>CM076577.1:1322934641-1323118321 GCA_034641835.2 Pinus albicaulis
ACCTGCCATGTAACCTGCTTAGAGACTGCCACTTGGCCTGCTCTGGGACTACCATTTGGCCTGTTCTAGCCCACTTTTTGCCTGTTGGAAAAAACTTCAGAGTGTGTTTTCTCCCTCATACGGAGGCCATTTAAAAAACTGAATATACCACTGGAATTAATGCAATGAGCTTTTTGACTTGGAGTTGGTTTCATGAGCAAATGTTTTCTCCCTCATACGGAGGCCATTTAAAAAACTGAATATACCACTGGAATTAATGCAATGAGCTTTTTGACTTGGAGTTGGTTTCATGAGCATATGTGACTTTTGTTGGAAAAAACTTCAGAGTGTGTTTTCTCCCTCATATGGAGGCCATTTAAAAAACTGAATATACCACTGGAATTAATGCAATGAGCTTTTTGATTTGGAGTTGGTTTCATGAGCATATGTGACTTTTGAACTTTGAGCATGTTTGAGGATCAATTGCAATCTATGACCATCCTGGTCTTCAAAAACATGACTAGACATAGCTTATGACCATCTCGTTCTTCAAAAAATGACTAGACATAGCTAATATGAATAGAATCAATTACAATTCAAGATCCACTTGGATCATTTTTGTTCAGTCTAATAGACTTTTCAGATTCGTACATATCAAAACAAGGAATCTACATCGATCCTATCAAAGTGCAAACAATCCTTGACTTGCATGCACCATCTTCACTTGGTCAATTACAATGCCTCCAAGGGAAGGCTAAATTTCTATGGAGTTTCGTCCCCAATTATGCAGAACTTACGAAAGGATTTACTCGCGTATTGAAAAAAGGGGTTCCTTTCCATTGGGATGATACAACCCAAAAAGCTTTTGATGCTTTGAAAGATGTCCTGGTTCGAGCATTATTGTTGTATCCTCGTGACTATCAACGAGATTATTTCCTGTATCTTTTTGTAGCTATTACTACCATTTTTATGGTACTGTTTCAAGAGGATGACCAAGGGGATGAACATCCTATATACTACTTGAGTCGAAATTTGAATGATACTGAGATCAAGTACACTCATGTTGAAAAGTTAGCTTCCAAATTGATTTTTATTGATTGAGGATGAATGCTTGTATATTTCATCATATTTTGCATCACCATTTTTGTTGAAACATGGACCAATACCTTTATTAGTGTGCTCTTCTTCTACCCATATTTCCCTAAGCTCGAAACCCTTTTATTTTCATGTTTCAACTTATAACCCTTGGTCCATGTCAACTTCTGCTACCTAGATTCCAACTATCAAATAATATCATGACCTTCTCCCTATAGTGATTTCTTAAATAAACATGTGTAGATTTACTATTCACTTGTCTTATGATGATGATTTACTTGACTTACAAGTATATTTTGTATTCGACTATGTAGGGATGGAAATTGAACAACCACATGAGGGAGAAAATGTGTCCCATCAAGCTGATAAACTAGATGATGATCAATATGTGCCCTATGGAACTGATTAACCACTAGAGGAACATCTGCCCTATCAAGCTAATAAATTGTCACTAGGGGAACAACATGTTCCATGTCAAGCTAATGTATCGATGGAGGAAGAGGATTTTCCCTATCAAGCTGATCAACCACTAGAAGAAAAAATTGTTTCCTCTCAAGTTGACAGGATAACAGGGAGTTGCAGTGGTTTGGAAAGGGGTGGGCCATTTGTAGAAAATTTGGATGCAAGCATAATAGAGGACCTTGGGGAGCCTATCCTTGCTCACACTATTAGAGACCATGTCAATAACATCATTCAACAAAATTTTGAGAAACATTCAGCTGTTGCACACACTCATATACTACACGGGTTGATAAAACATAAGAAACTAAAACACGCCACAAAGCTTTTGGGTGTCCAAGATGCTAAAAGAAAGAAGACACATATGAATGTAAAGGAATTCACTACATTTGGAAAATAAAGAAAACTCAATGTTCGAGCTGCGTGTAGGGAAATTACAACTGCTATTGTTGCACCAAGTACATCAAGACGACAAAAGTTGGAAACAATGTTAAAATTTCTCCATGTCTTGAGAAAAAATTTGCAAAAGCACACCAAATTCAAGATTCGAGTGAATGAAAATGATGAATCTGCTTGTTGGGCTCTTATCCCTAGGAAATCTTACCAAGATAGGCTTACAATAAGAATCAGAGCATTCGTGGTAGAGTTTTTGGAGAGCCATTCTCGTTCTATTCCAGATAGAAAGCATGTCGTACGACATCGCATAACTAAAGGTGAGTATCTAGAACACACTAAGCACATTGTAGAAATGACAGAAGTTGCATTGTTCGAGGAATTTCAAGAAAGAAATCGCCATGTGAAGATATCCATAAGAATGTTTTAGAAAATGAAGCCATAGTTTATTAGGACTAATACAATCCGTGACACATGTTGTTGTCGATATCATGTTGAATTTCAGCTTCATTATGACACTTTTCGTTAATTTTATGAGAAGAACTATCTCGCTGATCCTCTCCTATAGTGCATGATTTTGTTTCATCAAAATTGCACAGAAGGGAGCCAAAAGAGTTGTATTACAAGACAATATGTATAGGTGGGAGAATATGCATTGAATTTGGTGATTTGACATTGCTCCATAGGAACTTTATTATTGATCCCAATCAGTCTGGGATGTCATATGTCACGTCACACGGAAGCATTATGAGTATGTCGTAGGAAATCAACCATCTTCTTCAACTCTAACACCTAAGAGGATCAACTATGATGAGGATGAGATTCCTATTTCACAATTCACGAGGGTGTTTCAAAACCAAATCTATAAATATATCAAACACTTGCACAGGTCTAGGTGGCAAGCATATGAATTTAAGCATTCTTGGGAGGTATTTCAGCCAGACACAATCTTATCAGTGGTGGAATTTGTTGAGGATTACACATTTTCTCCTAAGATAGAGATGCAAAGTGAGTATTATAACTCAGACCAAGTGTCCATATTAGTACATGTTCTGTATATACATTCACAATTGAACATTGATAGTAGGAATAGTACCGACGAGTCACGTGATGTGATTAAGGAGTTTCAATTTTACACCAGTGATGATCGTGAGCATGATACATTATTTGTGCAACAATTCTTTGACATGTTTTATGAATCATTTAAAAAAATGGCATATAATTCAGGGAGCATTGGATATGGTCAAATGGTTGTGCAGGGTAGCTTAAGTTAGCACACTTTTTATTGGTTGAGCCGACTACATAAGAAGAAAAAAATTCAACATACTTGGAGCTACTTTGCAACATAACATGGAAAGGGTGAGAATGATGGTGCAAGTGCTTGTTTGAAGCGAACACTTACAAGGTACCAAATGAGTCATGATGCAGATCGAATCAAATCATCACTAGAGGTGGTCAGCTGGTGCAGATCCCATTTAGGACATGAAGGTCCCAATTCTACAAGGCTTGTGCGTAGGTTCTTCTAGAATACTTAACTTGGTGATGTGAATAGATCCATTCCTTGGTATTGTAATACGGTAGAAGGAACAAGAGAATTACACTTAGTGCAGAACAATGACATGGGTGAAATATTTTCCATTGAAACAAGAAAACTCACATGTTTTTGTGATTTTTGTATTGGTGTTGATGGATGTAGACTTGATCACTGTGAAAAAAATGTGTACGTGAAAGGATGGAAATATGCCCCTCTTAATCTAGAGGGACCTCATCCAATTTCGACATGGCAAGAGATGGACAATAAAGAGGCCATCATTTCACTTGATCATGATCGAGTCTCTGATCTTGGAAGGGAAGGTATGTGGATCATCTATCATTAACAATTTCATCTTTAAATTGAAATCTTGAATGCATTTAACTAATACATATTTTGTATTTTGGTTGTAGGCGATGTTTTTTCTGTCATTGCCCCTATATGAAACGAAGAGAATGTGGCATATTATTTGATGCGATGCACACAGGTGAAAAGTAGGTTGGTGAGACCATATGAAGATGGAAAATTCACATACCAAATTGTTAACATGGTTGTGATGGGCCATTTTTTTGAAAAGGTTAAAAAGAATACAAATCACATCATTTATAGAGATTTTATGCTTGAATATATATCTTGTCAATACAGTCATCTAGTCGTAGAATCTTTGATCAATCTCATAGAAATCGAAACAAAAAAAGGTGAACCAAGGAGATGGAAGATGACATAATCGGGCCATGAATGTATTATAAGACTTTCATTCCTATGAACCATTGGCCAGATGATTAGATGATGCAAATGGAAAGCCTTGAAGCTGAGTTGATAGCAATAAAGTGTAATATGATCTAGTATAAGAGATCTCAAATGTATTATTTTTGTAATCTATAAATGTGACGGTTGAATACTCTTGTAATTTTGAATAAAGAAATGTTTCCCTCTTATCTAGGATGGATTCATAATGGTGTACATATATGTTATACAAGCTTTAGTTTCCTTTAGGTGCTTATGTTTCTAAACTACACCAAATTTGAAGGAGGTGCTTTAGAATCAACACGGATTTAGATTTAGATTTAATTAAAAATTTTCATCTTAAAGTTTTTAAATTTAATGTGTATGGTATTCATGTTGAGCATGGAATTTATAGATCTATATACATGTCATACATATTTGGTTAATAGAAAATCCATTTCAGTATGTAACAACCAAGTTGATATGGTCCATTTTACTTAAAATGGAAATTCAACAATCTAGGTTATGAAAAACATTGAAATATTTTTATTTTATTAATAATAAATATGTCGCGTGAGTTTGATATAAAGCATGGAAAGAGTTACCCACATGCTTCATATTGGAATGTAATAAGTGCAACAAATAATAAATAAATAAATAAATAAATAAATAAATATATATATATATATATATATATATATATATATATATATATATATATATATATATATATATATATATATATATATATATTTATTTATTTATTATTTGTTGCACTTATTACATTCCAATATGAAGCATGTGGGTAACTCTTTCCATATATATATGACTATTAAGCTCTTTTAGATAATCTTAAAAGAAATAAAATCGAATATTTTTTTTTTGTCGGTCAAAAGTTTTATTATATTATCATTCTGAAAGATACATCAAGATACATTAGGTCATCAATACAAATTAGCATCATAGGCTTTAGAGAGAAAAGTACACATTTCTACATAAAAAGAAGCCTAGAAGAGAGCCAAAAAAACCGATGGTTGTGGTTATTACCGACACAAAAATGGCAAAAAGACAAGTTGCAAAGAAATACATCAAGGAGGGGGATTAGGAGGAAATAGTGGAGGTGCAGCGAAGAGGCCTGCACGATTGTGAATGCGATAATCAATGTGTTCCACTTGAATTTCTAGAGCTTGGAGGTGGTTGTGGGAGCGCTGAAGCTGGTGCCGAAGACTCTCTAGAGCGTCTAGAGTCTCGTTCTGCAAGTGCTAGAGGTCGTTGATGTATGCAATAATTTCATTTCACTCCTCATACCTATGTTACCGCATATTGTCCAAATTGAGTTGAATATGTTGTAATTGGGCCACTATCGTGTCCAGGGTGATCGGGGCTTCCACTTGGCTCAAGGAGCAGATTGGGGATAGCGCCATAGCCGCCACTGAGTGCTAGCTCTCCATTGACACAGAGTCAGAGCTGGGCTCTCCAGTTGGCTGTCTCTCCTCCATACCACGTCCTAGACCTCCCCTTCGTGCTCGGCCACACTGCTGTGACATACAACCAGAATCGCCACCCCACGTTGCACAGAGGCTAAGTGGAGATGCACCATCGAAACAAGAACTAACAGTCAAATTGAAACTAAAATTGTGCACACAAACACCTCTTACGAAACTCCGACTGACGAACAACTCTAGGCCACAGGGGGTTCACCTGTGGAACGGAACCATGCTAACACTATCACTGTAAAATTTGTTGCTGGGAGACACACACCAAGAAGTTGGGTCCTTCGAGATCCTCTCGAACTTAAACCAACAAAAATCATCGGGCTTGTCCACAAGCTCCAAGATCCACATAGCCTCAATGAACCAACAAGATAACCAAACACACACTCAATTGGGTTCCCTCACCACCACGAAGAGTGCGAGCCCCGAACTAGTCTAGACTTTGCTCGTAACAGGGAGAGTAGTTCCCGGATCCCACGTCCAAGCATAGAACTAGAGCCACCTCCACGCATCCCTGTGATTACATGCCTCACCTTGCGCAAATTCCCCAAGCCTTATCTTGAGCCTAAGCACCAATACACAGGGTGTTCTCGCTCACCTCTCTCTCACCATTGTGCAACCACTGCAGATCGTGAAAACACAGCCCATCACCCTGGATATGAAGTGGATGCAAGTAGCACAGTGCAAGTACCAAGGAGCCATTAAACCTAAGCGTGTGAGGAGAACAATTAATGCAAGCATGTGGCACATGGAGGCCCGCCTGGCTCCTTTGCCCATGACGCCTCTCATTGTTTGACTGAAGTGACACCCCAATCGGGGGAAAATCGAATAAAACTTATTAGTAGTTTGAAATCTAAATTAAAATCATTGTAATTTTTAACATACATTGATTGTGAACTAAAATACACTTTCTACAAGCCAATATGACAACTAAAATTGCTATTTTGTAAAATTTTAATTCTTGAATGTTCTTAATTGAAGGTCTTAAGATAAAAAATTGATTGAAATACTTGGATAGACAAGTAAATTTAGGAAAGTGCATAAAATTATGGAAACATATCCTTAATTTTTAAAATTAACATACATTCAATGCACTAAAATACACTTCTACAAATTTAATATTAAATTGATGTACATGATATATTTTCTTTACTTTAAAGTATTAAAGTGAATTGGATCATAGTAAGATTGTAATTATTTCCTTAGTATATGAAACTATAACTCAAAATTGTTATTTTGTAAAATTTTACTTCTTGAATGTTCTTAATATAATGTATTAAGTTAAGGAATTGATTGAAGCATTTGATATCCAACTAAATTTATGAATGTTCATAAAATTATTTAAAAACATATTATTAATTGTTTTTTTGTTATATATTAAATTCCAATACATATGAATTATATCATGTGTTATGACTAAGCTGTTGTAGATGACCTCAAAAGAAACAAAATTTAATAAAACAAGTTATTAGTTGAACATTACTAGTTGAAGACATGTTTTAAAATTGAATTTAAAATGTATTTCAATAATATTTGTATATTTTAATTGAACCATGAACATATATTTTAGTTCATTTTAAGTATTAAAATGACTTGGTTCATAGTCTAAGATTGTACTTATTTTTTTAGTTTATTTCTTGAGAAATCAAAATTGTTATCTTGTTAATTATGTATGATAATAAACAATCCATATGAAAATATATACAAATTACATTATACACATGAACATCCACAAACTGAAATAATAAGCATCCATAAACTAAAATAATGTTTATGCATCCATAAATTGTCCATGTATGAAAATATACAAATTTTGTACATCACATGTGTCCAACACTTAATCCTCCTAGGGTTAGTGTGGGAGTTGAACAGTCAAGAGGAGTCCAAGAGACCACTTGGAATGTGAAACCAAGGGTCACTCCAATGTATTATATATATGTATCATTGTGAGTAATAAAGCATCAATTTTTATCTTTCATGTCTTCTTGTGCATACCATGCGTGTCTTTAGCATTGTATCAGAGCACAGGTCAGTCAGGCCTGACATTTTAACATTTTGTCAGTTCCATTTTTAGCTATTATGCCTATTTTTGTAGAAGTGACACCTTTTCACCTGAATATGTTTGAATTCATTTACATGACTGCAACTGCGCTTGAATGAATTTATCTCACTGTGCGTTTGATAACGCCTCTGCTGCATTCGTCATAACGCCTATGTTATAATGCTTCTGTCATAACGCTCCCGTTGCATTGTGGCTGCTGCCCCCTAAATACTGTCCATACAACACTTTTCCCATACCACCGGTCCGCTTGCTCATGACTCCCAACTGCTCCTCTGCCACTCCACCAAGAACCCTGAAAACCGTATTCTCCATTGCTTCTCTCACTCTGGCTGGCTCCACGCTGTCTACACACCAGCACTCGGATCTCAACTTCAGCAGCAAAAACTCCAACTGCTCCCTCCTCACGTAGTCAACATTAACTCATACCCATTAAAACCATTCTCCTCACACTCCCAGTTAACTCCTCGTTGCATACTAGTGTTGTCCACGCTCCCAGTTAACTCCCCGCTATTTGATAGGAAATGAGGAATCTCAGCACAAGAGAATAACTCTTACACCAGTATGAGCACGTCAGAGAACATGTTGTGCTTAGTGTGTTGAATTCTCTACAAGTGTATATGTTTCTTGGAATGGTTCATTGATAAATCGAGAGCGGCAGTGTAACTGTGATATGGTGCAGCATAACGGTTGATTGAGATTAGAAGGCCGATCCTAAGTCGTGGCACCATTTCTCATACTCTGCTGCAACAGTCGCTCCACAATAGAGACACCGATCGTTTCCCCTTCCAGCGTCCTCGCCTTCCCCATATGCACTTTGCTCCACGCATACACAGTGGGGCGATGAGGAAATCCTGGTAATCTACGTCTTCGAAGCTGAAGCATTCATTGACGTCGGCTTGAGGCTGACCCATTCATTCCGAATTTCTCAGGCTGAGAAATGTCTTTAGCACGACTCCAGTAGCAGTCGATATTGCTTGACTTAAGAGCCAAAGCCAATTCCTCAAACGCTAGTGCAATCTGCTTCAAAGGCATGTTCGTCTGGGTATTTGCTGTCTTTGTTCTCCACTTGGGCTTACACTGGAAACATGTAAATTTCTTATGCAATATTACATTTTAAAAATATGATGCATGGTGATGGTGTATGAGATCACGAGGGAATTCACGTGCTTATTTTATTTTAACCAATCAGCACTGTGTGCAAGGTTGTGTTTTCATTGAGATGTTAGCTTCTATGTTTATATCTGTATAGCTAGACGTGGATGCACCTTTCTTGTGCATTTTGGTTTTTAACAGGACAAGACCCCACGACGTTCACACTACGGGTTGCACTGGAGGACTGAGTTGCGATACTCCCTTTTAAAGACTAGTCAAACCTCCTCTTTTAATCTCTGTGCATTGGGTGTTGAGTATTGTATGTATGCTGGTTTGGCATAAGCACTGGTTGGAGTGAACATGCGTGCATTAAATATTGGTATGTGTGTTTAACACAATCTTTAACTTCAAAGTTTACAAAGACAACAAAATTCTCAATTTCTAATTGCTATTAAAAAACAAAATATGGTCTATGAATGGTGAAATGGAATTGAACTTCTGAATTGACAATGGCATGAACTTGATTAAATGAGGTTGAACTCTCCCACCAAAGGAACTAGATAGAGAAACAATTTAAAAGGCAATTGACAACAAGCGAACATAGAAGGTAATGAGGAGAACTGACATGTGTGGCTCAGTCATCGAAGCACCTTAACTCTAAATTCTTAGTTCCATGGTATGAAGAGTTCACTTATGTTGTGGACAAGGCAGTGGCAATCAACACCATTTTTTGAAGGACACAACATATCTCTAAAATACCAAAGCAAGTACTTTATTCATACAATAATTGGTACTAATGAAAAGTCATCTGATATTACTTACTAAAATTTTGTTTTTGCTAGAAAAATAAAATTTCTCTCTATTCTCCTTGCAATTCAAGTCACTTATTAAGTATGTGACATGGGCATATGTGTTATCATTAGGGGTCTACAATGTTTAGATTCTTTTCTTCTTGATTTGTTGAGAACCCAGGTTGGTATTTGTTTTCCCCTCATTGTTTTCGCATTTGTAAAGGGTAGAGTTGCAAGAAACCCTTGAGGTCTTTAAATGGCTCCAATTGGTGGAATAATAGAGTTACTAAACAATATGATACTCTCTACTATGGATAACACAGTGCAAATCAATATCGAAACTCTCTTGGATATTGTAACATGTTTGCGAAATGTACATGAAAAGATAGAGTTTCTCCAACTTGAATCATAGTTACAGAAAGATGAGTTACAAAAACATAAGCATCATGACACCCATCAACAACCAAAAACTAGTCAAATTAGTAACATTGCAGTTGATTTAGATCCAGTGCCCAATGAAGCTGTAGAGTTACATGCAGATGCAAAAGTTCAATCTGGACTTCCCAAGGCCGTCATCAGACCTTGGGAAGAGATTTTCCATAACAAGCACATAACTGGTCTTGGATATGAAAATAAGGTGTCCTTTCATATACCAGACTACTCAAAGCCCATTAAATTTCTGAGTGCTGGATTTCTTCATGAATGCTCACCTTCAGCGGTTTCAGATTCTTCTCCTCTTTCACAACAGATTGTGAAATTCCAACACTGTGACCGAGTTGGCCATATGAAATATCACTATTTTGATCTTCACCCATGAAAGCACTGTGGTTAGCACACTCACTCTTCACACATATGCTTCAAAAACAAGCCTCTTGCAAGAACATAACGTCATCTTGGATGGATTGCTTCTTGGAAATGGGCATCAACAGCCAAGAATATGTTTAAGTCATATGTCAAAACTTGTTCTAGAGTATTGAACAGTTTTGCAATTTAGTTTTCGCCATCATATCACCTTGTATCTGACAGAGGGGGAAATGATGGTCATCTACAAGCTTCAAAGCCACATCAAGCGAGCCCGAGCCACAACCTACCATTCCAGATTCAGAGTTGTAGCCAGAGACACAAATGCCCATGAGCATGCATTTGGTTGTTGGTCAGCCTTAAACTATATATGCGAGGTTGAGCTTCTCCCTCTTCAAATAATTCGGGACACTTACTCTAGCAGAGGACTTCAGCTTCTTGCCAGTTTTGGAGGAGTTCCAAGAAATGCATTAAGAATTCCAGAGTTGGTGGTCATCCTTAAACCAATGCAGGTTGTAGACCTCCCTTCTTCCAGGTTTAAGGTCTTCCTCTTCAAAACATTATGAGCACTTCCTCTAACAAAAGATCTTAGCTTATTTCTAGATTTGGAAGAGTTCCGGGAACTGCACTAAGCGTTCCAGTGTTGGTGGTCATCCTTAAAATACCTCCTTATGCCAACATTTCAGAGAGCTCATTCAACCTAGTGCTTCCATGCATACTTTGCACTTTTTTATTACAACTCTCTTCTTGGACTCATACATACCCCTTCAGATTAAGGGGGGGAATGTTGGACACCTAATCCTCCTGGGGTTAGTGTGGGAGTTGAACAGTCAAAAGGAGTCCAAGAGACCACGTGGAATGTGAAACCAAGGGTCACTCCAATGTATTATATATATGTATCATTGTGAGTAATATATCATCATTGTTTATCTTTCATGTCTTCTTGTGAATACCATGTGTGTCTTTAACAATATGCCCTATGAAATGGGCCTGAAAATATATAAACTATCTGTGATCCACTCTGGAAAATATCGCTTCTAGAAATATTATGTGTGTTCCTATGCGCAGAATGAACGTCCATAATATGATACTACAATATAAAACATTCAAATTCAAGTTAATTAAACAACTATCTGTACAAATATAAACAATTTGGAAATAAATGATTTTGAACTGTGATTTAAATAGTCCCCTACTTGTGACTCAGTCGAGTGCAAATGGAAGTCGGGTTGGATGGGGGTCTGATCAATATGGGTTTGATGCTCCCCTACCTGTGGTTCAATTCCTCCATACCCATCCTCCACTCATGTGTCCACATAACTGCAACAACAACACCCCTCTGCATCTATGCTTGTGTACACAATGAGAAAGACAAATTATAATTAGTCTACGAATTAATTAGCATGCATACATGTAAAATGTTTAAATCTTAAGAATAAAAAAAATCACCTCAACTGTGATTCCATGAGTGTTATGACGTGGAGGAGATTGATCCATGGAAACATACACTAGAGGAGGCTGCTTTGGTTGTTCAACTTCCCCCTCAGATGACCTGGAAGCTCATCTGTGTATTTGGGTTGTGCATGCATGTTATCATTAACTTATTAATATAAATGAAATCTCATATAAAATTATTAATATAAATAATGTAAAATTTGACGATAAGAGTCAAAAGTTATATATATGTGTACTTGATTTGTGTCATGTGGGCCGTGCACCCTCCAAGTGTCACGGATGGTATCACGACACGTACATGCATATGAAAAAATTTGGTCATGCCCTAGACTCTCGAGATATGAATCATCATGTAATGCAATTGGTGGGCCACGAGGCAACGAAGGTGGTCTGATCATATTTTCACGCAATGCGACATATGCAATGGCCAATGTGCTCTACAATATGCTATCTGCAATGGTATGCCTAGTCTCAGTGCCAAGCAGTGATAACTTCTCTAGCTCCATCGATAATACCAGGCTCCAAGATGGTGGTGGAAACAATCTCGGAGGTGGTGCTACATGTGTAGGGTACTTACGAGGCTTGACATGTTCATAACTACGTCCCAAACCGGGTCCATAAAACTTCAGATTCAATTCAGATTCAGATCTGGTGCTGATGTAATTCAGATTCATATGTAGCACAAACTCTGAATATATATTCTTTTCAAAGTAAACGGGGACTTGGTCATGGTGGGGGAACTAACCTCAAGCTCCAATGAATCAATGAGAGACAAAAGGGGTCACATCAACATTCTTAAAACATTTTAGCGAAATCGGACTAGCATGTCTAGCATGACATTCCGGAGGGATGTCAAACAAATCACCACGAATATCGATGTTCTTGGTGGCGTATTTCACTGCCTTACAAGTATGTGGGTCTCTAACCTCTAGCCTCTTAATCATATGTATGGAGTATAGGAGGTGGATTTGTGGGCTCTCCCTCTGGTATGTCTCGATCAACTTGCTGATGATATCCAACATCAGAGACAAATTACGCCTAGTAGGTAAACTAACAGAGATTTTATCCAACTCTCGTGTGATCCATGTTTTTTGGGCCCTGACATCCTCAATTGTGATATTGGCTATAGTTTCGTTCCACAGAGGGATCGACACTGCACTTTAATCCTCGCCTTCACCCCGCTGAGGGTATGCAAATCACACACACACACACACACACACACACACATATATATAATTAGAATCATAATAACATATACATTAAATTCAAACACATCAATTGAAGACAATTTAAAAATTAAATACAATTTCAAGACATAAACACATAAAGTTTAAAGAGGATTTAAAATGCAAGATGTATACCCGCAACAGGTGAATAAGGTCCACTATCTATAGCAAGATCATCAACAGAGGCAAAAACACTGCTTCAAACACTTCGACTTGTGTCAGAGCAAGGATCTATGAGTGGAACAAACACTCTAGTATGGCTATGTGATCTAGCCCGACCATGTATAACAGATCCCCCAACACTTTGACAAGTGGAAATTTGGGGGTGTATGGGAGATGACTCTGCAAATTACATAGAATACATATAAACTAATCCAAGTAAAAAATGTTGACAAGAAAAAAATTTATAAACTCAAGTAGAATAATCTAGGCTAAAGTCCTAAAACTAAATAGAGTGATTATTTTGATAAATTATCAACCAAAGTATTGAGTTCCATGTAAACACAACTGAAAAATGTGATCTTGAAAATCTAACTTACAATTTTTCCCATTATTGCATATAAATTTGCATGCGAGGAGCTATTTCTCTGTGATCTTGTGTCCAAATCAGATCACCAGACAACAAAACAAAAGACCAATAGGAAGATAATAGAGCCCCAACCCAAATGATCAAACATGCACCAAACAGTTGGTTCTAAAATAGAAGGAAATATGTGTGCACCTGGCCTCCTCGTAGATTGGGGAAGGGTTTTTGGGTCTGATGCATATTCCCACACGTCACTCAAGTGATATACCACATCCATAACAAATCTCGATCCATACACACAACCATAAAAAAACAAAGACGACAAGTGACCTTCCTCAGAAGATCGTTAGATCAAGATATCATAGAATCAACCATATAGCATGTTGAATACAAATACACACAGGGAAGGAACACACGTTCCTATTAATCATGAAAAAAAACCAAATTGCAAGATTATACCTTCGCCTCACATCTTCCTCTCCATGATTCTACAAAGTCTCTCCACTATAACAAGGAAATGAGCATGAAGAGCAACACTCAAGCAAGAAAGACCTCACAAGCTCTCTCACAAATGGAAAGATGACATCATAGAATCAAGATGGCTCTCCAAAACTAGTATGATCCTCTCAAATGGTCCAGTATAAATAGGAAAAAGAGAGGTCCCAAGAGGATGTATGTAGACACTTAGGACGATGAGAAGTCATGGACACTTCTAACTGATACGTCTTGGCCAACTCAAATAGGTGACAAGTCGAACTGATATCTTAGGGACTAAGGCACTCTAGAAGACATCCCTAGTCACAACCACAGGAAAAGCTAAAAATTTTCCTGGTCTCATGCTTAAGGACGACCTGGGAGTGACTGGGAGGTCCCAGTCACATGTGTAGGCCTGCATCTCTGCGACTAGGGGTAAAACTGGAAAAAAAGTGGGTCTAAGGTGTGGAAAAAGTAAAACTGCCATGTGGACTAATGAACACAGACCCTAGGAGGTAAAATAGGTTGATAAAAAATGCCCCCTAATATATGAGCTCATGAGAGAGGCCGATGGCTGAAATACATTATAATAAATCTCATAGGTTGAAACAGGAGTGAGGAGACAAATCCAAGAACACAGATCAGAAGAGTCAGGAACTGAAGTCTCATTTGTGCTAATAACATCCCTGAGGTTGGCATACCCATGCTCGTTCATAAGAATATACTGAATGTGGCTGCAAAAACTTACATTGCAGTGTTGGGTGTGGAGCATAATTATCTTGTTTATTTTGTATCACAGCATTGGACACTTGTACCTTAATGGGGTGGCAACGCCGCCCGTAATTAAATGTTGCCTGGGGGGTCAAGGGAGGGGCGATTGCGACTTTATGGAGCCCCCCCCATGCCTTGTAAAAGTATAGTAATTTCTAGTCAATCTGGGCCGTTCATTAGGTGAATGATCTGACGGTAGAAGTTATGTTTAGTTTAGGGTTTTTTGCCCTAGAAGGAAACCCCTCGCTTGTATGAGGGAATTGTATTGCGGCTGTGTATTGTATGTGTGTATTCTTAGAGCGAGAAATAGATAGGGAGACTGTGAAAGAGAACAAAGGATATTATAGCGGATCTGTCGTAGGTTGTGTCTCTTCATTTTGTTGGATAATAGAGAGGAAGGACTGGCTGTTCGGGGTGGACGTAGCCCAAACTGTGTGAACCACGTATATCTGTGTCTCTCTAGTTTTATGTGTTTTGTGTGCTTGTGTTTTCCACATATTTTATGTGTCGCATTTCTCTGTAATATATAATTTTTCTAGCAACTGGTATCAGAGTTTAAGGTCTATTTGGATGATAAACTCGAAAGAAGGGTTCCTGGTTCGAGTGGAAGCAATGGTGGAAGATGGTAAGTTTAGGGTCGAGAAATGTAACGGCCAAAACTTCCCGCTGTGGAAGATGCAGATGGAAGATTATCTGTATCAGAAATATCTGTACCTACCATTGAGTGGAAAAACAAAGAAGCCGACGGCTATGATAGACGCAGAATGGGAGATTCTCTATAGAAAGGCACTCAAAATAGTATGGTTGTGCCTCGCGGCATCGGTAGCCTTTAATATTTCGAAGGAAACAACAATAGATGGTTTGATTAAGGTGTTGGCGAAATTATATGAAAAACCCTCGGCCTCAAACAAGGTATTTCTTATGAAACATTTATTTAATATGAAGATGTCGGAAGGTGGATCTGTTGCAGATCATTTAAATGATTTTAATACAATTATCAGTGAGTTAAGTTCTGTAGGGGTAAACTTTGATGATGAAGTTAGGGCTCTTTTGTTTCTATGCTCATTGCCAGAAAGCTAGAATGGTTTAGTTATGGCCATTAGTAACTCTGTCTCTGGATCTAGTACTTTAAAGTTTGATGATGTTGTCGGTGTTATCCTTAGCGAGGAAATGCGATGGGAGAGCTTTGGTGAGACATGAGGTAATGCTTTGAGTGCAGAGTCTAGGGGAAGAAAAATGGAAAGAGGAAAGAGCTCAGGATATCACAGTAAATCAAAGAAAGGCAGATCCAAGTCCAGATCGGGGATAGTGTGCTAGAAATGCAGAAAGAAAGGACACCTGAAGAAAGACTGTAGATCTCGGAAGGGAAAAGAAGGAGATGCAAAACAAGAAAACAATCATGAAGCAAATGTGACAGTTGATGTGTTACAAGATGCTTTGATTCTTTCTTTCGAAAATGTTACTGATTCCTGGGTGGTAGATTCAGGGGCCTCATTCCATGCCACACCTGATAAGAAATATTTTCATGACTATGTTTAAGAAGATTTTGGACAAGTTCGTTTGGGTGATGATAAACCCTGTAAAATTGTTGGAATGGGTAAAGTTCTTGTAAAACAACAAAATGGAAACCAGTGGATATTAAAGGAGGTAAGGCATGTTCCAGATTTGATGAAAAATCTGATTTCAACAGGGCTGTTAGGTGGTGAAGGTTGTGTGCCAACTTTCACAAATAAAACTTGGAAGGTCACCAAAGGAGCCCTGGTAATAGCAAAAGGCGAAAAGGTTGGTACATTGTATTTATGCAATGGTATTTCTAACTTTGTTAATGCTTTAACTTCCAAAGGAGCAGATGCAACATTATGGCATCATAGGCTCAGACACATGAGTGAAAAGGGGATGAAGATTATTCACTCAAGAAATTTGTTCCCAGGTTTGAAGAATGTTGATTTGGATTTATGTGAGAAATGAATTTATGGAAAACATAAGAGAGCCAGATTTCTCAGAGTTGGGAAAAAAAGGAAGAGCGAAAAATTAGAGCTTGTGCATACAGATGTATGGGGACCTGCTCAGGTATCATCTCTCGGTGGCTCTCGTTATTATGTTACTTTTATTGATGATGAAACTAGAAAGACTTGGATTTATTGTATTCGGAATAATCTGATGTATTTGATAATTTCAAGAAATGGAAGTCGTTGGTTGAGATTGAGACAGGAAAGAAGTTGAAGTGTCTTAGATCAGACAATGGAGGTGAATATTGCAGCAAAGAGTTTGATAAGTACTGTTCAGAGCATGGAATGCATAGAGAGAAGACAGTTCCAAGAACACCACAAGAAAATGGTGTGTCAGAAAGGATGAACAGAACAATCATGGAGCATGCAATGTGCATGAGATTGCATGTAGGATTGCCTTTACAATTTTGGGTAGATGCTGTAGATACTGCTGTTTATCTAATAAACAGAGGGCCTTCAAGTTCTTTGGATGGTGGTATTCCAGAGGAAGCATGGACAGGTAAAAAGGTAAGCTACTCCTTTTTAAAGCCTTTTGGTTGTGAGGCCTTTTTTCCATATTAATAAAGAAAATAGAGCAAAGTTTGAGGCAAAATCAAAGAAATGTACCTTTATTGGATATGGTGTTAATGATTTTGGTTATCGCTTATATGATTATGAAAATCACAAAATCATTAGGAGCAGAGACATAATATTCAATGAAAAGTTCTTGTATAAGAATCAGTTGCAGGAAAAGAAACAGGAAAAAGAAAACAAAGAATACACAGTTCTTGATGAGATCATAGAAAAAGTAAAAGTGCCTAAAAATAATAATAATCAACAGCCACAACAACAACAACCACCACAACAGCAATAGGCACCTCAAACACCTGAAAGTGGTGTTAGAAGATCTACCAGGATAAGTAGACCCCCTGAACGATACTCTCCTTCATTATATTATTTATTGTTGACTGATTCTGGTGAACCCGAATGTTATGAAGAAGCAATGCAGGGTGAAACTAGGAAGAAGTGGGAGCTAGCCATGAAAGAAGAAATGGACTCCTTAATGCATAACCAGACTTGGGACTTATTCCTGTTGCCTGCAGGTAAAACTACATTGCAGAATAAATGGATTTACACGCTGAAGGAAGAAGATGGAGGAAAACAAAGGTACAAAGCTAGACTTGTGGTGAAGGGGTTTGTACAAAAGAAAGGTATTGATTTTGATGAAATATTTTCTCCTGTTGTTAAGATGACTTCAATCAGAACTATTTTAAGTCTTGTAGCAGTGGAAGTTTTACATCTTGAACAGTTAGATGTAAAGACATCATTTCTCTATGGATATTTGGAGGAAGAGATCTATATGGAGCAAACAGAAAGATATGAGGTCAAAGGGAAATAAAAATTAGTGTGCAGGTTAAAGAAGAGCTTGCATAGCTTAAAACAAGCTCCAAGGCAGTGGTATCTAAAATTTTACAGGTTTATGTCTGAACAAGGTTATACTAGATGTCACTTTTATCATTGTCTATCTAAAAAAGCAAAATGATGGCAGCTATATTATATTGTTATTGTATGTAGATGACATGCTTGTTGCAGAGTCTAACATGCAGGAAATAAATGTGCTCAAAATAAAATTGGCAAATTCATTTGCAATGAAGAATTTGGGAGCTGCCAAAACAAATCCTTGGTATGAGAATAACTAGAGACAGGAAAAATCGCAAATTAACACTGTCTCAGAATGAGTACATACAAAAGGTGTTGAAAAGATTTAATATATAGAATGCAAAACCAGATAGTACACATTTTGCTAGCCATTTCAAACTTAGTAAGGAGATGTGCCCCAAGACCCACGAAGAAATGGACTATATGTCTAAAGTTCCATATGCATCAACAGTTGGAAGCTTAATGTATGCAATGGTCTGCACAAGGCCTGATATTGCACATGTAGTGAGCAAAGGTGGCATAATAGAACAATTGTAGGAAAAAGAACATTGGAGAAAGTGCTGAAAATGATTCTCGTATATTTGAGAGTACCACAAATCAAGCATTATGCTTTGTGAACAAAACATTTTCATATGATATGTTGACAGTATATGGCAAAAAGATGCCGCAGATAATAGGAGGAGCACTACAGGATATGTATTTACTGTAGGTGAAACAACTGTCAGTTGGGTTTCAAAAATCCAAAGTGTTGTTGCACTTTCAACAACAGAAGCAGAGTATGTTGTTGCTATAGAGGCTAGTAAAGAAATGATTGGTTACAAAGGTTTATGGATGAATTGGGTAAGAAGCATGATATGGGAGCGTTATACAGTGATAGCCAAAGTTCCATTCATCTTGCAAAGAACTCAGCTTTTCATTCCAGGACTAAACACATACAGCTCAAGTACCATTTCATACAGTTAGTATTGGAATATGGATAGTTGAAGCCGGAAAAGATACACACTAGCCAGAATCCTGCAGATATGCTAACAAAAGTTGTATCCAGGGAGAAACTGAGATTATGCTCAGTTTCAATTGGTCTTCATGGATGACGATGAAGATGAGAAACAACCAGGTCCAAAGAGGAGTCATTGTCCAGCAAATGAAGCAGTGGTGGAGTTGCTACAATCAGTGTCCAAGTGGGAGATTGTTGGGTGTGGAGCCTGATTATCTTTTTTTATTTTGTATCACAACGTTGGACCCTTGTACCTTAATGGGGTGGCAACGTCGCCCGTAATTAAACGTTGCTTAGGGGGCCCCGGGTTCAACATGGGCAGGAAATAAATGTGCTCAAAAGAAAATTGGAAAACTCATTTGCAATGAAGGATTTGGGAGCTGCAAAACAAATCCTTGGTATGAGAATAACTAGAGACAGGAAAAATCACAAATTAACACTGTCTCAAAATGAGTACATACAAAAGGCGTTGAAAAGATTTAATATGCAGAATGAAAAACCAGTTAGTACACCTTTTGCTAGCCATCTCAAACTTAGTAAGGAGATGTGCCCAAAGAACCAAGAAGAAATGGATTATATGTCTAAAGTTCCATATGCATCAGTAGTTGGAAGCTTAATGTATGCAGTGGTCTTCACAAGGCCTGATATTGCACATGCAGTGGGAGTTGTAAGCAGGTACATGAACAATCCAGGAAAAGAACATTGGATGGCAGTGAAATGGATTCTCAGATATTTGAGAGGAACCACAAATCAAGCATTATGCTTTAGTGGTTCAAACATTGCTCTACAGGGATATGTTGATGCAGATATGGTAGGTGACAGAGATAACATGAGGAGCACTACAGGTTATGTATTTACTGTAGGTGGAACAACTGTTAGTTGAGTTTCAAAAATCCAAAGTGTTGTTGCACTTTCAACAACAGAAGCAGAGTATGTTGCTGCTACAGAGGCTAGTAAAGAAATGATTTGGTTACAAAGGTTTATGGATGAATTGGTTAAGAAGCATGATATGGGCACGTTATACAATGATAGCCAAAGTGCCATTCATCTTGCAAAGAACTTATCATTTCATTCCAGGACTAAACACATACAGCTTCAGTACCATTTCATACGGTCAGTATTGGAAGATGGAGAGTTGAAGTTGGAAAAGATACACACTAGCCAGAATCCTATAGATATGCTAACAAAAGTTGTAACCAGGGAGAAACTGAGAATATGCTCAGTTTCAATTGGTTTTCAAGTATGACGATGAAGATGAGAAACATTGAGGTCCAAAGTGGAGTCATTGTCCAATAAATGAAGTAGCGGTGGAGTTGCTACAATCAGTGTCCAAGTGGGAGATTGTTGGGTGTGGAGCCTGATTATCTTGTTTATTTTTGTATCACAGCGTTGGACCCCTGTACCTTAATGGGGCGGCAACACTGCCCATAATTAAAAGCTGCTTGAGGGGTCCAGGGGGGGGGGGGCTGTGACTTTATGGATCCCCCCCTTGGCGGGGGGTTTCGGGGGCAGCGCCCCCGAAGCTAAAAACATATGTAAAATTGCCTTGTAAAAGTATACTAGTTTCTAGTCAATCTGGGTCGTTCATTAGGAAGATGATCTGAAAGTAGAATTTATGTTTAGTTTAGTGTTTTTTGCCCTAGAAGGCAACCCCTCGCTTGTATGAGGGCATTGTATTGCGGCTGTGTATTGTATGTGTGTATTCGCAGAGCAAGAAACAAATAGGGAGACTGTGAGAGAGAACAGAGGATATTACAACGGATCTGCTGTAGGTTGTGTCTCTTCATTTCGCTGGATAATAGAAAGGAAGGACTGGCTGTTCGGGGTGGATGTAGCCCAAACTGGGTGAACCATGTATATTTGTGTCTCTCTGGTTTTATGTGTTTTGTGTGCTTGTGTTTTCCGCATATTTTATGTGTCACATTGCTCTGTAATATATAATTTTTTTGACATGCAAATCCATGAGGTGAAGTCCTAGAACATGGCTATGAAATACATACACAATGGATCCATGTGACTCAATTAATAGAGCATATCCACTAACAAATACAATCGCGTATCTATGTCACAGTATACATCAATAGGACTATGGACACATTAAAGACAAAGAAGTGTCTCAAAATAGTCCTCAAAGTACATAAAGGATACATAACTCGAACAAAGCCTGGAAAGGATGCCATATAAGAGTGTGATTTCCCTAACCCAGGGTCTTTGACCGATGGTCCCAAGCTACACATGCAAATATATGAGATGATGTCGAGCATGGTAGAAACCATCTGATTATGAGCTAATGAGGTAAAATAGTAGCAAACACGAGTGAATCCACCAATGATGAAAATGGATCCCAAGGTACCTAGTATAGTCCACTAAGTGTGAATAGATGAGCTGACGTCGAACACCAGTGAACTCTACCAATCAAGAGGCAATGATAAACCCACTGTCAATTGCGAGGAATTACGCCACTGAGGTCTGCAAGCTCTAAGGTACTATTGGGTCCTAAATAAAGCTCCTCGATAATGAAATGAAGTCGATAGGAGAAGATTTGTCGAAGGAGGTCCTTAATGTATCCCTCATCAATTGACATAGAACAAACCAGGATGATGTGACATATGGATGAAGTCAGGAAGTGATGAAGTACAACTAACACAGGGATGGATGATTCAAAAAGGTGAACATGCTCCTGCATATGGCCGACAAAATCCGTGACTTCCCTTGAACATATTGCGGCATGAAACAAGAGTGTCTTGGAATCATGACTAATGAGCGCCATGTGATATCATGCAACGACGCAGGAGGAAGCAAAGCATGCTTCATATGAATGGAAGAGTAACCAACTAGAGGAGTAGATAGACTCATATGTATGGTATGCCTCCTAGGCAAGCTAAAACCCAACTATGATATAATGAAGAAAATATGTGCCATGGTTAAGGGCGATGTGACTGACGCTGCCATTTTGATGAATAATGGAAATTAATGTTCCCTCTATTTTGTTTTTATAAGTTCCTTTTTCATAAAGTTGTCCCCCAAGCCTGAAAAAGAGATAAAAGTATAAAAGGGGGAACCTCCTAACCATAGTAGACTAGGGTATTCATTTTTCGTAACTAGTTTATCCTAGTATGGAAAAGGGTTAAACTTATACTGGGTAGACGACCCTTCAAGTACTTTAACGAGCGTGAAGGAGACAAGTTCACTCGACAATCTTTCCTAAATTAAGGAGTCTGAAAGGATATTAAAGAAAACTCCTCTTGGAGGAATGGGTGGTATAAGAGGTAGCAACTGGTTCTGATAATGGTGGAATAAATCATGATGGAATGAGGACAAGAGGCTGGCTAATAGGACCACTCATTGCAGTGGTTCCTCCAAGAAAGGGTAAAACACCAAGTGAAAGCGGATGGTAAGCCAAGAAGATGATGATGATGGAAGATAGAAACCAAGGCTCATTGTGTAGAAGTAGAATGATAAAAGTGGAAATCACAAGGGATAACGTGTGGAATCCTCCATGGGTATGGCTAGAAATATGACGAAGAAGAGGACATGAGGCTTAGATTTTAGGTCATGGTGGGTCAGAAGGAGGGATTCCAAATTGTAATAAAAAATTTCTACATGGACACTAAGATGACAAAGAGGTGCTAGCTAGGGTATCCATGATCAGATAAGCTCTACTGCCAAGTGACGACATGCATAAAGGAGGTTAAAGTCGTAACTTGACGGGGTCAGACCTAAGGCACAGTGATGTTATTGACAATCAATAATGCATTGAAGATGGTGATATGTGGCCTAACCCTACATGCCATGTTCAAAATAAATGTACCTAAGGTCCATGGATGCTGCAATAAAATTGCCACCATGTCCTATAAAAACCATCTAGAAAGATTAGACCCATGGTTAAATCACATAATGAAAGAAATAATCATGGACGAGGGAAGAACAAGACATATATTTTTGGTTTTTTGAATTTTATAATTTTCTTTTTTGGATTTTTGGAATAAATAAGGCATGACAAATACTTGCATCACACACCAAACCAAAAAAAAAAAAAAACATCACACTCTTATGTACAATATGTACATGCGCAACATAGTATAATAGGTTACGAAAATGTGTACCCACAGCTTCTAACAAGCTAAGAATTTCTATATCTAAACTCATGGAAGGTGAGGGGACCATATGGCTCACCAATGTGGGGCCATGCCAAAGGAAATCAAACTGCCCAATTCGGAAAGGTTGACCATGCCAGGGACATTCTAACATAGTTGTGCTCTCAAAATTAAACTGAGGACATAAGGGAGGATCAACACATAAAGGAGGTACAAGATGCTCATCAACAAGTGGTAAGGAGTTCAACAATTCCTTAGAAAGTTTAGTAGTAGAATCCCAAGACTTGATTTGGTACGTGGGTGGCATTTCCAAGGAAGGCCGAGGAGGTGCCCCCTGGGTCAATTCAATATTTAGTGTGTCGATCCCTACATGTTCCAAATCAGGGAGACTAAAGGAAGGAATATGCATAATCTCCATATGACTATAGATAGGTGAATCCATGACCTCCAATAAGAATAAGACTCATCATTAAGGGAGTCACGTGGAACAGGCGGAGTGACGACTCGTGTGGGAAAAGGAACTTGGTAATATTCCATATTGTGATGGAGTTTCTGACTAGCATTAGGAGGTACTGATGGGATTGTCGGAGAGACAATATCTTCAACAACATGTGGCGGAGGGTGCTCGCTAGCTTGATCAAGTTCCATAGGATAAGGTGACACCACCTAAGGATTAAGAGGTCTGTGGAGTCGCCAGGTGTCAGAAGAGATCATATGCATAGGAGATTCAAGAGAGGATGAAGGAATTTCAGGTGGTGGTAATTGAGGAAATACCCCAATAAGAGATGATATTTTAAACAAGCATGCACCAACAATCTCATACTGACCAAGGTGATTTCCGACAAGTAGGACTGAGTTCCTTGTAGTGGAAATTTAGGCCAATGTCGTGCAGTAGTCAAGCTGGTCAATAGTGAAAATATTGCCTTCATGAGGAAAGCAAAAGACACATAATATGAACGAGACAACTGTGATCATGGCATATAACCAGCTACGACCAAGGAGTAATTTATAGTCCAAAGGGGCATCGACGAATTCAACATTGACATATACAGTTTTTACTCCTAACTTGATGGAAGACTTTGGAAGAAACCCCTTAGGTACAAAATTGTGTCCTTCAAATGCTTGGAACGTGGCAAGCATCGGAGAGCCAAGAGAATTCCAGCATGACGCTGACATGACACAAGTAGAAGAGCCTTCATCCACCAAAGTGCGCACTGCGATGAATATTCTTGTGGAAAACACAGACAATAATTTGAAAAGTAATCTAATGGTAAAGGCGAGGAGCAACCTTGTCAACATTAAAGGAAATGAGACTTGAGTCAGATAGATTGACTCCACCAATTGTAGACAACAAGGCCTTGTGTTGCTGAGGACAACTTTACAAAACCTCCAGGGCATACATGGCACAAGGAGCCTAGGAAAGATCTTCAACAATACTGTAATGTTGAGCAGTCCGGGCATATGGATTGTGTGGTGCCTTAAGAACAACACCCTTGGGGGGGCGATAAATAAGATCCAAAGGCTTATCTAACATGAGAGGTCTAGTGGAAGTAGGTGGAGCGGGTGAGTCCTTGGAAGAATAAATTGACTTAGGAACATCATATGGTTTGGATCACATAATCAAATTCATGTCTTCTTTGCACATATAGACAGATGAACTATTGGTGGAATGAGAAAATGACCCCTCGGCGCCCCTTTGTGGATGTTGAGGAGGTTGAGCAAACATTTTTTGTTGAGATTGTGTAGGGAATGGATGAGTCAAAATAGCAAGTTGTTGAATAGATGGTGGTGAAAAGAGCCTATGGACTTCATCCATTTGAGGGCACTCATGGGTGAGGTGGTCGCCTTGACATATTTTATAAGGGAATCTGATTTTACGACGACGTTCACTAGTGCTCCCTCCCTGATTCTGAGGGTTGGTTTGGGGTTCCTGAGCAGTTTGGTTCTTTTTTTTATTCTTCTTGTTTTTCTTACCACCAGATTTCTGGTTGTTCTTTGGTTGAGTGGAATTCACCATAAGAACGTCGGTGTTGGATTGTATTAATCACTTTTAAATGACTAAGATGGTGCACATAAATTATCGACCAGGGATGCCTTTTATTTCAATGGTAGTCGCACTGTTTGTGCCGATACACCATACCAGAAGTGGAAATAAAACAAGAAGAAATCATTGCAGAGCCAATTGCTGAAACTAACACTCATACAAGAATAAAAAGGTGTTAGAAAATTATATATATTACAGAGCAATGAAACACATAAAATATGCGGAAAACAAAAGCACAGAAAACACATAAAATCAGAGAGACACAGATATACGTGGTTCACCCAGTTTGGGCTACGTCCACCCCAAATAGCCAGTCCTTCCTTTCTATTATCCAGCAAAATGAAGAGACACAACCTACAACAGATTTGCTGTAATATCCTCTGTTCTCTCTCACAGCCTCCCTATCTATTTCTCGCTCTAAGAATACACATACAATACACAGTTGCAATACAATACCCTCATACAAAGCGAGGGGTTGCCTTCTAGGGCAAAAAACCCTAAACTAAACATATCTTCGACCGTCAGATCATCCGCCTAATAAATGGCCCAGATTGACTAGAAATTACTATACTTTTACGAGGCAAATTGACATCTATTTTTAGCTTCGGGGGTGCTGCCCTCGAAACCCCCCACCAGGGGGGGGCTCCATAAAGTCACAACTGCCCCCCTTGGACCCCCCAGGCAGCGTTTAATTACGGGCGGCGTTGCTGCCCCATTAAGGTACAGGGGTCCAACGCTGTGATACAAAATAAACAAGATAATCAGGCTCCACACCCAACAATCTCCCACTTGGAGACTGATTGTAGCAACTCTACTGCTGCTTCATTTACTAGATAATGACTCTTCTTTGGACCTGGTTGTTTCTCATCTTCATCGTCATCCTTGAAGACCAATTGAAACTGAGCATAATCTCAGTTTCTCCCTGGTTACAACTTTTGTTATTATATCTGTAGGATTCTGGCTAGTGTGTATCTTTTCCAGCTTCAACTGTCCATCTTCTAATACTGACCGTATGAAATGGTACTTGAGCTGTATGTGTTTAGTCCTGGAATGAAATGTTGAGTTCTTTGCAAGATGAATGGCACTTTGGCGATCACTGTATAACGTGCCCATATCATGCTTCTTACCCAATTCATCCATAAATCTTTGTAACCAAATAATTTCTTTACTAGCCTCTGTAGCAGCAACATACTCTGCTTCTATTGTTGAAAGTGCAACAACACTTTGGATTTTTGAAAACCAACTGACAACTGTTCCACCTACAGTAAATACATATCCTATAGTGCTCCTCCTGTTACCTTTGTCACCTATCATATCTGCATCAACATATCCCTGTAGAGCAATGTTTGAACCACCAAAGCATAATGCTTGATTTATGCTTGATTTGTGGTACCTCTCAAATATCTGAGGATCCATTTTACTACCATTCAATTTTCTTTTCCTGGATTGTTCATGTACCTGCTTACAACTCCCACTGCATGTGCAATATCGGGCCTTGTGCAGACCATTGCATACATTAAGCTTCCAACTGCTGATGCATATGGAACTTTAGACATATAGTCCATTTCTTCTTGGGTCTTGGGGCACATTTCCTTACTAAGTTTGAAATGGCTAGCAAAAAGTGTACTAACTGGTTTTGCATTATGCATATTAAATCTTTTCAACACCTTTTGTATGTACTCATTCTGAGACAGTGTTAATTTAAGATTTTTCCTGTCTCTAGTTATTCTCATACCAAGGATTTGTTTTGTAGCTCCCAAATCCTTCATTGCAAATGAATTTTCCAATTTTCTTTTGAGCACATGTATTTCCTGCATGTTAGACCCTGCAACAAGCATGTCATCTACATAAAATAACAATATAATATAGCTGCCATCATTTTGCTCTTTCAGGTAAACACAATGATTAGAGTGACATCTAGTATAACCTTGTTCAGAGATGAACTTGTCAAATTTTAGATACCACTGCCTTGGAGCCCGTTTTAAGTCATACAGGCTATTTTTTAACCTACATACTAATTTTTCTTTCCCTTTGATCTCATATCCTTCTGGTTTCTCCATATAGATCTCTTCCTCCAAATCACCATGGAGAAATGTTGTCTTTACATCTAACTGCTCAAGATGTAAATCTTCCGCTGCTACAAGACTTAAAATAGTTCTGATTGAAGTCATCTTAACAACATGAGAAAGTATTTCATCAAATCAATACCTTTCTTCTGTGCAAACCCCTTCACCACAAGTCTAGCTTTGTATCTCTGTTTTCCTCCATCTTCTTCCTTCAGCTTGTAAACCCATTTATTATGCAATGTAGTTTTACTTGCAGGCAACCTGACTAAGTCCCAAGTCTGGTTATGCATTAATGAGTCCATCTCTTCTTCCATGGATAGCTCCCACTTCTTCCTGCTTTCAACTTGCATTGATTCTTCATAACATTCAAGTTCACCAGAATCAGTCAACAATAAATAATATAATGAAGGAGAGTATCGTTCAGGGGGTACACTAATCTTGGTAGATCTTCTAACACCACTTTCAGGTGTTTGAGGTGCCTATTGCTGTTGTGGTGGTTGTTGTTGTTGTGGCTGTTGATTATTATTATTTTCAGGCACTTTTACTTTTTCTGTGATCTCATCAAGAACTGTGTATTCTTTGTTTTCTTTTTCCTGTTTCTTTTCCTGCAACTGATTCTTATACAAGACCTTTTCATTGAATATTACATCTCCGCTCCTAATGATTTTGTGATTTTCATAATCATATAAGAGATAACCAAAATCATTAACACCATATCCAATAAAGGTACATTTCTTTGATTTTGCCTCAAGCTTTGTTCTATTTTCTTTATTAATATGGACAAAGGCCTCACAACCAAAAGGTTTTAAAAAAGATTAGTTTACCTTTTTACCTGTCCATGCTTCCTCTGGAATACCACCATCCAAGGAACTTGAAGGCCCTCTGTTTATTAGATAAACAACAGTATCTATAGCATCTGCCCAAAATTGTAAAGGCAATCTCGCATGCAATCTCATGCACCTTGCATGCTCCATGATTGTTCTGTTCATCCTTTTTGACACACCATTTTCTTGTGGTGTTCTTGGAACTGTCTTCTCTCTACGAATTCCATGCTCTGAACAGTACCTATCAAACTATTTGTTGTAATATTCACCTCCATTGTCTGATCTGAGACACTTCAACTTCTTTCCTGTCTCAATCTCAACCAAAGCTTTCCATTTCTTGAAAGTATCAAATACATCAGATTTATTCTGAATACAATAAATCCAGGTTTTTCTAGTTGCATCATCAATAAAAGTAACATAATAACAAGAGCCACCGAGAGATGATACCTGAGCAGGTCCCCATACATATGTATGCACAAGCTCCAATTTTTCACTCTTCTTTTCTTTCCCAACTCTGAGAAATCTGACTCTCTTTTGTTTTCCATAAATGCAATTCTCAAAGAAATCCAAATCAACATTCTTCAAACCTGGCAACAAATTTCTTGAGTGAAGAATCTTCATTCCCTTCTCACTCATGTGTCCGAGCCTATGATGCCATAATGTTGCATCTACTCCTTTGGAAGTTAAAGAATTAACAGAGTTAGAAATACCATTGCATAAATACAATGTACCAACCTTTTCGCCTTTTGCTATTACCAGGGCTCCTTTGGTGACCTTCCAAGTTTTATCTGTGAAAGTTGTCACACAACCTTCACCGCCTAGCTGCCCTGTTGAAATTAGATTTTTCTTCAGATATGGAACATGCCTTACCTCTTTTAATAGCCATTGGTTTCCATTCTGTTGTTTTACAAGAACTTTACCCATTCCAACAATTTTACAGGGTTTATCATCACCCAAACGAACTTGTCCAAAATCTCCTTGAATATAGTCATGAAAATATTTCTTATCAGGTGTGGCATGGAAAGAGGCCCCTGAATCTACTACCCAGGAGTCAACAACTTTTTTGAAAGAAAGAATCAAAGCATCTTGTAACACATCACCTGTCACATTTACTTCATGATTGTTTTCTTGTTGCGCGTCTCCTTCTTTTCCATTCCGAGATCTACAGTCTTTCTTCAGGTGTCCTTTCTTTCCACATTTTCAGCACACTATCCCCGATCTAGACTTGGATCTACCTTTCCTTGATTTACTGCGATATCCTGAGCTTTTTCCCCTTTCCATTCTTTTTCCCCTAGACTCTGCACTCAAAGCATTATTCGATGTCTCACCGGAGCTTTTCCGTCACATTTCCTCGCTAAGGATAGCACCGACAACATCATCAAACTTTAAAGTACTAGATCCAGAGACAGAGTTACTAATGGCCATAACTAAACCATTCCAGCTTTCTGGTAATGAGCACAGAAATAAAATAGCCCTAATTTCATCATCAAAGTTTACCCCTACAAAACTTAACTGACTAGTAACTGTATTAAAATCATTTAAATGGTCCACAATAGATCCACCTTTCGACATTTTCATATTAAATAAACGTTTCATAAGAAATACCTTGTTTGAGGCCGAGGGTTTTTCATATAATTTCGCCAACGCCTTAATCAAACCCTTTGTTGTTGTTTCTTTCAAAATATTGAAGGCTACCGATGCCACGAGGCACAACCATACTGTTTCGAGTGCCTTTCTATCAAGAATCTCCCATTCTGCGTCTGTCATAGCCGTCGACTTCTTTTTTTTTCCACTCAATGGTAGGTACAGATCTTTCTGATACAGATAATCTTCCATCTGCATCTTCCACAACGGGAAGTTTTGGCTGTTAAATTTCTCAACCCTAAACTTACCATCTTCCGCCATTGCTCCCACTCGAACCAGGAACCCTTCTTTCCTGCGAGTTTATCATCCAGATAGGCCTTCGGCTCTGATACCAGTTAGAAAATTATATATATTACAGAGCAATGAAACACATAAAATATGCGGAAAACACAAGCACACAAAACACATAAAACCAGAGAGACACAAATATATGTGGTTCACCCAGTTTGGGCTACGTCCACCCCGAACAGCTAGTCCTTCCTTTCTATTATCCAGCAAAATGAAGAGACACAACCTATAGCAGATCCGCTGTAATATCCTCTGTTCTCTCTCACAGTCTCCCTATCTGTTTCTCGCTCTGAGAATACACATACGATACACAACCGCAATACAATACCCTCATACAAAGCGAGGGGTTGCCTTCTAGGGAAAAAAACCCTAAACTAAACATAACTTCGACCATCAGATCATTCGCCTAATGAACGGCCCAGATTGACTAGAAATTAATATACTTTTACAAGGCAATTTTACATTTTTTTTTAGCTTTGGGGGTGCTGCCCTCAAAACCCCCTGCTAGGGGGGGCTCCATAAAGTCGCAGCCACCCCCCTTGGACCCCCCAGGCAGCGTTTAATTACGAGCAGCATTGCCACCCCATTCAAGTACAGGGGTACAACGCTGTGATACAAAATAAACAAGATAATCAGGCTCCACACCCAACAAAAGGATCTACGAGGATGTAATCACACTTCATATAAAACAGTAACTAGCGCGCCACACACTAGCTACACCAGATGGTACCTCTAATTGGATATGTGTAGCAGTATAATAAATACCTGGAATTGAAGCATATCTACTTACAGTTGACACAACAACAATGAAACTCCACGAATATGCAGAAATAAATATAAAATATAATGCAACTATCCTACGACAATAGTCCCTCCTAAAGAGGAGGGCCCTTCCTCCCTAGTAGGGTGTGGGAAGAAATGAAAACTAAATGAGAGTTAGATCAATCAACACATGTAATAACAACAACACGATATTTTGTATTATGTTGATCAAAATTTATAGAGTCAAAATGGCGATACTGTTATGTGCTAACCTCCCCATCTTGAAGGTCCGAGTGTTTATATAATAATCACATATCTAGAAAATGAGGAACAGTTAAGTCATGAGAATATCTTGATTCTCATGCTGATCGAAATAAAGTAAATATAGTTACAACCTATTCCCTCAATAAAAATCCTGAATGGGAAAGCATTGATTTCAACCAAAACTGCCTAAAGTTGTTATTCTAAATAACGATACATGATAACTCTTACAGCTGTCGTTGGAATGTGACAACTGTAGCGTAATAGCTTTCGAATACAGACCATCATCCATAATGTAGCAATGCGCAAAAAATAGCGCAACTATAGTAGCGAATCTGTAACAACATCGTGATGTAACAACAAAATATGTGACAGCTAAGGTGTTAACTCTGTGTGTGGTAGCAATGCCATGTAACAACATGCTTCCAACTGGTTCTATGTGCCTGTATGACCCAGGTCCCTGTGCCTGAAATAATATTTGAAAGAATAGAAAAAAGGACAAAGAACTTCTCCCAATGTTCATCTCAGTTAGCCACAAAAAAGGAACAATACATCATAATAATTAACGAGAATGGCAAGGTAATGAAACAAGGTAAAGCTATGTTGTTTCAAGATAAAGGAAAGGAAAAAGGCAAGTATGGTCCCCAGGTTGGAGGTTAAAAAGGCAGAAATGAGGGAAGAAAATGTAGGAAATGAGTATAAAAATGACACCCAACAGTCGGTGAAATGCTCTGAAGACGGTGCTTTAGTAGAACCAGATGAATTTTCTGGGGCTTGAGATGTAGAAATCAATTTCCCAAGTTGGGAAACAAGTTGGCTCATAGAATCGGAAATACAACCAATCACACTATAGCCGATGCGGGCCAAGAATAAGTTTAGGAGGGTCAATAGAAGGCATAGGGAAATTAGACTACACTTAATATAGTGTACCCAACTGTGAGTAAATCAAATCCAGTTATTGGGCAACTAATATGGATTGCTACTTGGTAACAACTCGAAACATGGACACATCCTTGGAATTCTGGGGTTGGAGAGAGCGAAGGAACCATTTACGTAAGATTTCATCAGGTAACTTGGTTCTCACTAACCTCTTGTGATGAAGCAACTCATGAATGTGATCAGAAATTAACGTGGCATCATCTTCTTTGAAGTTTGACAAGAGATCAAAGTTGATATCATACCGGGTACGAAAATAGAAGTGTGTCAAGAAAGTTTGATCTAAGGAGGAAAATTCACTGTAGGATGAAATATCTAACTCGATATACGACTTTGCAACATCCCCAGTTAATGTCCGTTGGAACAAGAAAAGTTTAATAGAATCATCCACCAAATAATTAGAAGAACACCATAAATTATAGGTGGTAATATGGGTAAATGGATTCTCTGCAGGCTTCCCTTCAAAATTGGGAATATCGGATGGAAATTTAGAGGGCATGGGTGGCCACCAGGGATCATGACAGATGGGGTCATTAATCAACTTCACTAAATCCGGTAGATCAAGAGAAGATAAGAATGGATTGTGGAGTTGACTAAATGGATCATAGGCAAGAGAAGCCCTCGACCAACCTTGAGGTCCCCTGATATAAGGATTAGAAAGATGCACTTGTTGGTGAAGGAAATGGTTCGCCTTGACATAAGACTGCTGTGGGCCAAAATGACTGGTGAATGGATGTTTCCCCTCGGGTTGTATGCCCCCAGAGAGAAAAGGACCCCTAAGAGCATGGCTACTCATGGGGTTGTATCCAGGAGTAAAATAAGGACCACTCTGCATAGTAGGACTGACATAAGGAGGATAACTTGCATGGGAGACAATACTTCCAGTGGGGTTTCCCCCAGGTAAACTAGCCCCCCGAGGAAAGGTGCACCTGTTTGGTAAGCATGATGTGATTAGTTTGTTAGAGTACCCGTTTGGTAAGCAGGAGGTCATGAGTTTGAATCTCATTAAAAGAACCAATTTTGTTGCATCTAAATTTACATGCAAGGAGCTATTACTCCATGATATTGTGTCTAAATCATATCACCAGACAAAAAAAGGAAAAACCAAGAGAAAGATAATAGAGCCCTAATCCAAATGATCAAACATGCATTAAGCAGATTGAGGAAGGGTTTTGGGTTCGATGAAGATTCCCGCACTCCACTTGAGTGATATACCATGTCCGTAACAGATCTCAATCCCTACACAGAACAACAAACAAACAAAGACAACAAGTGACCTTCCTCAGAAGATCGTTAGATCAAGATATCATATAATCAACCATATAGCATGCTGAATACAAATACATACATGGAGGGAACATATGTTTCTATTAATAATGAAAAGAAACCAAATTAAAAACTTATACCTTCTCCTGAAAGCTTCCTCTCCATGATCCGACAGAGTCTGTCCATTATAACAAGGAAATGAGCATGAAGAGCAACACTCAAGAAAAAATCCCTCACAAGCTCTCTCACAAATGGCAAGATGGTAACATAGACTCAAGATGGCTCTCCAAAACTAGCCTCACCCTCTCAAATGGTCCAGTATAAATAGGCAAAACAGAGGTACCAAGAGGATGTATGTAAACGCTCAAGATGGTGAGAAGTCATGGAAACTTCTAACTGATAAGTCCTGGCCAAATTGAATAAGTGACAAGTCAAATTGATTTCCTAGGGACTAAGGAACTCTAGAAGACATCCCTAGTCAGAAGCACACAAAGAGCTGAAAAAGTCCTTGGTTGCATGCATAAGGAGGTCCTGGGAGCCACTGGGAGGTCCTAGTCGTATGCATAGGCCTGCATCCACGCTATTGGGGGTAAAACTGGAAAAAAAGTGTGTCTAAGGTATGGAAAAAGTAAAAATTCCATGTGGACTAAGGGACACTCACCCTTGGGGGTAAAATAGGCTAATAACACCCATTTTATAAATAATGTATTATATTCATAGAGCATAAATATGTAAATATATGTAAAAATTGAAGTAAATCTATTTGCAAAACTAATAAAACTTCATGCCAACCAAATACTCCGTAAGACAAGTCATTTTAATGTTTTATTTTGACACATGACATGTACTAGGTGCGAGCACATGAAGACAATGTTTATGGTATGACACACTACATAATGAAACGATATGGTACAAATTAGAAAAAAGTCAAAATGCTTATATATTTGAAATTAGAATGCATTTTTCATCGTGGGTATAATGTATGTATCAATGATGCATTGTTGAAACTTATATATATATATATATATATATATATATATATATATATATATATATGCTATGTTGCATTAGATAATTAAATAAAAATATAGGAACTGTAAGTTATACAATCATTACTCAACTAATAAATTTAATAAGGGTGGGAACTAGGAGATATATGGTTGTCATGTATCATTATATTAAATAATTCTACAAATATGAACAATGAAAAATTTAAGGAAAATTACATTTCATAGATCAACTTGAGTCTTAAAAAAGTTGTTGAGCATCACTCATCTTATATTAAATTATGAGAAACATATTATGTTAAAAAGTTATAAAACTATGTTAAATATTATATGTGTGTGTGTGTGAAATGTTAAAACTATAACTATGTTTTATATCTAGTTATATAGTTATAATACATGCTATGTTATATTATATAACTAGATATCTAGTTGTTTTATATATATAATGTTGAGATTGCAACAAGATGATGAGCTTAGTGGAAAGAAGTCGCCTTCACTAAGTGGGCCCGCAGGTTATTATTTGGCGCAAGTCTATTTTTAGACATGTCGATCATATTCTATGAGTTGCAGGATGCTATTTGTGGATGGTTGGTCAAGTTGGAAAAAATAGATGGACTTCTATTTTTAGACATATTGGGCAGAATCTATTTTTAGATTGCCAGTCTAAAAATAGATATGTGGAATATTATTATCTCTTAATAATATTTGGACTATAAACATTATCTTATTCTCTTGGAGCACTTCAGTTAAGTGCACAGATGTGGCACAGGAGCTGACAGAAGGAATTACGCTATTCCTGAGGGTTAAGTGGAGCTATTGCATGGATACTTCAGTTAGAACTCATGTAACAGAGTTTGGTGGATTTATTGAAGTAGTTGATGGAGTTGTGTTCAGTTTAACTGAGTTAAACATCGTTGAGCTAGTTGTATCTAGTCTAACTGATTGATACACTAGTGAGAGTGATGTGAATTAATTATTAATTAATTCACTAATTATTAACTCATTAATCAACTTAAGAATACATCAGTTAACTACAGTGCATGGACAGTTTCAGTGGAGACCAGTGAAGAGGTAGGTGAAAGAGCAGTGTGACTATCAGTTGTGACTATATTGTTGCATGATTTGCAACAACCAGTGATTGGAGATGCCAATGAGGATTGCGCAGTCAAGGCTGGACCAATTCGAGTTCATTCAGAGCCATTCTTCAGCAGTGATTGCGCAATAGAGGTAGGCTATTAGGTGGCAGATATTGGAGCATGTGATTTGCTAGATTGGGGCTTGATTAGTGTGTAGCAATTGGAGATTATACTGAGAGCTTGTGAGGAGCTTTGTATAATGATTGTTACATGATCTCTATGACATATAATATACAGATAGTTGGGGGTTTTCAGCTTTAAGCTTTCCCATAAAACACTGTGTTCATATGTGTGATTGTTTATGGTTTTAATGTGCGCATGCGATTGTTTTTATTTTTGCAATTAATGATCAATGGTAGAAGAGATTCCGTATTGTGCATGAAGTTAAAATAGTGTGTGATCAGGAGAATCTCGGTGTATAACATATCAGTTATATAAATTTCTACATATAATAGTTATAGTTATACTATACTTTATAACTTTATATATATATATGTTAAATGTTATAGTTATATATATGTTAGTTATGTTATATATAACTTTATGCTTTGTTATATATATATAACTTAATAAAATTTAACTAAAAAAAAAAATGTTTTGAATTAGTTAAAATATTTTATTTAAGTGCAATGATATGTGTGTGTGTGTTAATAAAAAATAATTAAATTAAAAAAAAAAATTGTTTTGGACTTTTAATTTAATTAAAGTACAATTAATTTTATAAAACAAATTACCATATTTATTATTAAAAAATATTTATTTAAATATAAATTTCTTTAAATTTAAAATAAAAATTCTTATTTGATTTAATAGAGATTCACCATGGCCCACGAGGCGTAGAACAGTCGGTGATGGGGTGCACTGTTAAGGCACTCCGTTCTGCAAGGTCACCGGTTCGAAACCCGTGGGTGTAGGATTAGTCTAAACTAGCAAAAAAAAAAAAAAATAGAGATTCACCATGAACAATCCTATTCATTATGTCAAATTAAAGTTCCTTATTTATTTATTTATTGGAGTTTTATAGTTTAATTGTTTTATGTTTTGAAATTGTTTTGGGCATATTTCTAATCAAATTTGTTCGAAATTTAAAATGCATTTTTAATAACAATAAATCCATTTTACTATAAAATTTTATTTCACTAAAATCTTAAAAAAGACTTTAAAACATAAAATAATAAAAATAAAATTTACCATAGAAAATATTTATAATAAACATGTTAATATTGTAGATAACTTATACAATGAAATTAAAAAATAAAAAATAAAACTTTAATTATAGTTATTTTTGTTCTTTTCAATGGTTTTCTTGGTGGTTTTCTAAGTTGTTTTTAGTCTTCAAAAGTTTTCTTGGTGGTTTTTTAAGTTGTTTTCAGTGCTTTTCAAGGGTTTTCTTGGTGGATTTTTGTGGTATTCATTGTGACTTTTAGGATTTTTTTTTGTATGCTAAGTTTTTTTTCAAATTAATTAATTTTATTTTGCAGAAAAAAAATTAAATAAAAGATAAAAAAATGACAGGAAACATACCTCAGCTTGAGCCTCTGGGCCGTTCACGGGGTTAATGGGTAGATGGATTGAGTTCCTCCATCTCGGTCGAGCTTAAAAATATTCCATGAAATCCCTTTTCCTCTCGTGGTCTGAGAAAATGACTTGAGGTCAAGGCTGAAGTATTTGAAGTAGAAATAACACTCGATCAAGTTATATCTTTCGATCAAGCCAATGGTTCGATCGGAATATACAACTCGATCGAGCTGTTAAATCGGGTCAGAAAACAACTCAGTTGAGAGTTTGTTTAAATGCTCGATCCATCATCTGTTTTTCAACAAAACGTGCCCTCATTTCACTAAAAATTGTAACCCAACTCCATGTTGTTAGGTGTGTGTTATATTCTTTCCACGACTAATCACACATGCAAGGGGGGTCATAGGGGGGCGAAAGCCTCCCCTGTTAATTGTGTCGGGTGTAGCAGGGGGGCGACAACGCCCTAGGAATTTTTTTTTAACCCTATATTAGGTGGGAGGACCTACCTATGGTTTTGTGCATGGGTTTTGGCATGTTGGTTTTCTGCCCATGGTATTTTGTAGATCTGGGCAAGGGAACTACGATTATGTTCTAATCTAGGGTTAATGGAATGGGGTTTATGAATTCTTCGACATGTATATATATGTATTGTAACATTGAAATGAACATAATGAAAAGTTAATCTGGTAGTCCTGGTTTTGGGATATAGGGGAAAATCTTTGTGTATATTTGTTTTATGTTTTATGTTGTCTCCATTGTATATTTTCTATTTTTTAAGAATTCGTTTGCAGGTAATTTTTGTACAGGGTTCAAACATACATTTGGTATCAAAGCATTTTTGGCTTCAAGGGGATGCCTTTGCTGCTGAGGGGTTTTGTTCGGGCTTGTGGTAGACCTTGTCCAGTGGGATATCTGTGGGATCGATTCTTGCGGTGAAAGAATATGGCGAGTAGTGGAAAAATAAATATCGAGAAATTTAATGGTTAGAGTTTTGAGTTGTGAAAGCTCAAGATGGAGGATCTGCTGGTGGATAAATATCAATGGATTGCGGTAGATTCGAGTATAAACCAACGATAATGTCAGATGAAGACTGGGTGAAGTTGGATCAAAAGGAAAAGAGCACAATACGGTTTTGTATCTTAGATTCAATATTATTTCATGTATCAGGGGAATCTATGACGAAGGCTTTGTGGGACAAGTTAAGGAGTTTGTACCAATCTAAGTCTCTGGTGAACAAAATGTTCCTACGGAAAAAGCTGTATAACCTGAGGATGAAGGATGGAGAATCGGTGACAGAGGACTTGAACAAATTTAATACTGTGGTAAGCCAATTGTTATATGTTTATATTTAAATTTTATATGAAGATAAGTGCATCCGTTTTCTGTGTTCTCTACCAGATTCACGAGATAGTCTAGTTGTTGCAACAGGTAGCAATACAACTACCTTGAAGTTTCATGAAATAGTCTCATCCTTGTTGTAAGAGGAGATGAGATGGAAAAATATGGATGACCATAATGGAGATGCCTTGTCTGTATGAGGACGATCCCATAATAGAAACAAAAATAATTCCTTGAGTGAGAGATCTAAATCTAGAGGGAGATCTAAATCTCGAGGAAAACCTGTAAAGGTGTGCTGCAAATGCGGAAATGAAGGGCACTTCAAAAATGATTGTAGATATAAATATTCTAAGAGAGGAAAGAGACCAGATGACGCTCCTTATGCAGAGGAAAAAACCACCTCAGATGAAGGTTGGAATGTGTACATGGATTCTTCTTCAAGTACACATGTAGATCATGAGGCATGGTTGATTGACTTAGGTGCATCCTTTCACTTCACTTCCCCTAGGGAGTGGTTCTGCGAGTATGAGAAATATGATGATGGTGATGTATTCTTAGGGGATGATAGGAAGGCCGTAATTGTTGGATGCGAAAAATTCAAGCTGAAGTTTCAAGGCGGAAGGATTAGAACACTTCCCGTGTTTTGCATATTCCTGCATTGGACATAAATATGATTTCTATAAGCAAGATGGATGATGCAGGTGTAAAAACAATGTTCGAGAAGGATACTTGCAAGATGGTTGGGGGAGCACTAGTATTGATGCGGTGAGTTCGGATTGGAACTCTGTAAAAGCTTTTGGATAGCACTTTTATTGATGGGTGCAACAATTTTGTGGTTCCTGAAAGTGGAGCAGAAAACTTAGTGGTCTCTGGAGAAAAGACCATGTTATGGCATCAAAGGCTTGGACATATTGGAGAGAAGGGCCTTTGAATAGTGCATGGTAATGCTATGGTAGAAGGTATGTCTAATTTCTCTTTGGATTTCGGTTTCTGTGAACATTGTGTATATGGTAAGTAGAATCGGGTGAGTTTCCCCTCTGGTGCTAAGAGGGCGAAAGGAATATTAGAGCTTGTGCACAATGATGTGTTTGGACTTGTGTCGGTTCCATCACTGGGTAATTTTGTGTACTATGTATCATTTATAGATGAATTCTCAAGGAATACATGGATATATTTACTCAGGAAGAAATATGAAGTCTTTGATAGGTTTAAAGAATTTAAGGCTTTGGTGGAAAACCAGACAGAGAAAAAGATAAAGGTGCTGAGGAAAGATAATGGTGAAGAGTTCTGCAAGAAGGAATTTGAAGACACCTGTAAGAAGTGTAGTATAGTACGACAAAAGACTACTCCATACACACTTCAACAAAATGAAGTTGCAGAAAGAATGAACACGACAGTGATGGTAAAGGAAAGAAGCATGCTTAGTTGTGTCGGGTTAGGATGAAAATTCTGGGCAGAGGCGATGGAGACTGCATATTACATGGTTAATATATCACCTTCATCAGCGTTGGAGGATAAGACTCCACATGATGAGGTATGGACTAGTAAGAAAATCTGTCTTTCACATCTGAGGGTATTTGGATGTGATGCATATGTACATGTTCCAAAGGAGAAAATAACCAAATTGGATAGTAAATATGAAAGGTGCATCTTTATTGGGTATAAGGATGGGTTAAAATATTATAAGCTTTGGAACCCAGAAATAAGGAACGTTGTGTACAACCAAGATGTGGTGTTTAGAGAGGTAATAGATGCTATTAAACATGGAGTCCTACCAAAGGAACCTGAAGATAGAGTTTGAGCTAAAGGAGGAAGAATCAGACTCTACAACAGAACAAAATTCAGAAGAGGAAGAGCCACAAACTCCAGCTTTGAGAATATCAGTTCGAGAAAGAAGGCAACCAGAAAGGTATAGTCCATCTGCTTTATGTTCAATTTTTTCTTTATCTATTATTGATGATGATCCCAAAACTGCTAGGGAGGCAATAGAATTAGAGGATGGAAAACTCTGGAAATAGGCCAAAATACCATGGGCATAAAACCATCATGCCCAAAACCATGTGCAAAACCCATGCACAAAACCATAGGTAGGCCCACCCACCTAATATAGGGTCCAATTTTTTTCCTGGGACGTTGCCCTGCATCGTGTGTAGGGAGGATACCGCCCACCTACTGCGCCCGACGCATTTAATAGGGGAGATGTTGCCCCCCTTGTGACCCCCTCACATGTGTGACTAGTCATGGAAATAATATAACAAACACCGAATAAAAACTTGAGAAAAGGCTTGCACCTCAAGATATTTGATTCCTCTACACTTGATAAATCTAGAGTTAAGATGAATCTAATTTTTTTTCAATGGTACACGAATATACACAATTTTGATTTTATCTCTTTAATGTTATTTTGAATACAAAGTGACAATGTAACAATGTTGAGTGAATCCATAAATTGTCTATGTATTGTGAAGTATTAAGGAAATAGTTTTTATTTTTATTTTGGTGACTTGATTATTTTTATTCGCTTAAAATGTATTTATTTTTAATCCTAAAAATACGACCAAACGTGCATGCTATATAATAAATCATAAAGATACAATCAAACGTGCATTCTCCATAGTAAATATTTAAGATCCAACGAACATACATGTAATTGTTATCTATCGAAACACCATTATAATGGAACACATATTTTAAATAATTATAATATTCTCATGGATTCGATAATGTTAGTAATGGCTAAAAAAATACTTGAATAGATTTGGAAAACTATAAAATTCTACGATGTGTAACGACATTATTAACATAATTCATGGGTCTCAATATCTTCCTTTTCTAGAAAAGTTCTATTGATTAAAATTGGGAACGACAATGAATACACTATAATTATTTGATAAAAGTTATGGGCACTCAAAACTTAACTATAAGTGGAGAAAGCACGAATCCAATGACTGAGAAAAACTTACACAAATCTAACTTAAAAAAACATGAATCCAACCAATGAGAATCAAATGTGAGTAGATGTTGTGTTAATCAAATTTTGGTTGTTTTTTTATATGGTTCTTTATATTTTTATTTTGGAAGATATTAGTGATTTTTTTTTATCATCTTCATTTATTGATACATGCCAACTCCAAGTTGAACACATACATATTTACATATCACCTTCATATTAAACTGTAGAATGCACCTCTCGATGCAATAGCGTAGTAATCATAAAATTATACATGAAATAAATAGGTGAGAAGATGTACATTCCCTTAACCTAGATGTGAATAACTAACATTGTATATAAACTCTTCAAATTAAGATGCCTTACATTCAAATGTTTCATAATGATCACTTAAAATAGGGCATTATGAAATGTTTCATAATGATTAATTAAAACTCATTCAAACATTTCATAATGACCTCTTAAATAATCTTAAAACTTTAAGACGAAAATTTGCATACACAAATACAAATTTTGTTCCCTTACGAAGGTAAGGCATCACCATTAAACACAAACATTTTGTTCCCCTATGAAGGTCAAGACCCATAATGTCATGTGATAATTTCCCAAAAAAATTGTGTATTTTGTTCTCTTACGAAGTTTAAGGGAAGGCCAATAATTGCATGTGACAATTTTCAAAAAAGAGGAAAGGACCCAAAAAAACCATTTTGTTACTTTGTGAATACCATTTAACGACGACTTGTGACCAATATTAAAAAAGAAAAACATTTTGTTACCACAACAATGACATGGTCGTTAAAAAAAAAAAAAAAAAAATTCTTCTCTTATGAAGTTCAAGGCTAATAAGTTTTTCTTGATAGTATGACACCTTATGTTCAAATTATGACATTAGTGAAATTTTAAAGTAAAAAATTGACCTCAAAACAAAAAATATACTAACAAAATTAACTATAAAATAACAAATAGGATTTAAGATGATGATCTCTTCCATAAAGAAAATTTTGGAGGGAAACAAAGAATACTACTTTTATTATTATTATTGTTTTGTTTTTTATTTTCTGTTTATTTATTTATTTATTTTTAAATTATGTTTTCGGCTTATCTCCTTATAGGTTTACTCAAATATAAAGTGTATACACTCATTGGATGCAGAATTAAATTCCACACCCAACAAGTACCCACTCTGCATACTTCTGAGAAGACCCACTTAGAAAAAAAATTAATATACATTAGAAAATTGTGTTCAACACACTTTTTTAATGTATCTTCAATTTTGTTTTTTATTTTAATTAATTTATTATTATTATTATTATTAATTTATTTTTATTTTTTTATTTTTTTAATGTTTTAATTTTAATTTTTAATTTTTAATTTAATTAATTAATTAATTAATTTATTTTATTTATTTATTTTTCAGTTTGGGTCTTCTTAGAAGTATGCAGGGTGGGTACTCGCTGTATGTGTAATTTAATTCCTCATCCAACAAACCTACACTTGACATTTGAGTAAACATATAAGGAGATAATACAAAAATATAATAAAAAAGTAGTTTCCTTTATTTTTCGTTAAAAATTCGTCTTTTTTATTTTAATTATTAATTTTATTTTATTTCCTTAGCAAGCCCATTTTAGACCTCAAAATTCCCCTAATGAAGTATCTGTCTAATTCCATTCAATGCAGCGTTTGTATCTTAGCTTGTCACTTGCTACGCCATGGGTTCACTTGCTTGGCCATAGGCACACAATAATTGATAAACTGGTGAATCGATTATATTAATTCACCTTCAATAACTATTAGATCATTACTCCCTGAAATGCTCTAGATGACATTGTCATCTTTTTCATGTAGATCATTCACACAGATTGCCCCAAATCTATGCAACTTGGACATGGTCAAGAACAACATAAACCCATAGTTACTAATTTTGAATTTGAATTCGATTAAAAAAGTATTGTTTAAAATTCAATACTGAAGAAATTGTAGAATATATATATATATATATATATATATATATATATATATATATATATATATATTAAAAAATTAAATGAACAATCATTATATTCAAAACTTTAAAAGAAATTCATTAATTTTTTCCTTCACAAGGATATTTCTATTAACTTATCTCTAACATTAACTGTAAAATTACTATTTTATTGGAAAAATTATTATATCATTTACAATTGCAAATTTTTCAATATGCAATTTATTGTTTTCTAGATAAAATTTAACATGTAAATTTACTTACCTTATCATTCATGACTGCAAACTTACTCTACAGTTTATAACTGCAAATTTTTTATTGTAAAGGAAGACGAGGCAAGACACAAATTTCACACACACACAATAATGCAAGTTGTGGCTCTTCTATTTGTCACACAAACCTAATGATTACAATGAACCCAGAGAGGTGTATTTAACCTTTTTCGACTAGCGACTCACTCAAAATAACTTAACATGCACACACACTAAATTCGAATTTACCCAAAATAAGACTTAACTCAAACTCACTCACACTTGAATCAGTTAACTCACTCCCTAAATTTAAACAACTCTACATGCAGGAGTAATTATCTATCTTTAACGCCCCCCCTTAGTTACGACCACAAAACTAAGACATGGTTCATGACAACTCAAACTTATCTACTTCTCTAAGTCTCATCTAGTCTTACAACTCCCAAGTTTCCTATGTGAAACTCAAATACGTATTTTTCTAATGGCTTAGTGAATATATCAGTCAATTGATCACTCGATTTACAAGGCTTCAAGTAGACTTTTCCATTTCTCACAAGTTCTTTAATAAAATGATATCTTGGATCAATATTCTTGCTCTTTTGGTGAAACACACTATTTTTGGATAGTGCAATGGTTGAGGTGTTGTCACAATATATTATTGTTGATCCTTGTTGTTTTTGCTTGAGTCCGTCCAAAACTCTTTGTAACCATACTGCTTGGCATGATGCTGATGATGTTGCTACATATTCTGCTTCTGTTGATGAAAGTTCCAAAATAGGTTGCTTCTTAAGTGCCCATGATATCACACCTGGACCAAGATGAACACATACCCAGAAGTGCTCTTCCTATCATCCAAACTGCCCGCAAATCATTGTTGGTGTATCCAACCAAATCCTTCTTCTTTTTGCTTGCATACATTATGCCACAATATGTAGTTCCTGCTATGTATCTCAAAATTCTTTTTCATGCTCTCCAATGTGAGTTTTTAGGAGTCTCCACAAATATATAAATCAAACTCTCTCCTTGCACAATATGTGGTCTTGTAGCTATGAGGTACATGAGGCTTCCAACAAACATTTTGAATAGAGTTGGATTTCCATTTGTATCTACTGCAACTTGTAGGGGCAGGTTTACAATTTTCCATCCTGAGTATTTTCAACAAATATTTGGCAATTTATTTTGACAGATAAAAATTCCTTTTTCATATTTCTGAACTTCTAGGCCAGAAAATATTTCATAAGACCAAGATATGTCATTTCAAATTATTTCTTCATGGATGCTTTAAATTCACCCAATTCAAGATCATCAGTATAAATAACGTCATCAGCATATAAGAAAACAATCAAAATTTGTCCATGCTCATTAGCCTTTTATAGAATTTTAATGTAGATTCAAAATTGCTCATGTAATGTACTAAAACATAAGATTCAAATCTACTCTACTCATTCGCGAAAGCAAATTCATGATCGAGAAGACATATAAAAAACATGCATCATGATTTAACACACATGCACAAATATTTATCTAGGGGAAAGCAACTTCTCAAAACCCCTTCATATCTGTATTGAAATATTAATCAAAGAATCTAGATGAATACAATATGCTTGCTCAAGCTTGAGAAAAATCTACACAATATCTTGTATCCTTTGCCTCACTCACTGACTTTGGCCAACACTTATCCAGTTTCAAGACTTCCCAAGCACCTATTTCCTTGCGTTGTTTGATGAGGAATCAACCCCTATTAATTAGGAAAATTATTCATTGATAATTGCACAATTCCTTTAGGCCTACCTTTGATTGCATGCACAACCTGTACAACTTGGAAAATTATACAACTGATAATACACTTCCCATGAACTCCAATATCAACTGGGTAACTTGAATTTGATGCATGCTTGAGTTAATTTAGGATGACTGATTAGTTAACTGGTTAAATATTGAAGATGCACCCCACTGCTAGACCTCTCACTAGTTCCTCCAATAGGTGGAACTAGTTTAACTGACCATAACTTAATTTAACAAAATTAAATTGTTACAACTGAAATTAACTCAACCTAGGATCTTAAAATTCAGGAATCATTGTACACAACTCTAGTTAAGCCCACAAATCGAATTAAATAAGATAACTAAGTGATAATAACTCATTTAACTCATTCAAGTTGTCTAGTGATATGGAATTTTGATTTTTTCCTAATTTAATTCAAGGGAAAATTAAATTAGGAATTTCTTGCTGCATTTTAAACACTCCCTCTCAGCAAGAAAGGGATTATCAGATAGCCCAATCCTACCTCTATGGAACTCAAAATTTCCCCTTGACAAAGCCTTTGTTAAAATAAATACATCCTGTTCCTCTGTAGCAAAGTATTCCAACAACATGATCCACATCTGCACACAATCTCGTAGATGCTAATACCAGATGTCAAGATGATTGGATCGATCATGAAAAATTGGATTCTCAGAGAGTTTGATACAACCCTTATTGTCACAGTAAATCACAATGGGATCCATAATCTTACCAAATGACCCAACAAGAATCTTCCTAATCCAAATAACCTCACAAGCTGCTTGACTGGAAGCCATGTACTCTGCTTCTGTTGACCTGAGTGCAACTGATCTCTACTTCCTGCTATACCAAGAAATTGTTGTTGACCCAACACTGAAAATTCCTCTTGAATTTCTCTTCCAATTTGTTGGAATTCCTGCCCAATCTGCATCTGTGAAGCCTTGCAGCTTTACTCTCTCTATTCAATACTGAAGAAATTGTAGAATATATATTCAAAACTTTAAAAGAAATTCATTAATTTTTTCCTTCACAATTATATCTCTGTTAACTTATCTCCAACATTAACTGTAAAATTACTATTTTATTGGAAAACTTATTATATCATTTACAATTGGAAATTTTTCAATATGCAATTTATTGTTTTCTAGATAAAATTTAATGTGTAAATTTACTTACCTTATCATTCACGACTGCAAACTTACTTTACCATTTATAACTTCAATTTTTTTTGTTATAAAGGAAGATGAGGTAAGACACAAATTTCACACACACACAATAACACAAGTTGTGGCTCTACTATTTCTCACACAAACTTGATTATTACAATGAACCCAGAGAGGGGTATTTAACCTTTCTCGACTAGCGACTCACTCAAAATAACTTAACATGCACACACACTAAATTTGACTTTACCCAAAATAAGACATAACTCAAACTCACTCACACTTGAATCAGGTAACTCACTCCCTAAATTTAGACAACTCTGCATGTAGGGGTAATTATCTATCTTTAACACCCCCCCTTAGTTACGACCACAAAACTAAGACATGGTTCATGAAAACTCAAACATGTCTGCTTCTCTAAGTCTCAACTAGGCTTACAACACCCAAGTTTCCTATGTGAAACTCAAATACATATTTTTCTAATGGCTTAGTGAATATATCAGCCAATTGATCACTCGATTTACAAGGCTTCAAGTAGACTTCTCCATTTCTCACAAGTTCTCTAATAAAATGATATCTTGGATCAACATTCTTGTTCTTTTGGTGAAACACACTATTCTTGGATAGTGCAATAGCCGAGGTGTTGTCACAATATATTTTTGTTGATCCTTGTTGTTTTTGCTTGAGTCCATCCAAAACTCTTTGTAACCATACTGCTTGGCATGATGCTGATGATGTTGCTACATATTCTACTTCTGTTGATGAAAGTTCCAAAATAGGTTGCTTCTTAGATGCCCATGATATCACACCTGGACCAAGATGAACACATAACCAGAAGTGCTCTTCCTAACATCCAAACTGCACGCAAATCATTGTTGTTGTATCCAACCAAATCCTTCTTCTTTTTGCTTGCATACATTATGCCACAATATGTAGTTCCTGCTATGTATCTCAAAATTCTTTTTCATGCTCCCCAATGTGAGTTTTTAGGAGTCTCCACAAATATAGAAATCAAACTCTCTCCTTGCATAATATGTGGTCTTGTAGCTATGAGGTACATGAGGCTTCCAACAAATATTTTGAATAGAGTTGGATTTCCATCTATATCCACTGCAACTTGTAGGGGCATGTTTACAATTTTCCATCCTGAATATTTTCAACAAATATTTGGCATATTTATTTTGACAGATAAAAATTCTTTTTTCATATTTCTAAACTTCTATGCCAAGAAAATGTTTCATAAGACCAAGATATGTCATCTCAAATTATTTCTTCGTGGATGCTTTAAATTCACCCAATTCAAGATCACCAGTATAAATAACGTCATCAACATATAAGAAAACAATAAAAATTTGTCCCTGCTCATTAGCCTTTTATAGAATTTTAATGTAGATTCAAAATTTCTCATGTAATGTACTAAAACATAAGACTCAAATCTACTCTACTCATCTGCGGAAGCAAATTCATGATCGAGAAGACATATCAAAAACATGCATCATGATTTAACACACATACACAAATAATTATCTAGGGGAAAGCAACTTCTCAAAACCCTTTCATATCTATATTGAAATATTAATCAAAGAATCTAGATGAATACAATATGCTTGCTCAAGCTTGAGCACAATCTACATAGTATATTCTATCCTTTGCCTCACTGATTGACTTTGGCCAACACTTAGCCAATTTCAAGTCTTCCCAAGCTCCTATTTCCTTGCATTGTTTGATGAGGAATCAACCCCTATTAATCAGGAAAATTATTCATTGATAATTGCGTAATTCCTTTAGGCCTACCTTTGACTGCATGCACAACCTGTACAACTTGGAAAATTATACAACTGATAATACACTTCCCATGAACTCCAATATCAACTGGGTAACTTGAATTTTATGCATGCTTGAGTTAATTTAGGATGACTGATTAGTTAACTGGTTAAATATTGAAGATGCACCCCACTGATAGACCTCTCACTAGTTCCTCCAATAGGTGGAACTAGTTTAACTGACCATAACTTAATTTAACTGAATTAAATTGTTACAACTGAAATTAACTCAACCTAGGATCCTAAAATTTAGGAATCATTGTGCACAACTCTAGTTAATTCCACAAATTGAATTAACTAAGATAACTGAGTGATAATAACTCATTTAACTCATTCAAGTTGTCTAGTGATGTGGAATTTTGATTTTTTTCCTAATTTAATTCAAGGGAAAATTAAATTAGGAATTTCTTGCTGCATTTTAAACACTCCCTCTCAGCAAGAAAGGGATTATCAGATACCCCAATCCTACCTCTATGGACTCAAAGTTTCCCCTTGACAAAGCCTTTGTTAAAATAAATACATCATGTTCCTCTGTAACAAAGTATTCCAACAACATGATCCGCATCTGCACACAATCTCGTAGATACTAATACCAAATGTGGAGATGATTGGATTGATCATGAAAAACTGGATTTTCAGAGAGTTTGATACAACTATTATTGTCACAGTAAATCACAATGGGATCCATAATCTTACCAAACGACCCAACAAGAATCTTCCTAATCCAGATAACTTCACAAGATGATTGACTAGAAGCCATGTACTCTTCTTCTGTTGACCTAAGTGCAACTGATCTCTACTTCTTGCTATACCAAGAAATTGCTACTGACCCAACACTGAAAATTCCTCTCGAATTTCTCTTCCAATTTGTTGGAATTCTCGCCCAAACTGCATCTGTGAAGTCTTGCAGCGTTTCTCCCTCTATCCGTATGTACCAAAGACCATACTGAGTAGTGCCTCTAAGGTATCTCAACACATGTTTTTCCTCCTTCCAATATTGTTTCGTTGGATTAACTATTGATTGATTAAGCTGGTTAACTGCGTAACACATGTATGTTTGCGTGTTCTCCAAATATATAAATGAACACAAAAGCTGCTTGTAAATAGTAGCTTCCACTTCCTCACTTGAAGTGGCATCCGTCTTCCTCTAACTACCCGCTAGATGAGTGTCCATGGGTTTACTACTCTCCATGCATAACTTCTTCTGTATCTTGTTGGCATACTTGCCCCGAGAAACAAAAAATTCCCAATCTCCTTGCCATACTTCCAAACCGAGGAAATAATGCATGGGTCTTATGTCTTTCATCTCGAATTCTCTTGGAAGATCCTCTTTGCAAGATTTGATCAACTTCTCATCATCGATTAAAATCAAAATCATCGACATATAATACTATAATCAACAATTTACCTTCAACAACAATATGGTAAGGTTTGCATATTCTTCACTTTTGGTGAAGCCCAACCTAGTGAAATAGCCATTGATCCTCGCGTACCAAGCACAGTGTGCTTGTTTCAATCGATACAATGCTCGATTGAGTCTACACACATGCGACTCTCTGTCGAAGGTCTCAAATCCCTCCGGTTGTTCAATGTACACCTCTTCCTCAATCACTCCATTGAGGATGTTGTCCTCACATTCATCTGATGAATCTTCCATCCCATCTGCGCTGCAAATGCTATAATTGATTTGATGGAAGAGTACCTTGCTACTGGAGCAAAGGTATCCTCGTAGTCAATTCCCTCCTGGATGGAAGATATGTTGTAATGTAGTGTTATGTTATATTATGCTATCTAAACATTTTAACTCGTTATACTCTTCAACCCAATATGGAAGAGATATTGTAATGTACTGTTATGTTAAGTTATCTAAACATTTTGACTTAGTAAAATTAAATAAAATTAAAATTAAAATGATATAAAAATAAATAAAGAATAAAAAAATATAATTATTAATTAAAACATTTTGACTCACTCAAATTACATAAAAATAAAAGTATAAAATGATAAAATTAATAGTTTCAGTAATCAATCTTAAGTTTGAATCTATCAGGAGCCAAGAAGGATCAAATATCTACTTGCAAACCTTTCTTCAAGTTTTGCACTAAAAAGTGAGGTTTGCAACTTGTGAGATTTGATCTCTTTTAGTGCTTGATAAATATATCTAGGTTGGTTAATATTACAACCCCTTATGAAGAAGACATGGTAAAAATATTTCACTATGTGAAATAGAGAAATAAATTATTTCTATATTAAGTCTTTAGAAAGATAAAATAATTCAAAAAAAAAATCGTCTATTTTCCTTTAAATATTTCAATATATAACTTAAATAAATTATTTGAATATCCATGCTATGTAATATATTTCAATATGTACTTATATGTGTGTGTGTGTGAGAGAGAGAGAGAGAGAGTGTGTGTGTGTGTATGAAAGTTAATTTGTTCTAAAATCTAACAACAATTTGTTAAAATTGAAAATTTAAGTTGTGTATTCTACACATCCAAGTGTTCAAAGAGGCTTTTAAGGTATTCTATCCATTTATGCATTCAAAGACAAGAAAGGAAACCAAAACTAGAACTAGAATACTAACTGTGTCTATCACCTCTCCTATCCAAAGTGTCGAAGAACCTACCATCTTTGATCGTTTCATATCTATCTGACCTATGACCACCATGAGACCTAATACCATATGTGTCATTATTCCCATACTCCTATCCATATTTTATCTGAAGTGGCCCCTACCACTGCGACTCTAAAATTTTTTGAAGGATTGTTGCATTAACTTCTGCTTATTTATCTTTTTCCTGTATTATGATATCATTTTCCACCTTACAAATCCTTATTTATTCCTTCAAAATTGTCAAGGTGTATGCTAAGTTAGATGATTTCCCAACACCATGTTTCTCATTAGTTTCATAGGGAGAATATTTATAGGCTACCATCTTGCTAGTCATCTTTGATTTCTTCTTGCAAGGTATCTCATATCGGCTTAAACCAATTCACAATAAACCAATGTATCTTAGCATAATTTGGGGATGATATCTCATCTACAAGATCAATCAATCAACATAATACATGTATAGACATAATCATAACAACATATATAGTTTTAATGCATATGTGTATCAACACATAAACATCATTCTAACTAGATCTTAGTCATGAATGCATGACGATATCAAATACACACCATGGCCTTATGAATGGAAACACCAACCATACTGATGCACATTTGACAACATGTAACCACCTGACATGTATAACGAGTCATACACTCATGACAACATATTTCAAAACAACACCAACATCCCTCCCATGGTGGCATCACTACCACCATGATCAACACTATACAGATGCAACAATTACATAGACCGCGAGTATGAGAAACATATATGCAACAATAGAAATGCATGAGGATAATAATCTTGACAACATCATACTTTTCCCAAATATAACGCAACCATGCTCTGATACCACCCTATAATTTCACATCCCCTCATATAAATCCACTTTCACCAGATCACCCGAGTTAAACATGAGATGATGTGCTACTATGATACAACTCAACCGTCTTAGTGACTTTAAGGAAGTGGAATGGACGGAAACCCACAACACATACCTATTTCACCTATTATAGTACTCCTAGAGGATATCCTAATGATCCACCTAACTGCTCCCTAGGTCCCACTAAGTTTTAGTGAATAAATCCCCTGGATGCTCCCTTGATATGGAAAAGGGTGCGTCTAGGAGGCTTTGGATACTCCCACAACATGGTGATGGGTGCGTCTAGGGAATTTTTTCCTTAGAGTTGTGCCTTCGTCCCCGATATTTCTACCACTTTTTAAGCACATAATCCCAATTACTTCATAGAACTTCCTGTAGCTTCCCAAATCTATCAAACACATTATGATAAGGCTAATGAACCAAAAAATAATTCTAGGACTAGGCCTAGCCATCCCCAACTGGGGCTGACATTCTGTCAAACACTTATCATCAATGCAATTTATAGGTCTAAGATACAATAAAAAGCATGAATGATTGAAAAATCTTATGATACATGACAAGAATGATCACTACCCTCTCCATTGAACTGATATGACATCAATTAGGACCTGCATCCAGAATCTTTACAAAGTACATGAAATAACTGTGACTTTAACCAGTCATATAACCATGCTTATAAACAACATAAATCCATGTAAATGGAAATGAGATAACATCCATTAAATCCAAACATTAACAAGTAAAATATAAATATAAATTAGCTTTTTATTAAACATAGGAAAGAGCAAACCAGGTTTGGGATTCCACATACCACCCGACCATAGACATGGCTGAGCCAAATATATGTTCTGACCATCACCCTCGTGCCATATTCCAAGCATGAATGTGGGATATAATGAAAAATCCAATCCAAAAAAACCAAGGGAATCTAGAGGTTAAACCACCTCCATCCTCACCATACCCTAATCACACCAAAATCGATGTCGAGATCACCAAAACTGAACCAAGCTTGCAATGTCTCTGGATTCCATCACTATCCTTCAGTAATTTTCTGTCTCCTTGTCTCTCAAGATTTACTGCAATTCAAACCAGATCAGTAGGCCCTAAACCGAGACACCGCCCTCGGGCTTTACCACATATCCTGCCAAAACTAGTGAAGGGATTCCTAGAACTTTGGGAATTTTCTGAGACCACCTCTTTCCCAGATTTCAAAAACCATCTCGCAATTCCAAAGGTCAAAACCAAGATCAATACCATGACACCATGTCTATCTAAGAAAAGGCAAGGCAATACTGAAAACTAATGTCAAAACCAGACAAAACTGTGCCACCGACAACAAGAGAGCCAAATACCAACATGTATAAGCCATGCATGTCCAAACCAGCTAGAAAATCACACATGGAATATGTTACCTGCAAGTATTCCTGACGAATTCGCTTGATCCTGGCCTTCCTTGCCTGATATTTTCTTTCCTTCCCTTTCCTTTTCCTTCCTTTACTTTCTTTCCCCTTTCTCAGTCCAATGCTGAAATGCTCCAAGAAAACTCTAAGTGTCTAATAGTGTGAAATTGAGAGAATAGAGAGAAAGCTCCAAAAGTGAACTAACAAAATCCAAATTCAAAATGGGTACCAACTAATCCTCATAAGCCTTTTTATCAATGAGACCTCTATTTTCTTCGTTTTCCATTATTTTCCTTTATTTTCCTCCTCACATGCAACCTGTGACCTTTCACCTTCCTTTTCTCGTAATTTACTTTATTTTCATAAATAAATGTGCCAAAAACACATTTTTCCTTTCTAATGCCTTTACCAATTTCCCCTTAGCTATAAACACATCTAGTTATGCCCACTAGGATATATTTTCCCAACATTCAACTTGGAATAAGTGTCCCTTAATCGTGGTCTTATTTTTCCTCTATTAACTTTTATTACATGAACTTTTAACTTGGGTCCATTAGAACATCTTTGAGATCATACGAGACATACCTTTCCTGATTTTATTTTTCCTTGATGTCATGGTATATGGGTGAAATAATATGGCTCTCTTGACCCTTACTTACGCTTTCTTGTAGCTCCTTGATCAACTAAGATTTTTTTGTATGACCTTAGTGCATCCACGTCCATGATGATTAGAGGGAAAAACTTACGATGGATATAACTTACTCAATACTCATCGAAAGTGTAACATATCATATATCAAATAAAATGGGTCTAAACACTCTTTCCATTGGTGATATTTTGATGAAAAGTTTAGGTCCCTATCAAAATTAATGAACCTTACAATTATGCAATTGTCATGAAAAAAACACTAAATTTTTTTATTTGAAAATAGTGATATCTTGACTTCTTGATCTTCGATCAAGACAAGATTTAACTAAGTGATTTTTTGTAGAGAATTTAGACCTAAAACTTGTTTCCATGAATTCATCCCAGGAAGCTAGAAAAATTTATTTAAATTTTGTGGCGATGAGTTTTCCCTGGGAAAAAAAATAATACTACAAACTAGAAAAAAATTTCCCCACTTTGATTGAGGAAAGAACATTTACATTGTATGTTAATTACCAAAATATATCTAAAAATAAAATTGCACAAAAAAGATCCAAGAACATTATAGAAATTATCTTTTACTAATATCAAACCCTTAAGTTATGGCAATACCTTACAATTTCATTCATGATTACAAAGAGTTTTTCGGAGATGATCACATCAGAATTCATTTTTCGAGGTGTTTCAAACCATATAGTGTTGTTCATGGTTAGAACAAGATGAATAACGAGATCGTGGCATCAAATAAATATATACAGAGAGATGTTATCTAGCCATTACAACAAGGTTGGACTAAAGAATAATTATTTGTAAAAAACATTTTTTTAATAGAGTAACAATTGGCAAATAGTTATAAATAATGAATTAAATTAATTTTATTATTATTATTATTTTAAATAATATGTTCAAACTTAATTATTCCAAACAATAAAAAAAAATAATAAGAAGAAAATGAATGAATAAATAAAATAAAAATATAAGAGTAAAAATATTAAATGGATTGAATAAATTTGATTCCTTTTATGGAAGGAGTCCAATTAATTATGTTTACTTGTCTCTTTGAGGGGGCACTCTCTAATGAGATAATGCTCCAATTAGAATAATCTTCTGACATCCCATAAAGAGTTATCTATCTTTATTTATAATTTTCAAGATAATTTTAGAAAACTCTAATCATAACAAACTCCTAACTACCTAGTATACCTTTGTCCACCCTACATTGAATGGCCTTCATTGTTATTATTCTACTATTATTCCCCCTAGATGCACTACATTTCATCAATACTTGCACCCTTGCAAGTATACTAATTGATATGAATTTGGTCCATGTCTTCTAGCAGAAATCCTATCAAATGTTAGTGAAGATATCTTAAAAAAAAATCCTTAAAATATTAATGGTGTTTTGAAACTAACCACATGCTTATTTCTTATCTTATGTATTTTTTTTGGGACTGCCTCTATAAACATAAATAAATAAGGCCCATAAAAAATGTAAAACTATGCAAACTTTGAGGCACTATAACATTTCTTCAAATGACTCTAGTAATGATATTAAAATGGAAAGAGACTCCTCACCCATTTGAGGAAAATCTTAGTTAGGATATGCCATTAAAACATTTGTGGTCTCATATGGAATTTTTCTCAATCAACTAGGTCATGTTAAAAATAATCTTTTAGATTTGAGTTTTTTTTTGTTAATTCTTAATTTTTCAAGTTAAATTTAGTGCATGTTCATATGTTAACATTATTATACGTTATCAACATTATTTTTAGGGTTGTTTTCTATGTGCACAAAAATACATGTGAGGTCCAGTGCTATGTATGGGGTTTCAATTTCAAGATATGTTTATCTAGAGTAAGGAAGATTTCAATTTTTTTCTACACTAGGTGAAAGACTAGGTTGTTGAACTTTCTATTGGCCATGTCTCTATTGAAAAAAATATAGAAAATAAGAAGTAAGGAAAGTGGAATTTTTTATTGAGTAGCCCAATAGTAGCTACAACTTGAGCTTATGATTTGGAATCCTAGAGATATTTTTTGTTTTTTTTTTTTTCTGTAAACTTAGTAGAGCCTTGCTATTTTCTATTCATAAAACAAAATGCAAGTTACAAATATTTACATTTTTTGGCCTCAACCTACTCGTAGGAAACCCGGTTTGTTGGTCCTCTTAAAGAGTTATAGGCCATCCAAAATTTGAACAACTTAAAGCGGTCTCTTACTGTCTTTAAGGGACTATTATCTATGTTTTCTTTCATAAATGTATTAAAAAGTAAATGCTATCTGTTATCATATCAAAAAACATAATATAGGGAAATAAATCATCAGAAGAGTCTATTGGTGCAGGGTCTTTTACACTTGACCCTGGAATGTCAACCTAGTGCATGATTTTTAGTTGTTTGTCATTTCTTCCAAGTCGGACACTCTGGTGATGCTGGTGCAAGTCAATCTCTTGAATGTACCTGCGAATGTCCGCCAGAGTTGAGGCTGTGTGTGAGTATCCCTATATCTCTTGGATAGAGAAAATTGCCTTCACCAAGAGGAATTTTAGGATCCAATAAGTGTGGATCGAGTGATGAAACAAAGACAATCTACTGCAGGTATTACCAGGGTCAGTTACAATAGGGTTTAATTCTTCTTTAGCTAGTTCAGCTTCCACTTCCTCCTTAGCCCTTGCATCCTTTTCCTACCTGTGAATCAAGGACTTGATATAATAGGGTGTATCATCTGAATAGAGGTGGAATAAGTTATCCATTACCTCTTTACCAGACTTCTAACCTTGTTTGGTTGGGGCAGGTTTGGGAGCTTTGTATTTCCCCTTATCCTTTCTTTCCTTCTTAGTCGACTGGGCTTTCACCATTGTATTCAGACCCCGGTCTTCCAAAAAATTTCCATGGAGGTGAGAATTTCTAGAAAGACTCTCACAGAAGACACGCTGAAGGTGTCAGAGCTCTCCCCTGGTTGCTTAACTACTTTTTGGTTCCCTACGCTCAACCGATTACTATCCACTAGAAAAAGGAAAGGATAATTTACATATGCCACTTCCACCTTGCACGCTGAATCTTTCCCCCAAACATTCCTGACAACTCACCCATCATGCTTTATTGCTTTTCATTCATCATTAATTTCATCATTAATCTCCATGGGTGGATCCATCCACCACTGTCAGCTCACATCATCATCGCTTTTGGTTTTATAGTTGTCGTGTGCACCCTCCACATATGCCCTCCATTTCCACACTTAATTCTCCTTTTGATGCCAGTTGGTACCCCGACAGAGAGTTTTTTTATGATTTTTTATCTCAATCCTGGTTGACTATCTCTTGCAGATATGTAAGACCTGGCTCCTATAAGGTTTGCTCCCATGAATTATACATAACCATGTCCTAGTTATTGCAACCCCCATTTGCAAGAATATCAGCTACCTCGTTGCCTGGTAGTCTCACATGGTACGGGGTTATGTAACTTATCTTCTCTATAATATCCTTAATCTCCTAGATCAATCTGGTTGTTATCCAACTGATACTAATATGATCCTGTTAATTTTGGGAAACTAGGTCCAAACTCCATGTTGCACTACTCAGATGATGATCGATCTAAATATCTTTATTGGATTCCTCTTTCAGAGAGGTGCAAGATCGATCTAAGTATCATCTTGATCGGATGAGAAGAACATGTATTTTGAATTTATTCCACATGTGCAAGGTCGACCTAATTTATCCCACATGCATACGAGATGTCTCACACACTCCCACAGATGACTATATACTGGAAAGACTTGGAGTTAATTTTACACACATTTTTTGAGGTATTCTCTTCTCTGATGGATGGTGTTACGATTAGGGCTTCTCATGGTGATGCGGTTAGGGCTTCTTGGTGCGGCGTCTTGGTGGAGAATTTTTGATGAGCAATCTTGGGGTTGTGTGATAGGTTGGGTTGGTTGACCTTATGAAGACTTTTTTGGTTGAATCATCATGCTAATCATCATAGCTCCACCATTCTTTATCTCTATTTTTGGCTTATCTTCCATTGATCGATTGGTATGTTCTATCTGCATCTTACTTTCATGTGATTGAGCCCTATAAGTTTAAAGTAAATTTTCATTTAGCATAGAACATCTTCAGATATTTACATGGTATCAGAGCTAAGTTGAAGACAAAGCCGAACCTGTGTTGAGAGAAATGACCAATCTATTGGGAAATATCTAAGAGCATCCATTTTTGCAACATTTCTCCAAGGTATAGCTCTATAATTGGAGGCTAACCGCAACAAGGAAAGGGTCGTAGAACAACGTGGATAAGTATTCTCAAAACAACGTGGGAGAGATCTATGTTGGAGGCCGAGGAGTTGTAAGTGACAATGGATTTTTTGTGGGACTGTTTTAGGGTAAAATAAGATCTGTGAAGGTTGTTTCAAGTGACCTAGGTGTTGGGCTACTAGGCTGAGGAATAAAGAAACAAGACGTTGTTGTTTAGGGCCTTTTTTGGGTTTTTTTTGGACAAGGCCGCAGCTACAACAAGCTTCTATGCTAGGCCGCAGGCCATAACAAGCAGTTGGAGGTAGCGTTAATGCATGTCAAGACAGGAAAAGACCTTTAAGAGGTAGAGTGACATGAGGGGAGTCTCTCCACGGTGGACCTAAACCCTAGAAGGGTTTATTTGCTGCCTATGTGGAGGGTTAAGGGTTATGTTCTGTGCCCTAACCAAAATTGCAAGACCAGTAGTGCAACTCGTGGAGCCAAATTCACTGGTTGTGGGAGAGTACTTGTGCATTTGTTAGGGTTGTATTCAAGCTAATTTCCACTGTAATTTTTGTCTCTATATCTATGGAACTTCGCTCAATATTTGTATGAAAATTAAGGAAGGTCGATACATTTTAAGATGTCCTCATGTCATTTATGGTTGGGTCGAGTTTGAGTATTATCCTTTCTAAAGTGGAAGGAAATTCTAGGCATATGAATTGACACTATCTCCTTGTGACAAGGCGACTGGTATATCTAGGATGAGTCTATGTCTTGGGTAAGCTGGAAAGCCTAAAAAATGTTCAAGTTAGGCCACAATTGATTAAAGCTAGAACACAGGAATAAAGGACCTACAACAAATATTATGCATAGGCTTTGAGGTATCTTAGTGACTGAAATTCAGGTTTGTCATGATCTAATAAAAATCCCTCACCGGGGTCGACATTCTTCAAGAATCAGTACACAAGTTAAGGTGTAATCAAGGGCTGAAATATGTAGTCCTTAAAAGTTTGGAGAGATATTGAATAGCCCTTGTATGAATGGGAATTTTATTACAATTCTCAGCAGTATTTTTCTTCACATGTAGGTCACATATGTTCTATGGATATTACAGATGTTTGGTGGAGATTGTAAATTAAGCCGCAATCTCTGCAAGGAAGTGTGGTAACACAGCAAAATATAATGCGGACTCCGGAAGTATAATGCGGTAAACTCTGAAACATTCAACAATGATCTATGAAGTATACTTTGCGGATAAGACATGTCATAAAATGTAGACAATACAATTCAGATTACGCTAAGTGTAGACTCTAGACAGGAATATAAATGCAGATATTATGAGCATAGTTGCAAGTGAATAAGATGTGGAACTTATTCTGAGTATAATTGCAGAAGAGAATAATATGAATATTTAAGGATCAATAACGACATCACTGTTCAGTGAATAATAGTCTGGAACACATTGTATAAACATGATTTGTTGAATAATCTCTATGGACAGAGCTGGTTTTAAATGCATGGATAAAAGGGTGAATTTGAAACTTATGATCAGTGACGTTGAAGAAACATAATTATTATGTGAAGGTTGACTTGTTGAGTTGATATTTGAGCTTTAAGTACTGTGCTTTGGAAATCTACTATAAGAAGGCAGACATATTAAAACACAAAAGAAGAGGTATGTAAAATTGTTCTTACATGAAAATATTTTGTATGTTGTCTAAGGAAACCTAAGGATCATGGTTGGTCGATGAGTCTTAGAATAGTGACATATGGCATCATACCTATGTTATCCTCAGTAATATATGACAAAGAATATATGACCTCACTATATGACATATGGAAGATTCTATGTGAACTTGATTTGTGGTAACTTGAGTGGCATATGGAAATATATATGACCATGAAGTTTGATACCTTTATTACTATATGACAGTATGCCAATGATGTGTATCATAATATTATGGCAACGTTGTAATCAGTGATATGACAGATTATAGTAAAGATACTTGTCAATATGTATGTCATGTGTATGGTAGTATATGGCTATGATACTTGTATGGCTATTAAATAAGCCTTGACAGTGGGTTCCGGCCTATGATTACAAATCCCTTTCTGAGGCAAGGAAGTTGGTGTCTGGGATGCCCAAATTCAAAATTATCATGAAGGCATATGTTATGGTTGTGTCGAAGGAAAGCATAAAAAAATGGGACTTTGTTTTTCCCTCAAGTCTCAAAAAGACATCTGATGTTCTGCAATTGATACATTCTGATTTACCTGATATGCTGCCCGTTTGGATATATTTCTTGAAGAATAAGATCAAGATTTTAAGGACTAATAATGGCACAAGATGTGAGTCATATGTGTTCAATGACTTTTGAAGAGGAGTTGGCATTAAGAAGGAGACCTCAACCGTATATTCTCCTGAGAAAATGGCGTTGCTAGAAGAATAAAGAGAAGACCGTCATGGATACAGGACTCTATCGAGGATTCCAAGAGAAATATGGCCCCAAAGGGGGATATTCCATGTAAAGCAAGAAGCCGAATAGATACAAAGGGTATTTAGTAGCCATGAGAACAATTGTATAATCTGAGCCTGGATCATTTGAAGAAGCCGTAAAGCATAAAGTCTCGAAGGATGTTATGCATGAAGAGTATGAGTTCATTATCAAGAAATATGTCTGGGATGTGGTTCCGATACCTAAGGACAAAGATGTTGTCACCTCGAAATGGCTTTATAAGATAGAGCATGGATCTAGTGGTAGTGCTCAAAATTTCAAGGGAAGATTCGTTACAGGAGGCTTCTCTCAAAAGGAAGGCATAGACTATGATGATATATTTTCACCTATGGCCCGATATACCACCATACGATCTATTATTGTCCTTGCAATTACGAAAGGATGGATTCTACATCAGATGGATGTGAAGACCACTTTTCTGCATGGATTTATAAAGAAATATATGTATGTGGAGCAACTTGTGGGGTTTGAAGTCCAGGATAGAGACTCTCATGTATGCAGGTTGACAAAAGCCCTCTATGGTTTGAAGCAAGCCCCTAGGGCTAGGTATGAGAGGATAAATAGCTATTGGATGAAACTGGGCTTCACTCAAAGTAATGCTAATTCAAACCTTTACTTCAAGGTTGCTAGAGAAAAGCTTCTCATTCTGGGTCACTATGTGGAAAATGTCTTCCTGACAGGTGCTGACTCTCTCATTCATCAGTATAAGAAGGAGTTCGCTTCTAAGTTCGAGATGAAAGACCTAGGACTAATGCATTACTTCCTATGCCTAGAGGTATGGCAGAGACCTAGCGAGATTTTCCTCTCTCAAGGAAAATATATTGTGAAGCTGCTGGAGAGATTTGGTATGGTGGACTATAAGTCCATGTCAACACCGATGGAGCTGAACTTTAAGAAGTTGAGTGGAAATGTTTTTGGGCCTGTGCTAGCAAATCCTACCGAGTGTCATCAACTCGTAGGGGCCCTAATGTTCTTAGGGAACATTTGTCCAGACATATGTTTTGCAGTGAACACTTTGAGTCAACACAAGGTTGATCCTCATAGCATTCACTAGGTTGGTGCCAATAATCTCTTGAGATATTTCTATGGCATGATAGACCATAGGTTGAGATACACTACTGGGAGTTTGATACTCCATGGATATACTAATTTTGATTGGGTTGGCAGTGTGGTGGATCGCAAGAGCACATCTAGATGTTATTTCACACTTGGTTCTTCTTCAAGCAGGAAGCACAAGTATATGGATTTGAGCACCATTGAGGCAGAATACATTGCAGCGTGTATGGCCTGTTGTGAAGCTACTTGGTTGTGAAAGCTCTTTAGTGAGCTATTTAGGTATGTGCTATATACCACCGTTATCCCTTGTGATAACCAAAGGGGGATTCATTTGTCATAGAATATTGTGTTCCATGATCGATCCAAGCATATGGATATCTGGTACCATTTTATCTGGGATATGGTACAACAAGGTGCCATAAGGCTCGATCATATAGGAACTTATGAGTAGGTCACAGATATTCTCACAAAGCCCTTGGGGAAGGTCATGTTTCAAACCTTTTGTGAGAATATTGGAATCGTGGAATGACCTTATTTGGAGGGTCCTGTTGGAAAATGACATCTGGGAGCTCCGAGGGGGCTTTTGGGATATATTCTTGGATCTATAAGCAACCACAGGGTTAGGCTTGTTGAACCTTTTTGGTGTCCTTCCGCCCCACCATCATGATATTGAGTTGGTTTACCTCTCTGGTTTATGCCCTATATGCATCCTACCCATGGAGTTCTAGACTAATGGTAAGTACCTCTCATCTTGGCCAGTGAGGTGGGAAATGTGGATAGAGACAAAAATCAAGACCGATGGAAAAATCCAATATTTCCATATTCTCTATTTCTACGATGGCACGTGTCCAATCACTAGATTTGGGATCAATTCTAGTGAGGTTTCGGACATCCAACTGACCTCAGGTCAGTTAAACTAACTTCGAGTTAGTATGAGACTCCTTTGAGTCCTATAAAGGTTTTGGACCTCTGAGATGACTTTGGGTCAGCTGGGAGTGATGTATTTGTGACTCACCACTTTGAAATAAAGAAGCCAGTGGAGTAAGTTATGACGGGATGATGCACAATGTTTGGATGGCACTAGTGGATGGAGTTATCCCTAGTTGAGAGGGAGTGTTAATTTTGGGAAAATTGGTCCAAACGCCATTTTGCATTGCTTAGATGATGATTCCAATATTTTTATTGGATTCCTCTTTCGAAGAGGTGCAATATCGATGTAAATATCATCTTGATCGGATGAGAAGAACATGTATTTTTAATTTCTTCTACATGTGCAAGGTCGGCCTAATTTATCCCACATGCATAGGAGATGTGTCACACACCCCCATAGATGACTATATATTTGAATTACTTGGAGCTCATTCTACACATACATTTTTGGAGGCATTATTTTCTCTCATGGATAGTGCTATGATTAGGGCTTCTCATGGTGATGCGGTTAGGGCTTCTTGGTGGAGCGTTCTTTATTAGTAGTCTTGGGGTTGTGTGACACATTGGGTTGGATGACCTTATGAATACTTTTTTGGTTGAAACATCATGTTTATTTCCGTAACGCCACCATTATTTATCTTTGTTTTTGGCTTGTCTTCCATCGATCCATTGGTATGTTATATATGCATCTTACTTTCATGTGATTGAGCCCTAGAAGTTTAAAGTAAATTTTCATTAGCATAGAACATCTTCAGAAATTTAGATGGTATCAAAGCTAAGGAGAAGAAAAATTCCAACCTATCTTGAGAGAAATCACCAATTCATTGGGAAATATCTAAGAGCATTGATTTATGCAACATTTCGTCAACTGATAGCTCTATAATTGGAGACTAACCTCAAAAAGGAAAGGGTCATGGAACAGCGTGGAGAAGTCTTCTCAAATCAGCATGGGAGAGGTTTGTGTTGGATGCCAAGGAGCTATAACTGACAAAGGATTTGTTGAGGGATTGTTTTAGGGTCAAATCAGATCTGTGAAGGTTGCTTCAAGTGATGGAGGTTTTGGGGTACTAGGCTGAGGAACAGAGAAGCAAGACGTTGTTGTTTAGGAGCTTGTTTGGGTTTGTTTTGGAGGAGGCCACAGCTACAACAAGCTACTATGCTAGGCCGCAGGCCATAGCAAGCATCTGCATGCAGCGTTAAGCCCTGTCAAGACAGGACATGACCTTTAGGAGGCAGAGTGGCATGAGGGGAGCCTCTCCAAGGTGGACCACAACCCTAGAAGGGCTTATTTGCTAACTGTGTGGAAGGTTAAGGGCTATGTTGTGTGCCCTAACCAGAATTGCAGGAGAAATAGTGCAAAAAGTGGAGACAACTTCGCTAGTTGTGGGAGACTACTTGTGCACTTGTTAGGGTTGTATCCAAGCTAATTTCCACTGTAATTTCTGTCTCTATATCTATGGAACTTCGCTCAATATTTGTATGAATAAAAAGGAAGGCCGATAAATTTTAAGATGTGCTCGTGTACTTTATGGTTGGGTCGAGTTTTGAGTAGTATCCTTGCTGAAGTGGAAGTCGATTTTGGGCATATGACTTGACACTATCTCCTTGTGACAAGGCAATTGGTATCTCTAGGTCGAGTCTCTGTCTTCGGTAAGTTGGAAAGCCTAAAAGACGTTCAAGTTAGGCCACAATTGATTAAAGCTATAAAATAGGAATAAAGGACCTGGAATAAATATTATGCACAAGTTTTGAGGTATCTTAGTGACTGAAATTCAGGGTTGTCATGATCTAACAAAAAGCACTAACCAAGACCGATATTCTTCAAGAATATGTACACAATTCGAGGTGTAATCAAGGGCTGAAATATGTAGTTCTTTAAAGTTTGGAGAGTTGTTGAAGAGACCTTTTCTAAATGGGAATTTGAGGATAGTTCTCAGCAATATTTGTCTTCAGATGTAGGTCGCATATGTTCTATGGAGATTACAGATGTTTGGTGGAGACTGTAAACTAAGCCACAATCTTTGCAAGGAAGTGTGGTAACACAACAAAATATAATGTGACCTCCTAAAGTATAATGTAGTCAACTCTGAAACGTTCAACGATGATATATGAAGTATACTTTACGGATAAGACATCTCATAAAATGCAGACAATAAAATGCATATTACGCTAAGTGCAGACTCCAGACATGAATATCAATGTTGATATTCTAAGCATAGTTGCAAGTGAATAAGATGTAGATCTTATTCTGAGTATAATTTCAGAAGAGAATAAAATGTAGAATTAAGGATCAATAATGACATCATTATTCAGTGAATAATAGTTTAGAACACATCATATAAACATGATTTTTTGAAGAAGCTCTATGGATAGAACTGGTCTTAAATGCATGGATAAAAGGGTGAATTTGAAACCTGTGATTAGTGACGTTGAAGAAGCATAATTATTATGTGAAGGCTGACTTGTTGAATTGATATTTGAGCCTTAACTATAGTGCTTTGGAAAGCTACTTTAAGAAGGAAGACATATTAAAAGACAAAAGAAGAGGTACGTAAAATTGTTCTTACATGAAAATTTTTTGTATGTTGTCTAAGGAAACCAAAGGATTAGGGCTGGTTGATGAGTCTTAGAACAATGACATATGGCATCATAACTATTTTATGTTTAGTAATATATGACAAAGTATATATGACCTCACTATATGACATATGGTAGAGTCTATGTGAACTTGATCTATGGTAGCTCTAGTGGCATATGGAAATTTATATGACCATGAAGTTTGATATCTTCAATATTGTATGAAAGTATGATAATGATGTGTATGATAATATTATGGCAACATTGTAATCAGTGATATGCCAAAGTATAGTAAAGATACTTGTTGAGATGTATGTCATATGTATGGCAGTATATGGCTATGATACTTGTATGGATATAAAATAAGCCTTGACATTGGATTTAGGCATATGATTACAAAGCCCTTTCCGAGGAAAGGAATTTGGTGTCTGGGATGCCCAAATTCAAAATGATCATGAAGGCATATGTCAGGGTTGTGCGGAAGGAAAGAATAAAAAAAGGGAACTTTATTTTTCCCTGAAGTGTCAAAAAGACATATGATGTCTTGCAATTGATACATTATGATTTACTTGATATGCTGCCCATCTGGATATATTTCTTGAAGAAGAATATCAAGATTTTAAGGACTGATAATGCCACCAGATGTCCTTTTTGTAGCTTCTAGAGATTACTAGTGACCATAGCCGAATCTCCTTCCACCTTGAGTCGATGATACTATTCTTTTCTTACAATTATCAGCCCCTACTTTTTTGAATTCAGTTCAGCCTCATTATTACTTCCACATCCCTCACAGTCTCAGAAAATCCCCCCTGCCCCTACTTGACCTAGGTTACCCTTCGAAGCCCCATCATAACTTAGTTTAATAAAACCTTGCCGAGGAGCTTTAAACTTATCCCTAACTTCATAGGCCATTGGTTTGGATTTCCACAAAGTTGGTGCCAACATCTAGCTTTAATATTAAACCATTTGAGGATCCATGCCTCCCGACCCTATCTTGTCCAATCCTCTTGTGCCCATTTTTCATCTAGGATACTCTCCCTTATTTTTTGTACAATGGTTTGCAATATTTCAGTGGGTCACCTTTTATCATCCTGGAACATTCACATGTTCCTCTCCTTACAAACTACCCAGAGCAAGAACCCTACCAACAATGACCTGGCTCTATTTACAACCGGGCTCTGGTATCCTCCTCTTCTACAATTTTCAATTATGTGTTGGATGCTTTCCTTATTTCTAACAGTTTGCTGGAATAAAGTAGGTAAGTTATGCCACATAAGGTCAACAATAGAGAATTTGTTGAGAAGGTGTTCCAAATTTTCAGTGTTCTCTCCACACATCACACAAACAGAGGGTCCAAGCATCCCTCGTCTCTACAATTGGTCCCAAGTAAGTATTTTATGATGCCCAACAACCCATAAAAAATATTCAATTTTGGGCCAATGTTTATTTGAAAAAAAAAATTTCCATAATCTTTTATTTGGAGGTGGTACATTGTTATATTTTATCTTATAGGCTTCTTGAGTTGTAAACATGCCCTTAGTGTTGTAACCCCATCGTAGGATGTCACTCCCTGTGAGTATAGATAATTTCCTAGATTGTAGTTCTTTCTCCAGGATTTGCATTGCTGTGTGACTGGGGCATGTTTCTAATGATGCCTCTACTTCCATCCCCTCCAATACTGATCATTCTATTCCTCCCAATAGTGATCTACCGTTTTGGTATTCACCTGATTTGTAACTAGGAAAATTTCTGCTAGATCAAGCCAACTGCATAATTTTTCTCTCTGTTGCCAATATTCCTCTCAAAATCAGGTTGTGTTACCATCCCTGATCTCCCAAAAACTGTGGTCTCCAATTAGGTTCCTTTCTGGAGAGGCTAACTTCCATATCCCTAATCCTTTAGGTATGATTTGGGCTTGTAGCCTCTCTAGAGCAGTATCTTGAATTTCATATTTACACTCCCATATTGTTTTCCAGAGGTTTGCACCCCCCTGCATCCCTCTCCACCACAACTTAGCTCCCATTACCTGGTTAGGAATGTAAGGATCTTGAATACCCAGATCTCCCTCCCTTTTATATCAAATCAGGTTGCCTCATGATAGAAGAGCCCGCTTGCAATTTTGTTGAGATCCTTCACGATTCCTCGACTAGGTCAAGAATATATTTTCCAATGAAGGACCATGTAGCCTAAAATAATTCCACAATAAAACCATCTGGTCCCGGCGCCTTGTTTTTTGATAAGCCTTAAATACTTCCTCCACTTCCTCAAGAGTGATTTCCCTGAGGAGGGATAGGTTCTTCTCTCTATTGACTACATTGGGAATAAATTTCTTTATTCATGTGATTTCTTCCATTTTGTTATGATCTGGTTCCATTAAAATCTCATGGGAATGGTTCACCAATAGCTCTTCCAAAACTTGATGTTGGAGGAGTCTATTTCCTATAGAGTCTTTAAGAGAGAATATGTGATTGTGTTTTCATCTCTGAATCATTGCTTTATGGAAAAAACTAAAATTCATGTCCCCTTCTCTTAGCCATTGAATTCTAGATTTTTGTTTCCAAAACATTTCTTCATGTTTTTTTCATTCTTCTAATTTGCTGATTATGGTGCCTTCCTACCTAACAAGCACCTCTAATATCCCCTATAGGATCATTTGTTGTTGAATTTGCTTCATATGACTCTGTAGTTTTACCTTGTCATGATGTATATTCCCAAATTCAATCTTATTCCATTTATTGATTTTCTATTTAATGTCTTTGAGTTAGAGTTGAAATGTATGCATCCTATTTTTTCCTTTAACCCTACTCTCTTCCCACTGTCTCTTTACTTTATCAATGAGCGTTAGATCTCTCAGCCAAAATACTTCAATTTGAAAGGCCTCTTCTTATTTCTCTTATTCATATCCACCTCCAGACATATGGGCCAGTGATCTAATCCCATGCAAGGAAGAATAGAAGCTTCGTAAAAGACATCCATACTGATGAGGTCTTTGGATATTAATAATCTGTCAAAAAAAGAGGCTACTTGATGAGCCTGTCCCCACCTATTATTCCATGTGAATTTACCATTGATATTATGTATATCCACCAATCGTAGATGTGTTATCATATATTGAAATAGCTCCATTTCCATCTCATTTCTGCAAATTCCTCCTTTTTTCTCCTCTACTCGCGTGATCATATTGAACCCCCCTCCCAATAGCCAATATTTCTAATTATGAATATTTTTCAGAGTTCTTATACTATCTATAAATGCCATTTTATCTCCTCAAATGTGTAGATCATATGCTAAGGAAATTAATATCCACTCTTTCAACCCAATTAGTCTAAAACGACCTGTTAGGATACGGGGTAGACTAATCCATCCTTCCATCGTAACCTCTGTTAGATTCCAAAGTATCTATATAGCTCCTGCACTTCCTCGGGAATCAATGGCCATTACTTCATTTCTAGGGTTAAAATGTTTCATAATGTTGGTTTTTTTTTGCTTTGCATGATATTTGCTGGTTATTTATTTACTCGTAACCATCTTGAACCCATCTTCCTTCTTCGAGGGGCTTCCTCCTCCCTCTAGTTGTCTTCCTTTCATTTTTTTTGGGTTATTGGGAGGGCATGTTTTAAAAATATGGCCATATTCATGAAATCATTAACATCTAAAAGGAATATGTTCATAATCAATTAGTTGCTGCCATACCTCCCCTTCATATTCCATGTAGAAGTTTATAAACAATAATGTGATGTATTAATAGACTCTCCTGATCTAAAAATTATATCCACTGTTAAATACAGAATCCTTCTACTTAATTCTTCGCAGAATTTAAATCTCCAATTGAAAATACATGAAGAAAAATCAATCACACATAACACAGAAGTTTTTACTAGGAAAGCATAAAGCTAAAAACCCCACTATCATATATTATGTATATCATGGATCATGAAACAATATCATACAAAGCTCTACTCTAAGACCTCTTAGTACAATATAGAATCATCTCATATTTTCATTCAAAAATTGGTTCACACATGCACCAATTTACTACCTCCTGACAGCCTGCCTCCATTGCGCAATCCTTGCTGATGAAGATCCCTGAATGAATTTGATCTTGCCTTGCATTGACTGTGAAATCCTCATTGGCACCTCCAATGTGTGTGTAGATGCATTGAATGCATCACTATAGTCACAACTGATAGTCAACCAGACCCTTTCACCTATCTCTCCACTGGGTCTCCATTGGATCTGACATGCATGTAGTTAACATTAGTATTTCTTCAGTTGCATGTGACACCACTACTTATGAATTAATTAAATAATTAATTCATTGATCTCTCAGTAGTGTATCATTATTTGCAACTAGCAAAATTGAGTTTAACTCAATTAAATGAGTTAAACTAAATAACAACTCACATAACTACTCTTCCAACTCCGTTACAACTTTGTATCACTCAGTTACAACGAAGTCCACTATGCATGTCCCACCAACCAACCTTGGAATGCGTAATTCCTTCAGTTAACTGGTTTTCCACACCAGTTAGCTGAGATCAAGTGCTTCAAGAGAATAGATTATTATTTATTGTCTAATTATTATTAAGGGCTAATAATAATTGACATCCAATCTATAAATAGACTTTGCCCATGCATCTAAAAATAGAATCTCATCTATAAATATAATTTTCTCAACCACCTATAAATAGACTCCCACTATAAATAGAATATGCTCACCATTCTAAAAATAGGCATACACCTAAAAATATCTTGCGGGCCCCACCTAGTGAAGGTGCGTAATTTTCACCAGGATCATCATCTTGTTGAATCAAAACACTCCCTCTCAACAAGAAAGGGATTATCTTTCACCCCGATCATATCTCTATGGTATTCTAATTTTCTCCTAGTGAGCGCCTTCATCATAATATTTGCATCGTGATCTTCCATAGGAATGTACTGACACAACATGATCTTCCGATACACACAATCTTTGATATGATGATACCGGATATCTGTATGCTTAGGTCAATCATGAAACAAAATATTAATCAATATTTTAATGCAACTCTTATTATCGCACTGAATCACTGTAGGATCTAAATGAGAACCGAACAAACTGACTAGGATCTTCCTCATCCAGATAGTCTCACATGCAGCTTGACTTGTTGCCATGTATTCTTCTTTCACTGAACTGAGTGCCATGGATATTTGTTTCCTACTGTACCAAGAAACAACTGTATATCCAATACTGAAAACCCCTCCTGATGTGCTCTTTCTTTCCGTTGGGCTTCCTACCAAATCTTCATCCGTGAAGCCACGCAACCTCACCTCATCCGTCTATCTGTACCATAAGCCATACTTAGATGTGCCCCCGACATATCTCAGGACATACTTGCCCTCCTTCCAAAAGAGCTTGGTAGGCTTAACCATCGCTTGACTAAGCTGATTCACCGCATAGCATATGTCTGTTCTTGTATTAACTAAATATATGAGCGAACCCACCAACTATCGATAGACAGTAACATCTAGTACCTCTGCCGATGTAGCATCCTCTTTCCTCCAATTTCCTAGAAGAGGAGTATCCATGGGTTTGTAGCCCTCCATGTGAAACTTATCGAGTATCTGCCTTGCATACTTGCCTTGAGACACAAACAGTTCACCTTCTCATTGCCATAGTTCCAATCCAAGGAAATATCCTTCATCTCGAACTCCTTTTCAAGATTCTCCTTGCATGAGTGTATCAGCTGCTTATCACCAGTCAGTATTAAATCATCAACATAAAAAACAATGGTTAAAATCTTACCCTCCACCACAATATGGTATAGGTTTGCATCCACCTCACTCTTGGTGAAGTCAAGTGTACTGAAATAGCTGTCGATCTGAGTGTACCAAGCACGGGTTGCTTGCTTCAACCCATACAACGCTCTCTTGAGTCTACACACATGCGATTCGCTACTGAAGATCTCAAATCCTTCAGGCTTCTCAATGTACACTTCTTCCTCAATGATCCCATTAAGGAATGAAGTGTTCACATCCTGATGAATGTGCCAACCCATCTGTGGTGAGAGAGCAAGGAAGGTCCTTATGGAAGAATACTGTGCGACAGGTGCAAAGGTTTCTTCATAATCAATCCCCTCAATCTGTGAGAAGCCCCGGGAAAAAAATCTTGCCTTATACTTCTCAACACTCCCATGTGCAGCTTGCTTTACCTTTTTTATCCATATTGAACCTACCACTGATTTATCAACCGGCCTTGGAACAATTTCCCAAGCACTCTTTCTGACAATGTAGTCATACTCCTCCACCATTTCATCTACCCATGTGGGCTCCTACACTGCTTCCTGAAAAGAAGATGGCTCAGTCACAATACATTTGCTGATGAGAGCCATGTATCCAGTGAATCGGTCAAGATAATTTCTCTATCTTTGCTATGAAGTACAGACTCCTACATTATGTTCCGCATCAAGCTTCAACCTCTCAACTGTTGTGGTATGCCTTCTACAAGTTTTGATGTTTGGCTCTACAAGAGTGGACTCCTGCACTCCATGAACCTCCTCCTATGGCTGATCCACATCTAGAGACTCATCTTTTGGAACCAAAAGTCACTCCTTTGCATGCAAGTCTAGCTCGCTCTCAAGCGACAACTTCATGGCTTTATTCTCATTGAATTTTATATCCTGTCACACAATAGTCATTCGAGTGTTTGGAAAATACACATGATAATTATGGGGTGTTTCTGTGTACCCTAAAAATATCCCAACCTCATCAATTAGCTCCAGCTTCTTCCTAGCATTCTTGGTCACATGACCATAAACAGGTGAGCCAAAAATCTTAAAGTGAGAAACATCCGATTTCTTACCAGTAAAAGCTTCTTCAGGTGTACTCATGCCAAGTACTTTATCAGGACAATGGTTTTGCACATAAACCGCAGTGTTGCATGCTTCCACCCACAAGTGCATTGGTAGGCCCTGATCATGCAGCATAGCTTTTTGCAACACCCACAATCGTTTTGTTCTTTCTCTCATCGACCCCATTCTGTTGTGGGTTATGAGGCACTACAATTTCTCTTCGAATTCCTTCTTTGCTACAAAATTCTTTGAATTCATTCGAGATATAGTCACCACCATTATCGCTCCATGGAGCCTTCACTTGCTTCCTCGATTCTTTCTCCACCAATTCTTTAAACTCACAGAACTTTGAGAATGTTTTATGTTTCTTCTACATGAAGAAGATCCAACATCTACAAGAATAGTCATCAACAAAAATAACATAATACCTATGTTTTAATGTTTAAGCAACCTAGAATGCTCCACACACGTTGTGCGAAATATCTCCAGGATCACCGAAGCACAGTTCTCCTTTTCATGAAATATGGTCTTCACAAACTTACCCATAGTAAATCCCTTGCACCGATCTATCTACGAAGTGTACCCTTGGGAATTCTAGTATAAATCTACTGCAAAATCTTCAGGGCACAATGGTGAAGATGGCCTAATCGCCTGTGCCATAATTCACCCTCATCCCGGCTCACCACTTCTTCTTCTTTTCCCATCGTTGTAGTGCAACCATCTACCTCCATCTTGTAGAGATTCTTGACTCGAATCCCTATCCTCTTGGTTGGACTGGTTGTTTTATGTCGCAGGAAATATTTTCCATCGCTGAAAACAACGTCATAACCTTGGTCCTCTAACATTGCGACTGAGAATAATTTCTTATTTAGACCTGGGACATTCATAACATCTTTCAACATAAATGGTTTACCTGACTCCCTCTGAAAGGTAATGGTACCAATGCCGGTCGCACTCTATCATCCATCGTCGCCCATCTCTATATGGAGTTGGAGATCTTTCTAATCCATGTCACTAAAAATATCCTTATCTCCCATCATGTGGAAGGAAGCACCACTATCAAGATACCACACCGATACCATTGCGCTTGAACCCAAGCATGCAATCAAAGAGAAATCAAGTTCAAATTACAAGGCAAGGGCCTCATCGGCTGCAGCTCTAGAAACCTTCTTGTTCTTCTTTTTCTGTGGGAAGTTATTGGCAAGATGCCCATGTTTGTGACAGTGAAAACACTTCACCTTGGACAAATACAGCTTCTTGCCTTTAGCCTTATATTTTGAGTGGAATTTATTCCCCTTCCCTTTCCTTGCTTTGGTAGCCAAAGCACAAACCTCTTCATCGTCATGCCTTCATGAAGAGCCATCCCCAGTGTTCCGCCTAAACTCCTCCTGCACTAGATCTGGCCATAGTCGTTCCCAATCTAGCAGTTTTTCCCATCTATTGACAGAGTCTTGATAACTATGCCAACTCTTAGGAAGTCCAAAGAGAGCCAAGCTCACCAAATCATCATCAGAAACCATGATTCCCAGACTCTCCAGTTCATCCCAATATTCGACAAACTTTGTGAGATACTTAGGAATATTGTCGCCCTTTTCCATTTTTATTTTTTCTGAGTTTATACTTCAGCGCCAATTTCCTATGGTCTCTACTACTTTTGAAAATATCTGTCAAATACTTCCACATTGAAAATGGAGTGGCTTTCCCATAAATTCTTGATACAATATGGCCTCTTACACCTTCCAACAAAATCCTTCTCGTTTTCGCTACTTTATTTTTCCATGCGTCAAGTAATGCAGCATCGATCGAAGTGGGCTTAGGAACATCACTATTGATGAATTCCTTCAAGCCATTATATTCAAGCACCGCCTCCATGCTATCCTTCCATGCAATGTAGTTTGAGCTTACCTCGAGTGCATACTCCAATCGCAAACCATTGAAATTGATTTCGATGTTTACTCAACTGTCGCACTAAGAAATTCTTGCAGCAAATTCGAATTGTTTCCACCAACAAAACTTAGCTACTGCTTCAATATTGTAATATTCTCTAATTAACACTACTCCGATACCATGTAGAAATTTATAAACAATACTGTGATGAATTACCAGAATCTCCTGATTTAGCAATTATATCTACTATTAAATACATAATCCTTCTACTTATTTTTTTGCAGAAATTAAATCGTAAATTGCAAACAAATGAAGAAAATTAAATCACACATAACACAGAGGATTTTACTGAGAAAGCATAAAGATAAAAACCCCACTATCATATATTATGTATATTCTGGATCATGAAAAAAACTCATACAAAGCTCCACTACAAGAGCTATGAGTACAATATACAATCGTCTCACACTGTCATACAAAATTTTGTTCACACATGCACCAATTTACTACCTCCTGATAGCCTACCTCCACTACGCAATCCTTGATGATGAAGATCCCTGAATGAATTCGATCTTGCCTTTCCTTGACTGCGCAATCCTCATTGGAATCTCCAATGTGTGTGTAGATGCATTGAATGCATCACTATAGTCACAACTGAAAAAACCAGACCTTTTCAACTATCCATCCACTGGGTCTCCACTGGATCTAACATGCATGTAGTTAACAGTAGTATTTCTTTAGTTGCATGTAAGACCACTACTTTTGAATTAATTAAATAATTAATTCATTGATCTCTCACTAGTGTATCATTATATACAACTAGCACAACTAAGTTTAACTCACTTAACTGCGTTAAACTAAATAACAACTCACATAACTACACTTCCAACTATGTTACAACTTTGTATCACTCAGTTACAATGAATTCCACTGTGCATGCCCCACCAACCAACCTTGGAATGTGTAATACATTCATTCAACTAGTTTTCCACATGTAATATTCCAAAATTAGCATCTAGCTAATTGGAATATTGATTTTTGTTTTTATCACCTAGGAGTTGAATAAATGGGTAAGGAGGCCCATGCATATTAAAAATATGAATAAAATCCCTCATGTGTAAAAAAATACATTTGCATGTGGACAAGGTATAGTTTGAACAAGTCAACAGTGCTGGGATAAGAGGTGGAGATCATCTTTGGAGACAACACAAAGATAGTGGGGGGAATATTCCTTGGTGGAGGAAACCCTAATGAGTGGGAACCAAGATGAGAGGGCTTCCATTTGTATAAAAGTAGGGAAATGCAGCCATAGAAGGAAATCTTATGTTATTGATATGATTTGATGGTCTGTTTAGACTTTGCATTCCTTTGTTGTTTAGCAGGGTTGTTGTGCTGCCTAGCACTGGGTGTTCCCGAGCAGGAATCCCATCTCATTTCTTGAGAGGCCTCTTGAAGGAGCTTGTAATTCATTTCTCCACATCTAGGCTTGAGGCCAAGCATCCTCCTTCAACTACAACATTATTTCTATAGCAATATAACGTTGCGTTGAAGGGTGTGGTAGTGGGGGTCCACAACACCACTTCCAAAGCTTATCTTTCAAAGGAGGAAACTTTCTTTCATTTGGGAGATTAGTGAGGAAGCCTTTGGAGCACATTATAGATCTTGGCACTTGGCCAACCTATTATTTGTCTCCTACAATGCAATCCCTCTCCTTGACTACATTATTTTCAGTGTGTATCTGTAGTGAGGGTTTGCAGGTTGTTTGGAGTGTGATATCTTCAATGTTAGGATCATTATTTCACTTGGAAGATCCATTGGAGGAGGTCTACTTGTTCAGCTTGTGCATCATCTTCAACCATATCCATCTAGTTCTTGAGTTGTAGCTACTACTCATTCTTGTGACTGTAACTCCAGCATTTTTTCCATTTTGCATATTTCAGGAAATCCTTCCAGGATTGTCTTGGAATTGTGTTTGGGGGTTTATATATTTTCTCCCGACATTGTATGAGCTCTATATTTTCATATTTTTGTATTGACAGTTCCCAGCAGAAGTTCCTCTAACAAAATTGCGTTGTCATAGCCTCAGGCATTTTCTGTGTAGCAATGATCTTCATTTTTCCATGTACATGTTTCTTGAGGCTTGTATTGCCTAGCTTAAGTGATTTTTTCCTCAATATATTGTATGAATTTTCTGCTATGATCTTAATATGATGGATATTTGGATCTTCTTGCATCCTATGTGTTGATCTATCACTGCTACTCCAGTTTTGTGTTCCCATATTACCGCAATCCATTCCTGGGCCTTTTCAGCTACACTAGGTGTGGGAGACCTGTTTACCTCACCTAGAAGGATTTTTTTCTGATCCCCTCTTGGATTTGATGATATATTGTCAGATCTAAGGGATTTAAGGGTTTTTTTAAATCCTTTAACATACATTCCTGAAAAATGTGTTTTTCAGACATGCCTTGCTAAGTAGTCCCAATTGGGAATATTACAGTGGTATCAAAGAATAATCTTGGCTCAGCCTGTGGATCTCAACCAATATGGTATCAAGAAGAAAAGAAGAAGAAAATATGAATATAAATAAGACTCCATTCTTTGGAGGAAGAAAGAAGAGAAACTTCCAAGGTTTCTGTCTCAAACTTTGTAGAGCATTCATGAAGATCTCAAGAAGATGAGAAGGGAGATGTGTATAGAATCTCCGAGAGGGTTTGAATCTGAATCAAACTCTAGATTTTCCTATGATGAGTGTGAGAATGTAGCGACACATTATGATGCAAAACACAGTTATATGCCCATATTTGCCATGAGAGAGATGGAAGAAGAAGGGATGGCTAGGAGAGGAACTCTTAGTGATTTTCTACAAGAGTATGAATCCCAAACTCAGAAGTTTAGAGATCATATCTCTTTTCTGGAGTTTTGCAAGATCAAGGTGAAGAGAAGCAAGTAGCATGATATGGGTAAATTTCTTCTATCCACTTTTGATGGTTCTGTTATCCTTTTGTATTCTACAGATTTCACTAGATGACTGTCGATGTTCTACAAGCACCTAAAGATAGCATCATTTGACCATTAGCTATCTTTAGAGGCCTGATTGCCTTCATCATCCTAAAAATGACTATTTCTCACTAAACCTTCCTATCTTTATCCATCTTCAAATGTTCACCGTGCTGCTTTCAAAGAAAAATCCATTTTTTGGCCTATTGGACTTATTCAACATTTCATTAACACCCTCATTTCATCTCCCTTCTTCTCCTTTCAAAAAATCCCTAAAAATCCTCCCTCATTCATCATTTTTTTCTAAAACCCTTAAAACAATTTAAAAACCCTCCTTAAATTTTTTAACCTTTGATTTCAACCCTATCGGAACCCTTAAAAGGCCCATAAAAACTTTGTTTTGACGTGAAAACCCCACTTTTTTGCATATATGCTTTAAGCCCTTTTTCGGCCTTAAGCCCCAACCCTTCTACCCATGTGACCCTAAACCATGACCTACCGCTATTCACTTAAGCCCCTTTCCTTCCCGACCCATGGTCCCCTCTACCCCCATGGGACCATTCCCCCGCCTATCTTCTAACCCCTTTATCCCTTGACCAAACCCCGTCGCTTTATTTTTTTCTTGGGTCTTCTCTTGACCGTTGATCTTGGATCATAAGCCCTAATCCAATGACCCTTATTTCACCACCCCTCATCCCATCTCCTAACCCATTCCCCGCCACCCGAAAAAATTTCTTACATCACTCCTCAGCCCCACCTTCCACTCACATCTCGTGCTCCAATCATCATCCGCTACCTATCCACTGGGCCCCCGCTCCATAAACTTGTATGTCAATCCCTTAGCATTTTCGCACTGTCAATCTCATCCTTCGAGATCCGACATTTCAAACACTTATCACATGGATTCCTGAGTTGGGGTTTAACGGCCCCAGTCCATGCGAAATAAGTGATTTAGCCTACGACATGTGGTAGCCAATCTATGTTATCACAGGGTCCCAGCCCAAAACCATTTACCACCGATAACGTGCACGATAAAATACCACGGTATTGCAAAATCACCTTCCTCCTCTATGCGCCGAAATCTAAAATCTGTTGACCCTGTGTTGTTTTCTCCTTCGCAAATCACCTTCCGATAAGCCAAAAACCCCAGGAATGTAGTTTTGAACCCTTTCCGTGGGTTTTAAATTAATGATGTTTGGTGTTTTGTGCAGGTTTTTAATGGAGGATAAGGGCCAAAAACTGCCCTCCCACAGTCAAAATAGTGACAAATTGACACCTCTGGATGACGATCTGAGAGGTAAAATCATATGAAAATAACCAGGGGAGCCTACATAAAGGTTAATCCATCGATGAATCATGATCATCGATGGGTTATAAACCCTCTTGCCATGAAGAAACCTTGCATGCATACAAATAATAGACATTGTCAGAGAAATAAAGAGGAAAATGAAGAACAAAATATTAGAATGGCTAATTGTAGATTAAAGAACAAAATAGAGAATTATCCCTTTAGAGCAGTGTTAAAGATATAAAGCCAAAGGTTTAAAGATGAAGGACAGATGGAAAAAATAGTTATAAATCAGAACAAAGGATAAAATATAGTGATGCATAATATTAAAAATCAAATAAAGGTTAAAGGCCTAATACAAAAGATTGATGAATAAAATAAGGCAAATTATCCAAAGACAACTTCGAATTACTCAAACAAAGGAGCAATTACTTCTCCAAAGACAAAATTGCCACTTACAACATTCTTTATTTTCATAAAGGCATCAGGTAGTTATTGCACAGTTAGAGATATTTTGAAGCAGCTCAACAGTTATTACAAAGTTATTACAAAGCATTAAAAGTCAAATATTTCAGCTAAATTAACTTAGAAGTTAAGTTAGAAGTTATTATTCAGAGTAACTCTTTCAGATATTTTTTCCTTGGGCCTTGCATGGTCTCAAAGGTCAAAAATCATTAAATCTGTAATAAATAACATTTATACACCCTAGCTTAGTAACACCTCCTCATTTTTCATATAAATATTGCATATGAGCCTCATTGTAAATGTTGGTTACTTTATGGTTTTTGGACTGATTTTTGCTGCTAAGCTAATTGAGGAATGCTAAAATGAACAGAAGAAAGCTCTGAGTTGGATAGAGCTATTGTACATGGAGTATTGTAACTGGTTTGATCATCAATAATACAAGCATGTTCACTAGATCCTTGAGCTATATCAATGGTGAAGTTTTCCTAATTGTTATTGTTTCTTCTTATGTTTTCCATTATGTTCATCTTTCTCTGATAAAGAACCAGAAGTTTTAGATTAAGATTTTTTGTTTCAACACCCTATTTCTATTTGTATTCTTTATATTCATGTTTTCTTCTGCATGGTTTTGATTAGAATATTCTTAATTACCTTCTAGTTATATCTAGCTTGTTTTCCTGGAAATGATTCAATAGAGTGAAACCAAGGAAATTATGGTGAACCCATGTTGCTTTGATTAAGACTTGAGATATTGTTTTCAAGACCTTTACTTAAACTGTACTTATTAGAGTCTGAACGAGTGAGGTTTAAGGTATGCCCTACCCTCTGGACTGTCTTGAAATGTTGCTTTGAAGATTCTTTTAAGATTTTGTCAAAAGAATATTTGAATTGTTTCTATTTGATCTTAGACCACTCTTGTTGTTATCTTATATGCTTTCTTTGTCTGAAAATAGTTCTTGAATTACTGGATTGTTGTATTAAAGGTTTGCTTATTAAAGTTTGTCCAAAGAGGATTATGGTTTGTCCTACCCTTTGACTTGCTCCAAACAGTTACTTTGAAAATATTTTCTTGTCTAAGTAGAGATAGAATATTCTTAACTGACTATAGTATTGTTTCCTTCACAAATTATTAATGTTTCATATCACAACCTAACCTAAAGAATCCACTTGATATAGTTAGCTTACCCTATGAAAGTCCTTGTAGAGTTGATGAACAATTAAATCTTTTTATGACTCCATTGGTCAATTAATTTATGTCCTCTCATAGTCTATTTTGTTCACCTGAAACATTCTCTCAATCAGTCACATCATTGATCCTTAAATCTATCACTTAATCCAACCAAAATCAAAACAAGTCCTTAGAACTTCATAACTAGCCTAAAATCTTAAACAAAGAGCACAAAGATACATCAATCAAAAACACCTTAATTGAGAGATCCCTCTTTGAATCCAAGAAGGCTAGGTCCTAGGATTCCAAAGTGGTTCGGATGTGGCCCCTGCAGTGTTTTTTCTTGCCAATCTATCAAATCACAGGGAGCCAACATAGTGGCGACCATACTGGGGACTTAAGTAATAAACATTTTAGATTCACTCAAAACTCAGAAAACCTCATTTGTTTAAAAAATGAATCAAGTGTAAACCAATATTGGTTCCTGATTTTTGATGGTGGGCAACAACCAGTCCTATAAAACAAGTAAAAATCCTCCACCTTGTGACTCCACTAATTTTCCATTGACTCCATTGGGAACTTACCCTATCATCAAAACATTTAACTATACCCAGTCAAGAATACTTTGTGGATTAAGTATATCTTTTATAGTTCGGTTTGTATTAAGACTGTTATACCTATAAAAACCTTTCTAACCTGTTGGGTCCAAAATCCTAGCTTCTAGAAGGATCCATACTAGATCCCATCCTGACCCAAATCCTCCTGCAATAGTTGACAATCCTGAAAGCATTCTTAGAAATTCTCCTACACCTAAAAACACAACTATTGTCAAACCCATCCTAAGAGCAAGCTCAGTCCCTGAAAACCTCATAAACTTGCAAAATTCCCAAGTTGACTTGCCTCATATAAGAAGCTTATCTAGAACCAAGTCACAAAGTGGTATAGACTAGATAAAACTTGAGCTTGTAGACTCACAACAAAGCAGTATTAGGGAAGCCTCTCCTTCCACTCCCCTTGATCCCCATTTTCTCCATAACTTTGGCTTCTCTCATCCTAGATATGCTCAACATCACTTAGATGGTCCTAGTACTTTAGCTACACCCATACATACACCCACTGTTCAAACCACTCCACTTCATCACCTTCCTCCACTTGTTAATCCTCCATTGTTTCCACAAGTTCATATCATGGCAACATGGTATTCTCCCTTAGTCCTTCCTTTACCTCTAGTTGTTCTTCCACTGGACTATCAGTCCAAGATTCCATTATATGATGCTAGTGGTTCTATTACAACTCAAAAACATGTGGATAGAATGAATGACTACTTTGACAGACAAGAAATAGATGATGAAACTGTTAAACCTAGAATTTTTGCTAAAAGTTTAGGGTGAGAAGCAAGAAAATGGTTCAAAGGCTTAACCCCTAATAGTATCAATGACCTCCCTACTTTTCGTCAATTATTCCTAAATAAATGGGAAGTCAAGAGAAATTCCCTTCAAATCCTATTAGAATACAATGATCTTAAAAGAAATACTAGAGAGAGTGTCCAAGATTATTGCACTAGATTCAATAGTTTTATAATGCACTCCCTCCACAAATGAAACCCCCACAAGGCTTAGCCTTAATAAATTTTCCTGAAGGATTTTACCCAGACATGTGTTATCAATTAAGGGAGAGAGAACCCCTCACATTAGAAGACATGCAGAAAGGGGCAATAAGTGTAGAATCTAACCTAAATGCCAGAAGGGCTAGATTGAAAGAAGAGAAAAAGGATACCTACAAAGATGAAGTTGGACCCTCCACATCAGATTCCAAAATTGATAGTCTGGTTAGAAAAATGGAAAGGATGATGGAGATAATAAACATGAATGAGAGAGCTATCCCAAAGAAAACCAAATAGCTCCTCAAAATAAAAATCAAAATCAGAACCACAAATTTAGAGGGAATCCCCCTCAAATAAGGCAAAGAGGCCCTAATCATCAAGTTCGACCTCCTTTCCAACAAAACTATGCTGATGAAGATGAGGGAGTGATTGAAGAAACAGAGGGAGATCACATAAACTTATTGGGAGTAAACAATGAGGATATTTTTTTCCTCACTGACGAAGAATAAGGTATATGTACACCCTATGATGAAGAAATCCTAGAATCTCAAGATTACAAACAAGGCCTTGAAAATGATATAATGGAAGTACACAAACAATATGACCTTAGGAGTAAAAAGAGTCAAGAAACTCCCAAAAAGAAGACCTCTAAAATTTCTACTAGAAACAATCCTGAAAACATTTCTAAAAAGACAACAGAAAACAAAAAAATAATGGCCGAGAGTTCTGATAAAAACAAAGGAAAAAGCACCCAAAATTATGACAAACCTAGTGATGACCAAAGTAGCACTAGAAAATTAGCTAATGCTCCTATTAAAACCATTTTAACTATTGTCCATAATAAAAACCAGCAAGCTGATTTTGTTGAGAAAACAGTGACTAAGAAGGTTGATTTAAACATGTTAAAAACTCAGATACCTTTCAGCATAGAGAGTGAAATTGCTAAAATCAGGATCCTTGTTCCTCTTACTGAGTTAGTCACCGAAGATGTATATAAAACCCAACTTTTGAGAGCTTTAAAAATAGGAGAACAAACTGATTCTGTCAATGTGAATGATGACAAACCTGAGCTTCTGTTTAGACCTGAAGTAGAAGAAAAATTTCAAGAAGGAGGTATACCTCCTTTTTACGTCAGTCTAAACATCCATGATAAGATTTTTCACAATGCCATTCTTGACTCAGGAGCCTCCCATAACCTTATGCCTAAAGTAGTGATGGAAATACTAGGCCTTGAGATAACTAGACCTTATAAGGATTTATACTCTTTTGATTCTAGCAGAGTTAAATGTCTAGGCCTGATCAAAGACTTATGTGTAAACTTAGCACAAATACCAGCCAAGAGCCTAGTGATGGACATTGTAGTGGCTGATATACCTCCTAAATATGGCATGCTCCTTTCAAGGTAATGGGGTTCTAAACTCCAAGGTACCCTACAGATGGATATGACTTATGCAACCATCCCTATTTTTATTCAACCAAGAAGACTATATAGGGAAACACACATGAAATACATGGTTAGTTGTCAAGAAAAACCAAATAATTCCCCACTTTATTCTATTCACACAGACCTTGACTCATTCATCCTTTACAATGATGAAAATCTCAATGAGCAAGAGGAAGTAGGTGACAAACCAAAAATAGGAAAAGAGGAAGGAAAGAAGGAGAAAAGGCCAAAATAGTTTACTAATTCAGAAAATTACAGCAAACATGAGGAATATCATAAGCAACAAATCAGTCACCAACATAGTGCTTTCCATGAGAAACAAATAGAAAATCCTCAACACAATGGAAACCATGAGGAAAAAGTCAAAACTGAACATAGTGCAGACCCCAAAGCAAAACATAGTGGCAGTTATTACAAACATACCAAAGAGGATAGAATGACTTTAATGAAAAATATGAACATGAACCTCTTTGGAGTATGAGTTTTGATGGGTCTTGTAGCGAAACTAGTTCAGGGGTAGGCATATGGGTACATAACACAGAAAATAATCATGCTGAGGGCCATTCATACAAGCTAAACTTTCAATGCACAAATAACATAGTTGAATATGAATCTCTCCTCTTAGGACTACAATTATTGAGAAAACTAGAAGCCAAGAGGATAATTGTTCATGGAGACTTAGAACTGATTATTAAACAAGTAAATGGAGAATATACTGCCAAACATCCAAGATTGCAAGTTTATAGAGATGATTTTGTTGACCTTTTGAAAGCGTTCATAGAATATGAGCTTAACTTTGTCCCGAGAAACCAAAAAATTATTGCCAATGGTTTAGCCTTTGCTGCTAGTACATGTAAAAAACCTTATGAGAGAAAACAATACACAGTCCAAGTTAAATATAGACCAGCAGTCCCTGATAATATCAAATATTGGTAAGTATTTGAAGGAGATAAACAAATAGAGGATTTCCTATAGTCCAGAAATGAGTTTGAAATGTCCAATTCAGACTCAGAGTATGAGGAAGACTGTCCTACCGAGGAAAAATATTATGAAGAAGAACTCCTAACATTGTTGATATAAATTTGTTAGCTAAAGAACACCCACAGAGAATAGGGCTAAGCATTGATTTAGAACAACAAGATTTTGAAGTGTTCTAGTCCCACACTGATAACTTGCCAAAAGGATTGGTACCTCTAGAAGAATTGTTTGAATTTAATGATGTTGCTAACAAGCCAGAAACAGAACCCACTGAAACTAAAGTAGAAGAGTGCAATATAGGCAGTAAGGAAAAGTCCAAAATTATTAAAATATCCAAAACACTGCCAGCTCATATAAAACTGAAATATCTTGAGCTTTTTAGAGAATTTTTTGATGTTTTCTCTTGGAGTTAGGAGGACTTAAAATCATATGATACAAAGATAATCCAGCATAAGATACCCTCAAAGAAAACCAGAAACATTTTAGACAAAAAATGCACAGAATTAATCCTGTGCAATTACCCTTGGTTGAGAAATAAATCAAGAAAATGTATGATGTTGGAATCATATTCCCAGTGAGATACTCAGACTGGGTATCCAATATTTTATCTATGAGGAAGAAAACAGGAGAGATAAGGCTTTGTATATACTTTAGAAACTTAAAAAAAGCCTCTTTAAAGGATAACTACCCATTGCCCGAAATGGAACATATTTTACTAAGGGTAGTGGGTTATAAAAGAATTTCTCTGCTAGATGGCTTTTCAGGATACAACCAAGTGCTGTTACATCTTGATGATCAACTTAAAACAACCTTCACTACACCTTGGGGAAATTTCATGTATGTGAAAATTCCCTTTGGTTTAATGAATGTTGGTGCCATATTCCAGAGAGCCATGGATAATTCTTTTTCAGAAAGATAGACTTATTCATTGTGATATATTTAGATGATATTATTGTCTATTCCAAAACATATGAAGAGCACATTTCTCAGTTAAGAAAATTCTTTGAGAAATGCAGAAAGTATGGTCTATCCTTAAACCCCAAGAAAACTTTATTTGGCCTCCAAGAATGTAAACTTCTAGGCCATATTATATCTGAAGAGGGGATAATAATAGACCCAAAAAGTATTGAAGGCATATTGAAAATCAGCCATCCTAGAAACATCAAAGAATTGCAATATTTCATTGGAAAGATTAATTTCTTAAAAAGGTTCATACCAAACCTAGCTTAACTCCTTAGAAACATAACAAACATGCTAAAAAGGGAAACATGAGTTAAATGGACCATTGAAGCAAAGAAATCCTTTGAACTGGTTAAACAAGCACTCACTGAAACACCAGTTCTCATTAGCCCTGATTTCAAAAGAGATTTCTTCATTTTCTCCTTTGCATCAAAACATACAATTGTTGTTGTCCTACTTCATGAAAACATAAAAGGACAAGAGCAGCCTATTGCATTTTTCAGCAAGGCTTTAAGAGATGCTCCTCTTAAATACAACATAATGGAAAAACAGGCATTTTCCTTGATCAAAGCACTTAAAGACTTTAGATTTTACATTTTATTCTCACACATCATTGAATTTGTCCCTCACATAGTTTTCAAAGACATTTTAACACAAGACCTTGATGGAAAAAGAGGAAAGTGGATTGTTGTTATATTAGAGTATGACTTGGAAATTAGGCCCACTAAACCGATAAAAGGACAAGGACTCGCAAAACTTCTGGCTGAATCAAACCTCAAAGCCTTAGATATGAACATGATTGATGTTTTATAAGAACAAGAAGAATACACATCCCCTCTCGTTGAAGAAGTATTGCTAAATTCACTTTGGTATGCTGATATTTTGTATGTGCTTTTCTATCTTAATGTTCCTCCTTGTCTGTCTAAAAAAAAATGAAAGGTTTTTAAAGTTAAAAGCTGTAAATTACTGCATTATAGATAAATGGTTATATTGGAAAAATGTTAGTGGTCTATTGCTTAAATGTTTGCCTGAGAATGATGCAGAGAAGATCAAACACAAGTTTCATGAAGGGGAATGTGGAGGCCACCTCTATTGGAAGACAACTGTAAACAAAATCCTTAGGGTTGGTTACTATTGGCCCACCCTCTTCCAAGATATTCATAAATTGGTAGTTGCCTGCCACCAGTGTCAAATCTTTGAATGCAAAAGAAAACTCTTACCCTTACCTTTGCATCCTATCTCTGTTGAAGCTCCTTTCCAACAGTGGGGCCTAGACTTCATTGGAGAAATTCATCCTTCTTCATCTGCCCAATATAAATGGATACTTACAACAACTGATTACTTTACAAAATGGATAGAGGCCATCCCTTCTAGAACTTCCACTGATCTAGTCTTTATTAAATTCCTTGAAAACCATATTTTGTCTAGATTTGGGTGTCCTAGAAAGATCATCACTGACAATGCAGATACCTTTAGATCCAAAAGGATGGTGGAATTTTGCCACAAATATCAGATTAAATTGGGTCATTCCATAGCTTATTACCCTCAAGGTAATGGGTTGGTAGAATCCTGAAGCAAAATTCTAATAAACATCATCAAAATGTTTCTGGAGGGAAATCAAAAGTCATGTCACAACAAGCTAGTACATGCATTAAGGGCTAACAGATTAACATGCAAAAAATCCATTGGAATGTCTCCCTATTAGCTATTTTATAGAGCAGATGAAATTTTTCCAACTAGCCTAGAAGTGCCAATCATGAAGTTGATCTAGGAGGTGCAGTTTGAAGAAAATGACATGATAAGAAATATAAATCAGACCATACAGTTGCAGCAAACAAGAGAGGAAGTCTATAGCAGAACACAACAAGTGTAAGAAAACATCAAGAAGATGTTTGACAGAAGGACAAAGGAAAATGATTTCAACATTGGTGACAAAGTGCTGAAATGGGATTCTAGGAGAGAAGACAAAGGAAAACATGGTAAGTTTGAAAATATGTGGAAAGGTCCCTATACTATCCATTCTGCTAGAGGAAACAATGCATTTTTCTTACATGAAATGGATGGAACATAACTCTTTGGAGGTCCTGTTAATGGAAGGATGCTCAAACACTATTTCCATTAGTGATTCCAAGTTTAAAGCTTTATCCATTGTATATAACATTTTTTAAAGAAAAATCAGCGGAAAAATAAATACAAATACAAATATATATATATATATATATATATATATATATATATATAACAAAGAAAAAAGAGAGGGCAGAAAAAAGAAAAGGTGCAACCCCTTATCCAAAAAAACAGTACTCGTTGAAAGTGTGCAAGTCTAAATGCCACTACTAATTCAAAATGATTCCTTGTTCATTCCTCTATCCTAATCATGGATGAACATGCTTTAAATTTATGTTGATAAGTTAGTAGAAACAATGATTGTCAATATTATTTTAGACTTGACTTGTCAAAAAGAGAGATTAGGGAATAAAAAGATGATGGTTCCACATGCTCAAAATAGAACCAAAGAGATAGATAAGGATGCATTACTAATGACACATCACAACCTTGTCTTTCTAGATTTACTTTTATGCAAGTAATGATTGTGTGCGGTTTGTTCAAATGCCACAACCATGGTCAATCAGACTTTGTCTAATCCTGATTTAAACCATGTTTTAAATTTACTGCGATATGATAGTGAATGAGGATTTTCCAAATTGTCTAAACTTGGCTTATCGGTAACTAGATTAGATAGAAATTGGTTCCAAAGCTCAAAATCTGAACCAAGAAAGAAGAGAGGGATAAAAAAGAAAATTCCAAATTTCAGCCCTCCAAGTTTTACGTTGAAATTTACTGCAAAATAAATTTTGTATGAAGATTTGAACAAAGTATCACTTTGCTTATAACAAATCGAGTTTGTCTAATCTTGATTTGGTTATGTTTTCAATTTTTTGTTTTAGATTAGAGAATAAAGGCTGCGAAACAGTTTAATCTTGGAAGCCAAGTAGTTTAGTTAGAAAATAAAAGAGTTCAACGGTTTAATCCGAACTCTTGGAAGAAATAAGGATAGGAATAGACAATTTATTTCTGTTTTCAAAAAATAAAAAATGTCAAAGATTTTCCAGTCCAAATGCACTCAAAGAAGAAGAAAAGCTGTTAGAACTAGTGTGATGGGTAGGTAGAATTTGAGTTGGAAATTAATCATGTTATGATTTAGATACTATAGATCACTTCTTCAAAGCAGTGAGTCATCAAGTTTAAATAGGTATGTCAAGGTGAAAATCAAGGCACTGGTCTACTTCTTCTAGAGATTTATTTCTAAGGTTCTTGACACCTCCTAAAGAGAGCTGCCCTCCCCAGCTGGAGCCACTCTTATCCTCCTGTATTCTATAGATTTCACTAGATGGCTGTGGATGTTCTACAAGCACCTAAAGATAGCATCATTTTACCATGAGCTATATTTAGAAGCCTCGTTGCATTCGTCATCCTAAAAATGACTATTTCTTACTAAACCTTCCTATTTTTATCCCTCTTCAAATGTTCACCCTGATGCTCTAGAAGAAAACTCCATTTTCTGACCTATTAGACTTATTCATCATTTCATTAATGCCCTCATTTCATCTCCCTTCTTATCCTTTCAAAAAAATCCCTAAAAAATCCTCCCTCATTCATCATTTTTGTCTAAAACCATTAAAACAATGTAAAAACCCTCCTTAAATTGTTTAAGCTTTGATTTTAACCCTATCAGAACCCTTAAAAGGCCCATAAAAACTATGTTTTTATGTGAAAAAACCCACTTTTTTTACATATAGGCTTTAAGCCCTTTTTTCGGCCTTAAGCCCCAACCCTTCTACCCATGTGACCCTAAACCATGACCTACCACTATTCCCCTAAGCCCCTTTCCTTCCCGACCCACGGTCCCATCTACCCCCCATGGGACCATTCCCCCCACCTATCTTCTAACCCCCTTTATCCCTTGACCAAACCCCGCCACTTCATTTTTTTTCTTGGGTCTTCTCTTGACTGTTGATCTCATATCATAAGCTCTAATCCAATGGCCCTTATTTCACCATCCCTCATCCCATCTCCTAACTCATTCCCTTCCACCCAACAAACTTGCTTACGTCACTCCTCGGCCCCACCTTCCACTCACATACCGCGCTCCAATCATCATCCACCACCTGTCCACCGAGCCCCCGCTCCATAAACCTGCACGTCAATCCCTCAACCTTTCCACACCATTGATCTCATCCTTCAAGATCCGATGGTTCAAACGCTTATTGCATGGATTCTTGTGTCAGGGTTTAACAGCCCCAGTCCATGCGAAATAAGCGGTTTAGCCCAGGACACGTGGTGGCCAATCCATGGTATCGCGCAATCCCAGCCCAAAACCATTTACTGCTGATAACTCGCGTGATAAACCACTGCGGTATTGCAAAACCACCTTCCTTCTCTGCGTGCCTAAATCTAAAATCCGTTGCCCCTACGTTGTTTTTTCCTTTGCAAATCACCTTCCGATAAGCCAAAAACCCTAGGAATGCAGTTTTGAACCCTTTCTGCATGTTTTAAATTAATTATGTTTGGTGTTTTATGGAGGTTTTTAATAGAGGATAAGGGCCCAAAACTTCCCTCCCATAGTCAAAATAGTAACAAATTGACACCTCTGGATGACGATCCAAGAGGTAAAATCATATGAAAACAACTAGGGGAGCCTGCATAAATTTTAATCCATCGATCAATCATGATCATCGATGGGTTATAAACCCTCGTACCATGAAGAAACCCTACATGCATACAAATAATAGGCATTTTTAGAGAAATAAAGAGGAAAATGAAGAAAAGAAGATTAAAAGGGCTAATTGTAGATTAAAGAACAAAACAGAGAATTAGCACTTTAGAGCAATGTTTAAAGATATAAAGTCCAAGGTTTAAAGATGAAGGACAGATGGACAAAACAGTTATAAAGCAAAACAAAGGATAAAATACAGTGATGCATATTATTAAAAAGTGAATAAAGGTTAAAGGCCTACAATAGAATATTGATGAATAAAACAAGGCGAGATTATCCAAAGACAACTTCGAATTACTCAAACAAAGGAGCAATTACTTCTCAGAAGACAAAATTGCCACCTATAACATTGTTTCTTTTTCATAAAGGCATAAGGAAATTATTGCACGATTAGATATATTTTGAAGAAGCTCGAGCAGTTATTACAAAGTTATTACAAAGCCTTAAAAGTCAAATATTTCAGCTAAATTAACTTAGAAGTTAAGACGAAGTTATTATTCGAGTAACTCTTTCGAGATATTTTTTGCCTTGGGCCTTGCATGGTCTCAAAGGTCAAAAAATCATTAACTCTGTAATAAATAAGATTTATACACCCTATCTTAGTAGCACCTCCTCATTTTGCATATAAATATTGCATATGAGCCTCATTGTAAATGTTGGTTACTTGATGGTTTTTGGATTGATTTACTGTTGTTGAGCTAATTGAGGAATGGTAGACGTGAGCTGAAGAAAGATCTAAGTTGCATAGACCTATTGTACATGGAGTATTGTAACTATTTTGATAATCAATAATACAAGCATGTTCACTGGATCCTTGAGCTATATCAGTGGTGAAGTTTTCCTAAATGTTATTGTTTCTTCTTATGTTTTCCATTATGTTCATCTTTTTTTGATAAAGAACCAAAAGTTTTAGATTAGGATTTGCTATTTCAACACCCTATTTTTGTCTGTATTCTTTATATTCGTGTTTTCTTCTACATGGGTTTGATTAGAATATTCTTAATTTCCTTCTATTTATATCTAGCTTGTTGTCCTGGAAATGATTCAATAGAGTGAAACCAAGGAAATTATGGTGAACCCATGTTCCTTTGAGTAAGACTTGAGATATTGTTTTCAAGATCTTTCTTTAAAGTGTACTTATTAGAGTCTGAAACAGTGAGGTTTAAGGTATTCCCTACCCTACGGGACTGTCTTGAAATGGTGCTTTGAAGAGTCTTTTAAGAGTTTGTCAAAAGCAGATTAGAATTGTTTTTGTTTGATCTTAGGCCACTCTTCATGTTATCTTATATGTTTTATTTGTCTGAAAGTAGTTCTTGAATTACTGGATTGTTGTCTTAAAGGTTTGCTTATTAAAGTTTTTCCAAAGAGGATTATGGTTTGTCCCGCCCTTTGACTTGCTCCAAACATTTACTTTGAAAGGCTTTTCTTGTCTAAGTAGAGCTAGAATATTCTTAACTGACTATAGCTTTGTTGCCTTCACAACTTATTAATGTTTCATATCACAACCTAATCTAAAGAATCCACTTGATATAGTTAGCTTTCCCTATGAAATCCCTTGTAGAGTTGATGAACAATTAAATCCTTTTATGACTCCATTTCCCAATGAATTTATGTCTTCTCAAAGTCTATTTTGTTCACCTAAAACATTCTCTCAATCAGTCACACCATTGATCCTTCAATATATCACTTAATCCAACCAAAATCAAAACAAGTCCTTAGAACTTCATAACTAGCCTAAAATATTAAACAAAGAGCACAAAGATAAATCAATCAAAAACACCTTAATAGAGAGATCCCTCTATGAATCTAGGAAGGCTAGGTCCTAGGATTACAAAGGGGGTTCTGATGTGGCCCTTGCAATGTTTGTTCATTCCAATCTAGAAAATCACAAGGAGCCAACGGGTTCACCTACATGTTCAACTAGATTTTGGGTGGAGGAGCTAAACTTCTATTTGCGAGCAACACCAAATTTCTGAAGATGAAACCATCAAAGTTGCAACACTACATTTTGGAGGTAAGGCCTATGCATGGTGGATATTTGAATTTTTTTCTTTGAGAAATGCAAATACTTTTTCTTATGCAAGGTTCACTAAGACATTAGTGGAAATATTTGATGGAAAAATTTCTGAAACACATGTGGTGGATCCAAGCAAAATTAAGAAAACAAAAACCTTGCATGTGATGGAGGAAACTATAAACTCAACTCCACTTCAGAAAACCATGGAGGAGGCTGATATCTTGCATCATACCTTGCTATAGGCAAGAACTCTATCTCATATTCTTGAACAAGAGGGCATGGAGATCCCTTTTTCAAAAGAGGATCCAATCATTGGGTGGTTGCCCATACACATTGATGAGGGTGAGGGCAACATCGCTGCCATGTATAGAGTTTATCTAGCACCTCATGCAGATGAAGAAGGAGCTCTTGCTCCAACTAGAGGGATTCTTGTATCGTTGCAAGGAATTCGCATGATCTCACATGTGGAGATCAAGGCACAACTCATGATCTACATGTTCCATTGATGATAGGGTGTGAAACTATGGAGATAAAAGGAGGAGATCGGGAGAATGAACAAAATCATGTGATGAGGAGCACACACCCTATATAATTTAGGAGATTTATGCACCTAAGAGGGAGAATAGATTGCACAGTGAGGGCAGGGACAATTCTGTCCATCCATATATGCAGTCTACTCTTGATCTTGATGCCTCATTGTATGGAGGCATTTCATCGGGGAGACCACCAGATCAGCAGAGGAGGATGGATGCTTCACATTTTTAGGCACCACTCATTTATTTTACAGGATTGGAGACCTTGGGAGAGCTTGGTACAATGCTCGAAGTATTAGGAAGACTCAAAAGGGAGAGAGGCATTCTCTCAACATCATATTTGCCCACTCTCATTTCAGATTTTGCGCTGTGGCAGGAGTAGTATGGGAAGGATAGTAGCCTTCCAACTTGCATCTTTAGCAAGGGAGATGTCAAAGAAGAGGGCAGCCATATGCCAATTTTTCTTCATTATAGATCATCAGCGTTGTCACTATGGAGGATAGATCCATATTGGAAATCCCAGCTATTGGCGGTTTATTCCAAGGATCTTTCTACTCGTATGATATTGGATGGCCAAGTGCATGAGGATGGATACTCAATTAGAGATGAGGTCATCTATTATCATGGTATGATATTCTTTCCTAGAGCTTCCAAGCTCAAGGAGAAGTTGCTACAAGTATCTCATAAAGATTTTCTTTCTAGCCACACTTATTCTATGGGAGCATACCACACCATCATGAAGGTGTATTTTTGGGAAGGCTTTGAGGAGGAGATATATCAGCATATGAGGAGATGCATGGATCATATGGAGATGGAGGAGATACATAACTCTTTGGAAGATTTAACACAACCACCTCTTTTCTCTTTGAGGATGAGAGGAGACTCATCTATTAGCCACTCCATTTGCATGGGAAAAACATATGGTAAGGGTATTGGTTGTTTGAACAATGATTTTTATAATGTATATATGCATCCCTTAACCATACATGTGCAGGACTTTGCTCAAAGGAGGAACATTATTCCTTCTAGACTTCATGGTCTACTTGAGGCCATGAGTGGTTTTGATGGCCACTCCCTAGGAGGACTTGGGGAGGAGATATATTATGGATAACATGCTTACTTTGCACCATACATCATTCACTTTCTCCAAACATATGAGGAGAGTGAGGCAGCAAGAAAGTGGTTGAGAAACCACACTTTTTGTCATTATCTATTGCGGTTGAGGTTCAAACTACATTGGTTACATCCGAGGTACCATTGTCCTTCTCCCTTGCTACATATGGTAGCAAGTATGGTTCTCATTATGGTTCCCTATGTTGTTGTTGTTCTTATTTTTATAGGGAGCATGATTGGGGGGAGAGACACATTGGTTGGATGTGTCCCTTGGGGGAAAAGGATTCCCACTTTTTTTGCATTACATGTTCTAAGGGGAGCATGGGAGATGATATGGCCACCATAGCATAACACTTGTCTCTTTATGAGGTGGGCCATGAGATTGATTGGAGTACTTGGGATATGATTCTCATGAATCATTGGGGGGAACTTTTCTATGAGTTGCCATGTCATGTTGTGCAATAGCAGTTAGGAAAATTGTGCTGTGACCGCTTGGGAGACTATTGGTACCTTTCATCTCTACATGAAACCTTCAGTATTCCTCTCACTTGGATGCCCTATGATGATGATTTCCTATTCATCATATGTGGGATGATTTGGGCCAGCATGATTCACAATGTTGGAGGGAAGATCTTTGGAGATCCGGTTTGCCACTTGGAGGCAACACTTTTGTAGACTTTGAGAGTAGAAAATACTCTACACTTATCATAAGTGAAGAGGAGGACAGCGTGGGGTATGCTATTATGTCTACCATGAGAAGATTTTCAGCCCACCTACATTACATGAGCTCAAGGTGGAAGAGGATTTTCGGGAGTTGCCATGTTGGGAGGTAACTCACTTTTTATGGATGATTGCTTGGGGATGGAGGATCCACATCAGAGTGATGTTTCCCACTACATTTCAGATTCCATTCCTCAGGGAGATCTCTGGATAGAACCATATTTCCTTCTTGAGTACTCTACTTGTTAATGATGACAACTATTTAGCTAACTTGCATGCTTGGGAGAGGAAATATGGAGATTTATTGATAAGACAACATCTAATTCTTTGAAGGATCTTATCATATGTTGATGCTACAGTAGGAGGAGGGAATACTTCTCAGTTCTATCCTTGCAGTTTCTTGAGGACGAGCAACATTTGGGAGGGGAGGACTGTAATATTCCAAAATTAGCATGCAGCTAATTGGAATATTGATTTTTGTTTTTATCACCTAGGAGTTGAATAAATGGGTAAGGAGGCCCATGCATATTAAAATTACGAATAAAATCCCTCATGTGTAAAAAGGGACATTTGCATGTGGAGAAGGTCCAGTTTGGCGAAGTCAACAACGCCGGGATAAGAGGTGGAGATCATCTTTGGAGACAACGCGAGAGATAGTGGGGGGGGAAGATTCGTTGGTGGAGGAAACCTTAATGAGTGGGACACAAGATGAGAGGGCTTCCATTTGTATAAAAGGAGGGCAAGGCAGCCATAGCAAGACATCTTATGTTATTGATATGATTTGATGGTCCGTTTATACTTTGCATTCCTTTGTTGTTTAGCGGGGGTTGTTGTGTTGCTTAGCACCGGGTGTTCCCCGAGCGGGAATCCCATCTCCTTTCTTGAGAGGCCTCTTGAAGGATCTTGTACTTCATTTCTCCACATCTAGGCTTAAGGCCAAGCATCCTTCTTCAACTACGGCATTATTTACTGCGAGCGGTATAACGTTGTGTTGCGGGGTGTTGCGATGGGGGTCCACAACACCACTTCCCGGAGCTTATCTTTCAAAGGAGGAAGCTTTATTTCCTTTGGGAGATCGGTGAGGAAGCCTTTGGAGCACATTACGGATCTTGAAACTTGGCCAACCTATTCTCTATCTCCTACGATACGATCTCTCTCCTTGACTTGCGTTATTTTTTAGTGCGTATATGTAGTGAGGGTTTGCAGGTTGTTTGGAGGGTGATAAATTAAGTGTTTGGATTAGCCTTTTACTTGGAATATCCATTTGAGGAGGCATACTTGTTGAGATTATGAATCATCTTTAGCCATATCCATCCAGTTCTTGAGTTGTAGTTGCTACTCAGTCTTGTGATTACAACTCCGACATTTTTTCCATTTTGCATATTTCAGGAAATCCTTCCAGGATTGTCTTGGAATTGCGTTTGGGGATTTATATCTTTGCTCCAGAAATTGTAGGAGCTCTATACTTCCATATTTGTGTATTGACACTTCCCAGTAGCATTTCCTCTAATAAAGCTCGCTCTCTGTCATAGTGATCTTCATTTTTCCATGTACATGTTTCTTGAGGCTTGTATTGCGTAGCTTGAGTGATTTTTTTCCTGAAGATATTGTATGCATTTCCTGCTATGATCTTAATATGATGGCTATTTGGATCTTCTTGCATCTTATGTGTTGATCTATCAACTTTGCTACTCCGGTTTTGTGTTCCCATATTACGTTTGAGTCCATTCTTGGGCCTTTTCGGCTACACCGGATGTGGGAGACCTATTTACCTCACCTAAAAGGATTTTTTTTCTAATCCCCTATTGGATTTAGATGATAGATTGTAAGATATAAGGGATCCAAGGGTTGGTTTTCAATCCTGTAGCATACATTCTGAAAAATGCGTTTTTTCGGGCATGCCTTGCTAAGTAGTCCCAATTGGGAATATTACACCACATCGATTAAGCTGAAATCAAGTACTTCAAGAGAATAGATTATTATTTATTATCTAATTATTATTAAGGGCTAATAATAATTGACATCCAATCTATTTTTAGACACACGTTCTATAAAACGAGACTTCTCCCATGCATATAAAAAATAGAATCTCATCTATAAATAGAATTTGTTAAACCATCTATAAATAGACTCGCGCTATAAATATAATATGCTCACCATTCTAAAAATAGACATACACCTAAAAATAGCACTGCGGGCCCCACCTAGTGAAGGTGCTTAATTTTCACTAGGATCATCATCTTATTGAATCTCAACACTCCCTCTCAACAAGAAAGGGAGTATCCTTCACTACTGATCCTATATCTATGGTATTCAAATTTTCTCCTGGTGAGTGCCTTTGTCGAATATCTACATCCTTATCTTCCGTAGGAATGTACTTGAAGAAACATGATCTTCCGTCGCACATAATCTACGATATGATGATACCGAATAACTATATGCTTAGATCTAGCATGAAACATAGGATTAATCGAGAGTTTAATTGAACTTTGATTATCACAATGAGTCAACTGTAGGATCTAAATGAGAACCGAAAAAAATCGACCAAGATCTTCCTCATCAATATAGCCTCACATGCGGCTTGAATTTCTGCCATGTGTATTACGCTTCCGCTAAACTAAGTTCCATGGATTTTTGTTTCTGCTGTACCAGGGGAAACATATGTAGATTTGATATTGAAAACCCCTCTCGATGTGCCCTTTCTATCCATTGGAATTCCTGCCAAATCTACATCCGTGAAGCCATGAAACTTCACCTCATCCCTCTGTCTGTACCATAAGCCATACTCGGATGTGCCCGTGAGATATCTCGGGACATGCTTGCCCACCTTCCAAAAAAGCTCGGCAGGGCTTAATCATCACTTCACTAAGTTTTTTTCACTTGCATAGCATATGTCCGAGTCTTGTATTAACTAAATACATGAGAGAACCCACAAAATTTCGATAAACGGTAACATCCAATACCTTTGCTTTGATGTAGCATTCTCTTTCCTCCAATTTCCTAGAAGAGGAGTATCCATGGGTTTGCATCCCTCCATGCGAAACTTACCGAGTAACTCCCTTGCATAATTTTGTTGAGACACAAACAGTTCACCTTCTCCCTACCATATTTCCAATCCAATGAAATAGTTAAGGAGACCCATATCCTTCATCTTGAACTCCTTTGAAAGATCCTCCTTGCATGAGTGTATTAGCTTCTCATAACTAGTCAGTATTAAATCATCAACATAAAGAACAATGATTAAAATCTTACCCTCCACCACAATATGGTATAGGTTTTCATCCACCTCACTCTTGGTGAATCCAAGTCCGGTGAAATAGCTTTGATCGATCCAGAGTGTACTAAGCACGGGGGTGCTTGCTTCGACCCATACATCGCTCTTTTGAGTCGCACACATGTGACTCGCTATCGAAGATCTCAAATCCTTCGGGTTGCTCAATGTACACTTATTCCTCAATGATCTCATTAAGGAACACAACCTTCACACCCATACGATGAATGTGCGATCCCATCTGTAGCCGAGAGAGAAAGGATGCTCCTTATGGAAGTATACGGTGTGACGAGTGCAAATGTTTCTTCATAATCAATCCCCTTGATTTTTTGAGAAGCCCTGGGCAAAAAAATCTTACCTTATACTTGTCAAAACTCCCATCAGCTATTTTCTTTACCTTGTAGATCCATGTTGAACCTACCACTCGATTTATCAACCGGCCCCTGGAACAATTTCCCAAGCACTATATCCGAAAATGGAGTCATACTCCTCCACCATTGAATCTACCCATGTGGGCTCTGAACTGCTTCCTAAAAGGAAGATGTCTTAGTCACAATACATTTTCTCATGAGATTCATGTATCCATTGAATCGGTTAGGAGGCTTGTCTCGATCGCGTTGTGAAGTAGGGACTCCTACATTCTATGCCGCATGAAGCTTCGACCTCTCCGCATCACGTGGTATGCCTTCTACTAGTTTTCGATGTTTGGCTCTACGTGAGTGGACTCCTCCACTCTATGAACTTCCTCCCGTGGCTAATCCACATCCAAAGACTCATCTTTGGGAACCAAAATTTACTCCCTCTGCATGTAAGTCTAGCTCCCTCTCAAGCGACAACTTCAATATTGAAATATTCTCTAATTAACACTTCTACGATACCATGTAGAAATTTATAAACAATACTGTGATGTATTACCGGGCTCTCCTGATCTAAAAATCATATCCACTATTAAATACATAATTATTCTATTTAATTCTTTGCATAAATTAAATCTCCCATTGCAAACACATGAAGAAAAATTAATCACACATAGCACATAATTTTTTATCGGGAAATAATAATGCTAAAAACCCCACTATCATATATTATATATATCATGGATCATGAAACAAACTCATACAAAGATCTATTGCAAGAGCTCTCAATACAATATACAATCATCTCACACTTTCATACAAAATTTGGTTCACACATGCACCAATTTACTGCCTCCGACAACCTTTGCCTCCACTGCGCAATCCACTGTGATGAAGATCCCCTGAATGAATTTCGATCTTTCTTTGCCTTGATCTGTGAAATCCTAGTTGGCATATCCAATTTGTGTGTAGATGCATTGAATGCATCACTATAGTCGCAAGCTGATAGTCAACCGAGACCCTTTCACCTATCTCTCCCACTGGGTCTCCACTTTGGATCTGACATGCACGTAGTTAACAGTAGTATTTCTTCAATTTCATGTGAGACCACTACTTGTGAATTAATTAAATAATTAATTCACTGATCTCTCACGAGTGTATCATTAGTTACAACTAGCACAACTAATTTTAACTCACTTAACTGAGTTAAACTAAATAACAACTCACATAACTACTCTTCCAACACTGTTACAACTTTGTATCACTCGGTTACAATGAAGTCCATTTGTGCATGTCCCACCAACCAACCTTGGAATGTGTAATTCCTTCGGTCAAGCTGATTTTCCACATCGGTTAAGCTGAAATCAAGTGCTTCAAGAGAATAGATTATTATTTATTGTCTAATTATTATTAGGGGCTAATAATAATTGACATTTGATCTATTTTTAGACATGCGATCTATAAATAGACTTCACCCATGCATCTAAAATTAGAATCTCATCTATAAATAGAATTTTCTCAACCATATATAGATCGACTCCTGCTATAAATAGAATATGCTCACCATTCTAAAAATAGACATACACCTAAAAATAGCTTGTGGGCCCCACCTAGTGAAGGTGCTTAATTTTCATTAGGATCATCATCTTGTTAAATCTCAACACTCCCTCTCAACAAGAAATGGATTATCCTTCACCCCGATCATGTCTCTATGATATTTGAATTTTCTCCTCATGAGCACCTTCGTTAGAATATCTGCATCTTGATCTTCTGTAGGAATGTACTGAAGCAACATGACCTTCCATTGCACACAATCTATGATATGAGGATATGGGATATCTATATGCTTAGATCTATCATGAAACACAAGATTAATCGAGATTTTAATGCAAATCTGATTATCACAATGAATCACTATAGGATCTAAATGAGAACTGAATAAACCGACCAAGATCTTCGTCGTCCAGACAGCCTCACATTCATCTTGACTTGCTGCCATGTATTCCACTTCTACTGAACTGAGTGCCACAGATCTCTGTTTCCTACTATAGTAAGAAATAGTTGTAGATCTGATAGTAAAAACCCATCCTAGTGTGCTTTTTCTATCCGTTGGGCTTCCTGCCGAATCTGCATCTGTGAAGCCATGCAACTTCACCTCATATGTCTGTCTGTGCCACAAGCCATACTCATATGTGCCCCAAAGATATCTCGAGACATGCTTGCTCGCCTTCCAAAAGAGCTTGGTAGGCTTAACCATCATTTGAATAAGCTGGTTCACCACATAGCATATATCAGGTCTTGTATTAACTAAATACATGAGCGAACCCACAAAATGTCGATACAGTAGCACCCACTACCTCTGCCAATGTAGCATTATATTTCCTCCAATTTCTTGGAAGAGGAGTATCCATGGGTTTGCAGCCCTCCATGTGAAACTTACCAAGTATCTCCCTTGCATACTTGCCTTGAGACACAAACAGTTCACCTTCTCACTTCCATATTTCCAATCAAAGGAAATAGTGAAGGAGGCCCATATCCTTCATCTCAAACTCCTTTTCAAGATCCTCCTTGCATGAGTGTATTAGCTACTCATCACCAGTCAATATTAAATCATCAACATAAAGAAAAATGATTAAAATCTTACCCTCCACCACAATCTGGTACAGGTTTGCATCCACCTCACTCTTGGTGAAGCCAAGTCCAGTGAAATAGTTTTCGATCCGAGTGTCCCAAGCACGAGGTGCTTGCTTTAGACCATACAATTATCTTTTGAGTCTGCACACATGCGACTCGCTGCTTAATATATCAAATCCTTCAGGTTGCTCAATGTACACTTCTTCCTTAATGATCCCATAAAGTAATGCAGCTTCACATCCATTTGATGAATGTGTCATTCCATCTACGCTGAGAGAGCAATAATGGTCCTTATGGAATAATAGCGTGTGACAGGTGCAAAGGTTTCTTCATAATCAATCCCCTCAATCTATGAGAAGCCCCAAGCAATAAATCTTTCCTTATACTTCTCAACACTCCCATTAGCATCTTGCTTTACCTTGTAGATCAATCCAAAAACCTACCACTTATTTATCAACCGGCATTGGAACAATTTCCAAAGTACTGTTTCTGACAATGGAATCATACTCCTCCACGATTGCATCTACTCATGTGGGCTCCTTCACTGCTTCCTGAAAGAAATATGGCTCAATCATAATACATTTTCTCATGAGAGCCATGTATCCAGTGAATCAGTCAGGAGACTGTCTCTGTCTGCACTGTGAAGTAGGGACTCCTACATTCTATGTTGCATCAAGCTTCAGCCTTTCAACTTGTGTGGTACGCCTTTTGCTAGTTATGATTTCTGGCTTTGAGTGAGTGGACTCCTCCACTCCATGAACCTCCTCATGTGGCTAATCCACATCTCGAGACTCATCTTTGGGAACCAAAAGTTCCTCCTTTGCATGCAAGTCTAGCTCCCTCTCAAGTGAAAACTTCATGGCTTTCTCCTCATTGAATTTTATATCCCATCGCACCACAGTCATTCGATTGTTTGGAAAATTCACATGATAATTATGGAGTGTTTCTGTGTACCCCACAAATATGCCAACTTCAGCAGTCGGCTCTAGTTTCTTCCTGGTGTTCTTGGTCACATGCACATAAACAGATGAGCCAAAAATCTTAAAGTGAGAAACATCCGGTTTCTTACCAGTAAAATCTTCTTCAGGTGTACTCATGCTAAGTACTCTACGAGGACAACAGTTTTTCACATAAACTATAGTGTTCCATGCTTCTTCCCACAAGTGCATTGGTAGGCCCTGATCATGAAGCATAGCTCGTGCAACACCCACGATCGTTTTGTTCTTCCTCTCCGGGACCCCATTCTGCTGTGGCTTATGAGGCACTATATGTTCTCTTCAAATTCCTTCTTTGCGACAAAAGTCTTTGAATTCGTTCGAGATATATTCACCACCATTATTGATTCGTAAATCCTTCACCTGCTTCCCTGAATCTTTCTCCACCAATGCTTTAAACTTACAGAAATTTGAGAATGTTTGATCTTTCTTCTGCATGAAGAAGTTCCAACATCTACAAGAATATTCATCATAAAAAATAACATAATACATGTGTTTTGTTGTTGAAGCGACCAAGAATGGTCCACACACGTCTGTGTTAACTCTCTCTAGGATCACCGAAGCACAGTTCTCATTTTCATGAAAGTTGGTCTTCACAAACTTACCCGTAGTACATCCCTTGCACTGATCTATCTGTGCAAGTGTACCCTTGGGAAGTGCAGTAGAAATATTCTGCAAAATCTTCAAGGCACCATGGTGAAGATGTCCCAATTGACTGTGGCATAATTCACCCTCATTTCACCTCACCACTTCTTCTTCTTTAACCACAATTACAGCGTAGCCATCTATCTCCAGCTTGTAGATATTCTTGACTCAAATCCCTATCCTCATGGTTTGACCCATTGTTTTATGTCGCAGGAAATATTTTTCATCGCTGAAAACAATGTAATAACCTCGGTCCTCCAACATCGCGACTGACACCAAGTTCTTCTTTAGACCTCGAACATGCATAACATATTTAAAAAGAAATGGTTTACCTGACTCCCTCTCAAAGTTAATGGTGCCAATGCGGGTCGCACTGAAGGATCTTGAAAAGGAGTTCAAGATGAAGGATATGGGCCTCCTTCACTATTTCCTTGGATTGGAAATATGGCAGTGAGAAGGTGAAATGTTTGTGTCTCAAGGCAAGTATGCAAGGGAGATACTCGGTAAGTTTCACGTGGAGGGATGAAAACCCATGGATACTTCTCTTCCAGGAAACTGGAGGAAAGAGGATGCTACATTGGTTCAAGCGATGGTTAAACCTACCAGTTGGTGGGTTCGCTCATGGTGAACTAGCTTAGTCAAGCGATTGTTAAGCCTACCAAGATCTTTTGGAAGGCAGGCAAGCATGTCCTAAGATATATCAGGGGCACATCTAAGTATGGCTTATGGTATAGATAGATAGATGAGGTGAAGTTTCATGGCTTCACTAATGCATATTGGGCAGGCAGCCCAATGGACAGAAAGACCACATCAGGAGGTGTTTTCAGTATCAGATCTATAGTTGTTTCTTGGTACAGTAGGAAACAGAGATATGTGGCACTCATTTCAGCAAAAGAGGAATACATGGTAGTAATTCAAGCTGCATGTGAGGCTATCTCGATGAGGAAGATCTGGGTCAGTTTGTTTGGTTCAAATTTAGATGCTACAATGATTCATTGTGATAATCAGAGTTGCATTAAACTCTCGATTAATCCTATGTTTCATGATAGTTCTAAGCATATAGATATCCGGTATCATCATACCAAGAGATTGTGTGCAGCGGAAGATCATGTTGCTTCATTACATTCCTACGGAAGATCATATTGCTTCAGTACATTCCTACGAAAGATCAAGATGCAGATATTCTGATAAAGGCACCCACCAGGAGAAAATTATAATAACATAGAGAAAGGATCAGGGTGAAGGATAATACCTTTCTTGTTGAGAGGGAGTGTTGAGATTCAACAAAATGATGATCCTAGTGAAAATTAAGCACCTTCACTAGGTGGGGCCCGCAGACTATTTTTAGGTGTATGTCTATTCTTACAATGGTGAACATATTCTATTGATAGCAGGAGTCTATTTATATATGGTCGAGAAAATTCTGTTTATAGATGAGATTCTATTTTTAAATGCATGGGCGAAGTCAATTTATAGATTGCATGTCTAAAAATATATCGGATGTCAATTATTATTAGCCCTTAATAATAATTGGACAATAAATAATAATCTATTCTCTTGAAGCACTTGTCTTTAGTTAACTGATATGGAAAACCAGATCACTAAAGGAATTACGAGTTCTAAGGTTGGTTGGTGGGACATGCAGAGTGGAATTCATTGTAACTGAGTGATACAAAGTTGTAATAGAGTTGGATGTGTATTTATGTGAGTTGTTATTTATTTTAACTCAGTTGTGCTAGTTGGAACTAGTTGTAACTAAAGATACACTAGTGAGAGATCAGTGAGTTAATTATTTAATTAATTCACAATTAGTGGTCTCACATGCAACTGAAGAAATAATACTGTTAACTACATGTATGTCAGATCCAGTGGAGACCCAGTTGAGAGATAGGTGAAAGGGTCTATATGACTATCAGTTGTGACTATAGTGGTGCATTCAATGCATCTACACACACATTAGAGTTTCCAATGAGGATTGCATAGTCAAGGCAAGGAAATATCAAATTCATTCAGGGATATTCATCAACAAGGATTGCATAGTGGAGGCAGGTTGTCAGGAGGTAGTAAATTGGTGCATGTCGATGCCAATTTTTGTATGACAGTGTGAGACAATTGTACATTGTATTGAGAGCTCTTAGAGCAGAGCTTTGTATGAGATTGTTTCATGATCCATGATATATATAATATATGATAGTTGGGGTTCTTAGCTTTAAGATTTCCCTGTAAAAACATCTTTTTTATGTGCAATTTATTTTTCTTCATGTGTTTGGAATTTGCGATTAAATTCCCGCAAAGAATTAAGCAGAAGGATCCAATATTTAATAGTGGATATAATTGTTAGATCAGGATAGTCTGGTAATACATCATAGTATTAATAAAATTTATACAGGGAGTGGATAAGGAGTGGTAGTATGATGGGATTTAGGATGGGGATTTGGGGATTGGGAGCCTAGGTAAATGTAGCACCTAGGGCTTAGGGTATTGGGATAAAGGGCTTAGGGGAAAGGGAATTATGTAATATAGGGTTTTGGGAATGGGTATTTTGCAATGTAGGAAGGGTATGAAGGTGTAGGGGAGTGAAAATTAGGAATTTTGAATGTAAGAGGGAAATAATAGGGTTTTAAATCATTTTAAACACCAAATCTTAAACAAATTTCACAACAACAACAAATGAACGTGAAGGGGGAGAGAATTGATGGAAGACACCTTTACCCTCTTGCTGGAGGTCAAAAAAAATTTTGCTGACATTTTGGAGGCAAATTTGGCGAAATTTAAAGCAATTTTGGCCTTTCTAGACATATGCATACTGCCTTAATGCTTTTCACCCTCGCAAAAGGCTATGCGCAGTGCCTAAAGGATTTGCACCCTCTCTGAAGGATATGCACCCTCCTAGAAGTAGTTGCACAATGCCTTTTTGCAGACCACGTTTGGAGGCCTTCAAGGTGTCAAAACTAGGCTCAGGATAGCTCATTGGAAATATTATCCTGACTACTTTCCAAATATGCCTTTATTTTGCAGATTGGACTTGATTTTACCTATCAAAAATTGGTTCTCCCATGACTAGTCAAAACGTGTAGAATGAGGGTGCAAAAATGAAGTGTAATCTTTCAGGTAACTTTTGGAGGCCTTCCTCAACTCCAAATTAAGCTCACGATATCTCATTGGAAATCTATCTTGATATATCATTTGACTCATCAAAAAATTCATCGAGACACTCGAGGTAGGAAAAAAAATGGATTTTTCCAACGTCACTCCAGAAGTGCATAAAACCTCTTGTAACACTTGTCTTTTTGACATTTCTCCCAAGCCATGATACTTATGTAATAACTGAAGGAGGTATTTATTTTTTTACCATTATGAACACAAATCTCTCTCACTTTTTTCAAAATCATCTATGTTTGGTCAGAAACACAGTTTGAAGAAAAATTGGCCCTATGAGTGGCAAATGATTTGACTCTTGGAATGAATTCTTGAAAAATGTTGGAGACATGATGTTTATGAGGTGAAATTACCTCATACTTACTGATATGACCTACCTTATGCCTCCTCTGTTCATATGTCTCTGATTCCATAGAAAACCCTAGCTCAATGGGAGAGGAAATTAGGGTTTTTTGCTTGTGGAAAATGATGATTTGGGCACCCTTGGAAAAAGACAACTCCCTTTGGCATTTGATCAATTGATGAACTAAAAAATATTACACTTTGACATGTGCTTATTTGGCATGTGGAACTGATTTGGAAGCTTTTGGGAGAATGAGTACTTATTACATTTTAACTGACATAAAATTACATGAATAAAAAAAAAAATTGCATCTTGGAATGAAACTCACTTTTGAAATAAAAAGCATTTATCTTTAAAAATCATCTTCACATGGTGAAGATATGTTAGTTGATCACCCTTTAATTTTTTTCCTTATGAAATGGAATGGATTTTTATTGGACCATGAAAACCATAGAAAACCTAATGATGGCCTTGAAAAGACTGGACTCCATGGTGACAATGCATGATGAATTGACTTTATGGATGACGTGCAATCAGCAAGGTATGGAAGTGTGCCAACAAGAAAATGAATTTTAAGTAAGAGTAATGGTTTTGGACTAGGGCTACCATTAGTGACTAATTTTTTTTCATGACCTAGTGGAATGATAAAAAAATTCAGAGTGGGACACCTAATATGAATATGAAAAGAGTATATTTCATCACTGATGGCCAAATGAAAATAGTGACACTAACACTATCATTAAGATTTCTCCATTCTTTTAGTAGTATTTTCATAACCATTTCTTCCTTACTTAGTTCATCCTTGGTGATTTCTACCTCCATATCCACTTGGTCTAGAGGATGAGTTTCATCCTCTTTGTCGTTCAACTCCTTTGGGGATTTTATTTTGGCCTTCAAAGATTTTGAATTAGCATTTCCAGGTCATTATTCACTCGACTGTTCAGCTTCTCTGAAATTGTATCCTGATTCTTGTAAAATTTCAAATTTGTTTTGATTGATTTTCTGCATATGTCAACTATTTTTATGGTTTGCATGATGTTTTCTGGTTCCTTTTTACTCGTAACCATCTTGACCCATCATCCTTCTTTGAGGGGCTTCCTCCTCCCTCTGGTTTCCTTCCTTCCTATTGTTCTGGGTTATTGAGAGGGAATATTTTAAAAGGATGGCCATATTCATGGCATTTTCGACATCTAAAAGGAATATGTTCATAATTAATGAGATGTTTCCATACCCCCCTTGATATTCCAGTTTTATTGATTCAGGGAGTGGCTCCGTAATATTCATATAAACACAAATTCGGGAAAAATAGGTATACATTCCCCGACATGTTGTTTTATCTATCTTCATAAATACTCAAAAATAATTTCCAATACCTTTTAGTATTTTTGGATCCTAGAAATCCGCAGGTAAAGAAAATAGTCGTACCCACTCTGGAGCCGACGGGAACTGTTGTTCATCCGGATTGTAACATTCCTCCTATTTCTGAAGAAACATACTTGCATCATAGTAAAAGTACAGTCTTGATTCCAAAATCCTCTCTTTGTCTGGAAGGTTTGTAAATATCACTGTAAAAAACCCCCTAGCCCAAAACTTGATATCAATGTGACCTTTCGGCTGCAACTTAAGTTGGATCCATTTTAGAATATCTTTCTCAATTGGCCAAATACCTATGAATTTGCAGATTAAGGCACGATCCTTCATATAACCTAGGTGCTGGTCTTGCTTATTGGGTGGAATGACAAAGCGAGGGTTCCTTGTGGCTTGCGGTAGGCATTGCCCTATGGTTTTTTCCTGCCATTTAAACTAGCAAAGGAAAAACATGTGGCAAGAGTCAATAAATAATTTCCAATATGTTATTCTCATAAGTTAAGCTACAATGACCACTAAGAAAAATTCAATGGACTAATATTTACTCATCCATTCCATAAACGTTTCACTTCTTTCTTCTATGCTAGTCTTTCCTATGTTATTACCTTGGAGAATTTCCTTTGCAACAGGTGGTGCAATTACTACTTTATTTTCTATCGTACAACAAATTTCAAATTCATAAACTCATGTGCAATGGAATTAAATGTTCAATGCAAAATTACTTCTCAAATTCATAAACTCATGTGAAATCGAATTGAAGGTTCAACGCAAAATTACTTCTGACATAGGCAAAAGCACGAGATAAATTATGTCTTAAACAATGTTCCACTCGCATTAAATGTTCAATGCAAAATTACTTCTCAAATTCATAAACTCATGTGAAATCACATTAAATGTTCAATGCAAAATTACTTCTGACATAAGCAAAAGCACGAGATAAATTATGTTTTAAACAATGTTCCACCGAGTTTCTGGGGCGAGCACAAGGAGACAACCCCAAAATTTAGGGAATTTTGGGGGAGGGAGTCATAAAAATTATAAAATTGTAAATTATTAGAAATTTAATATATAATAATAAAAAACAAAATCCGAACATTATGTGAATAAATAAATAGATAATCTTAATAATTATGAAATGTACATCTAAAAACTAAATATCATCTTAGACTATTATCATTTGGCATTTCTGCATTGTAAACATAAAAAGTAAATTACTAAATTGAATCCATCATTTGACATTATGCAATGTTCCATCTAAATTCATGAGTTGGCATGATGAAATGAACATCTAAATTAAATTAATAAATTCATCATTTGAAAATTGAAATTATACAATGCATATCAAATTTTCAAAAAATGATAAAAATTAAATTCATCATATGACAATGACAATGACATTATGTTGAAATCCAAAATAACCATAAGATACTAAACTAAAAGTAAAAATAGATAACACTGAAGAGTAAAATACTAGTAAATTTGCTTCCCTCCAGTAAGCTTAAAAGGCTTCCTTTTCATTTTCTTCCTGCTTGATTCAGTAGATGGCTTCTCCTCAATGAACATATGGGCCTCAGATTATTTTGCGTCATCCAAAAGCGATTGAAATTTCGTGGTCATCCTCCCAGTCGAAATGCTATGTGGGTTAATTGCACTCTGTGATAGAGTTGAGGAATGAAGGTGTATAGTTGCAATTCTAACAGTTTCCAATAGAGCAGTAAATGGATCAGATTCCAAGTGAGGGGTAAGCCGAAGAGAACGAGGAGGAGGAGAAGGGTAGGAATGTTGAAATTTGGTTACTGGAGGACAGGTGGTTCCCTCAGGCTTTGATCTTTGGCCTAGGGAAAAGTGCCCAAAAGAATTTAATTTTTCTCCTAAAGTGACTTTATAAAGTTATAAAGTCAAATCTAATTTAAAAGTGACTTTAAGTGATAAAGTTACTAAATTATAATTTTAAAGTGACTTTAATAAATTCAATGTGAAAGTAGAAAGGGAAAAGTGACTTTGGAAATAAATGACTAAGTGGGTCTTTATTAAAGTGGGGTGAACTAAAAAATAGAAAGTAAGATTTAAATGTGCATTTAATCTCAGCCCTAGATCTAAATCTATCCCAGTGATTAGATTTAGGGATTCCCCAAAAGTCACTTAGGGTTAGGTTAAAGGTGGAAAAGGAGGGAAAAGGTCATTCATTCTTTCATGAGAAGATTGAGAGAGGAGGAGGAAGAGAGTTGGAAACATTTTTCTGGTTTGAGCTTGAGAAGGTGAAGGAGAGGTCGATTCAGCAGTCCGTATAGCAGCAAGGGGCTGCACGTTTTTCAAGGCAACAAGAGGCTGCATGAATTTCGAGGCAGTAAGGCTGCACAACAACATAAATTTCAAGGCAGCAGTCTGTATAGTAGCTTGAGGCATGTTTTTTGAGGAGAGGGATAGCACAGAAATCGAGGCAAAGGTATAGCAGCTAAAGGCACAGATTCCAAGGTGGTTGTGCACGATTTTTGAGGCAACTAGCACAGATTTTGAGGAGGCAGCTTGCTGTATTTTTTTTCGTACAATCTGTACGACCGTACAGATAAGTACTGGGCACAATTTCCAAGACTATCATTTTCTGTAATAAATTTTTGTTTTGAGTTTTTTGCTGTTTTGGCATGTTTTTCAAGGCAGAGGCAAGCATAGAAAACAAGATAAGTTTGTACTTTGTTCGCTGGAATTTTTCCTGTACATTTCACTTCTTTGTAAAATAATTTTCCAGAAACAAGAAGAGCTTTCAAACTGGTTTTCCCCAAGAGTTGTACAGGGTTTTTCCAGGGTCACATTGACCAAAAAGCAGCGTGTCAAAATTTCTATGTGTAGCTGATTTATTTTCTGAGTTTTTATTTCTGCATTTCAGCATTGTGAAATTTTCAGAATTAGTGTTTTTAGAAAATATTTATTTTTCAGCTTGTTGAATGTATGGCTATGGGAATGGGCATTTAACTTTCTAGGAGAAATAATGAGAAACTGAAAACTGAGGTTGGTTATCAAATTTCTACATGGTATCGAAGCTATTTTGCTGAAAAAGACAGTTTCAGACAGCAAGAAGAAAAATTACAGCAAGCTGATTTTTTTACATAGAAATTATAGCAAGCTGATTTTTCACACAGAAATCATTACCTTTACTACAACAGTGTTATTTTTAGTTTATTAGGACAGCAAGTATGTATTTGGGCTTGAGGGTGGAGGATAGGTTGGATGGGCATAGTAACTACAGTGTATGGAAGGCGAGAATGTAGAGTATCCATGAGGAGGCAGAAGTCTGGGATATCATGGTGCATACTGTACAACACCCTATTAATGTGCCTATTGATGTTGTTTAGTTGGCAGCCTTTGGTAAAAATAATAACAAGGGTAAGAGACTGATTCTAGATGGAATCAAAGACCATTGCATTCCTCATGTGAGAGGAAAGAGAAATGCTCATGAGATGTGGACAGCATTGACCAATCTCTACCAGAGTACCAATGAGAATAGGAAAATGGTCCTAAGGGTGAAGCTGAAGACAATTAATATGGGTAAGACTGATAGTGCCGCAAGATATCTCACAAAGATTAATAATCTGAGAGATGAGTTGGCAGCAGTTGGAGAGGTCATTCCACCCACTGAGTTGGTGCGGATTGCAGTGAATGGTCTTCCCAGTTCATGGCTGAAATGTTTTGATGGGGTTTATGCATGTGAGACCCTTCCCTCTTGGGAGAGGTTCTGGGATGATTGTATGCAAAGAGAAATCAGAGAGAACCAGCTTGGGACAGCCAAAACCAGTTGAGAAGGATGCGGATGTAGCACTATTGGCAGGAGGCATGATCCAGGGTAAAATATTGATACCCTTAACCAAGACCTTTTACTTTGACTGATAATTAGAATTGCATTTAATTAAGACGTTAAAGAACTGAAATGAACAATTGTAGCTGAAAGAAAAGGAGCATAAATGAACAAGATCAACAATCATAAGAATACGTCATTTGATGACGAAGTTCGTCTAGGAGGGACTAAATCTCTGGGCCTCAGTGTCAAGATGGTGTAGGCCGCTGCATTATGTGTTGTAAGAAGAAGATGTACATGGATGTGCTTTCCTATGACATACAAGGAAAAATTTCCCTCACGCAGGAGTGGCTTGACTTCTTTAATAGATGTTCCACTGCAGAACTCTCATACATAAAGAAAGACTCCTATCAGTATGACCATAGCTGACATGTAATAAATAAGAGTATCCCACCAATCCTAGCAAACAAGGGATCTCAAAAATACACATATGAAAATGAGCATCTTGCCAATGTGGCATAAAAGGGATCTCATACATGACACAAATCCATAGCTGAAATTACATCAATAACAACACAAAGCAAGATCCCACGACTCACGTATCAACCGGGATCTGCAAGACATAATGCATCTCAACGAGAAATAAATAAAGAAGTACATGGAATGCACATCATATACCTCATGCTGCCATTTGCTGAAGGTTGAGCAGCTCTGTGACTGAATCTAAAAACACCATCAATATTGTGGCATCGAAAAAGGTGAAAACAACTGCTCACATGTGTAAATCTGACACTGACATAGCCCACTTCCAAAAGTGGCTGAAAAATAAAAAAACTCGGATGCAGAAACTGAGCACGTCATCAGACTCATGGTGTCGAGTAGTGCAGAAATGACATAAAATTTGTCCCATTTGGACAAATTAAAAATTTCACCCTCCTGAAATTTGGCCTCAATCAAGGTTCCACCTGCCTCTTTTCTGGCTCATGGTTCCACATGACCTGCAATAAAAAATTAATAAATCTAGATCTGCGTGCATGCTCTCCACTCCTCCATGGCTTGGGCGCACTTTGTAAATGTTGGGTTTATGTAGAAATTCGTGGGCAAAATTACCAACAAAATCCATTGGGTTGTTGGTTAAAGATCCATATGTGAGGGAGGAGGTCGGGTGGTCAAATCCCAACCCCTCCATTAAAAGGTCGAAATCTGTTTTGAAAATCCGCTTTCAACAAAATTGAACCCCCGAATTTAATTTTCTTAAGGCCTGCACCTGTTTGAATGTGCTGTCAAAGGTGTATGTGGGGGTTAGGCCTGCATTGGGTAGCTCGCCCCGAAGTTCCCGTTGTTGGCTCCATGTCATAGTGGAGGGGCTGGGTGGTGTGGTTACACCCTCGCCCAAATATAATACAGTAGCCTGTCATGGGGATGGCAGGGTTGACCACCCGCCCCACCAATAATACTTCTCCTCGGGTTTGGATGGGGTGCTTCATGGGGTTCGGTATAAATATATATATTTTTTAATATGTTGTGACATACGGTCGGGTGGTGTGGTGGGGGTGGTGGCCCGCCACCCCTTTTTTAAAATAATTTTTGTTTTTATAAAACAAACTGTGCATTTTTGAAAAATCCGATTTTTGATCGTAGGAGGCAAATTAACTGGGCAAAAATTTCGCCCAGAACCTGGCTTGAGTGTGGTGGAATTTGGTGGCTGGGTTTTGTCCAATTTGTGTCCTCTTTAAGGCTACCTAGTCACCAAGTCAACCTGGAACTTTGACCACTCCTAACTCCTCCATACGGACTCGAAATTGAGTGTCGTCTGCGTCGTTGGAATCAGAAAGATGAGATCTACAACATGAATTTGGTTTGAGAGATTTTCAAACACTTTTATTTTTGAGCCCTCTGTGCTGAGCCACTTGTACTTGTACCTGTTTAATCCACCTGGATCAATCCTCCCCACTGAGGATATTTTGGTCCTCCAAAAGCATAAAGCTTTACTTATCATCAACTTTCTGTAAATTTCATTGAGAGGCACATCCCCACATGACTCCTTCATCTGGCATACTTCAGAATCAAGATGCAAAGCCATCATCTACAATTGTTGCAATGCGATGTCTGAAAAGGCACATCCTGTTAAGTCCCTATATTAATAGTGTAGCCCCTTATTATGTTAGTGTAGCCCCCCTTAGTGTTATTATTGTACCCCTGTAACCCCCATATTGTTATTATTGTGCCCTTACATTATTATTGCTAGGTCGGCTAGGATTACATTGTGGCCCCACTAGGATTATATTGTGGCCCCATGGACTCCTATATATAGAAGGAGGTTTTTTTCATTTGTATCATCCAGGAATTGTTCATTTATGTAATTTATTAGAGGTTGCCCCCTCGAAGTGGCTTATTTCTAAGGCGTTCATATCTCTTTTCTTCTATTTTTGGAGCTGGTTACACAATATTTGGTATCAGAGCTTTGGATTCTAGGGTTTCGCTGCTCCAAACAGGTCATCGTGGAATTTTCGCTATAACTTTTTTTCTACAAAGTTTCAGAAGCTGAAATTGTTAGGGTACGAAGATGAAATGCTGAGGAATATTTTCTAAAACTTTCAGAGCTTGGTTCGCAATATGTTCGGAGATATCATCTGTGGAAGTTAGGTCTTTTTTCAAGCTCCTAAACAGGTCATCATGGCATTGTCGCTATAAATTTTTTTATACGAAGGTTCAGAATTTGAAATTCCTATGGTGCGAAGCTGAAATCCTGAGGAAATTCTTCAAAAAATTTCAGATCTTGGTTCGCAATATTTTTGGAGATATGATCTGTGGAAGGTAGTGCTTTTTCAGGCTCCTGAATTTCATCTCAAAGTGGTGATCGTGGGAAAAGTTCAATAACTCTCTCTCTGGGAAGTGGATTTGAGTGCCGTAAAAATTGGTTGCAAGTACACGGACTGTAGTTTCTTGGCTATCAATTTTAGAGACAAAGGAAGAAACAGTGACACGTGGCAAGTCCTACAAGTTTTCTCTACCGAACCAGTCCAGAATTAGGTCATTGTGGGAGATGGACACAACTTTGTCTTGGGGAATCCAAATTAGATCAGACCTGTGGCATTGGAAAGAATATTTAGAGGGATACTACAGAGCTGAATTTCAGATATCAAATATTTTCAATTACAGAGATAATTCAATTTCAATATCGAGCTCCTCAAAGCAAGTAAAAGGTGTGTATTTTTTTCCGAATTGCATAAGTCTTGTTTGAAGAATCAAGTTGAATTGATTCCAAGGGCATATTGTAGAATATATATCAATATTGGATTCTAAAATGGCCCATAAAAATAATTCCATACTCATTAATCCCTCAAAAAGCTATACTATGACGCATGAAGATGAAGAGTTACAGTATGAGATATCAAAATTACGGTACCAAGTGCAACAAGTTTCGATCTTACGAAGAGTAATTGAAGATGAAATAGATGGTTTAAAATCAGAAATGGAGGCTAATTTGGATGTTTTTAAGGATCAAATAATATCTAATATGGATGATAAATTAGTGGAAGATCACAGCGAGCATCAACAACAAGTTATCCAACTCTCAAAGGATAACCCAACTTTGGTGCAGAATCTAATGAAACAACATGAAGATCAACATCACATCGAAAGAAGTTATGAAGCAGTCATAGAAACAAGAAATCAACAAGTACGATCAATTTCAGAGTATCTCAGCAAGTGGAAGAACTTTCCTGTAGAATATTTCACATGGGAGGATGAGAATTTTATATAGAAGCATCAAGAAATAATCAAGCGTTGAGGACAACACTTTTTTGAAGGAGAGGGGCATGTTAAGTCCCTATATTAATAGTGTAGCCCCTTATTATGTTAGTGTATCCCCCCTTAGTGTTATTATTGTACCCCTGTAACCCCCATATTGTTATTATTGTGCCCTTACATTATTATTGCTAGGTCGGCTAGGATTACATTGTGGCCCCACTAGGATTATATTGTGGCCCCATGGACGCCTATATATAGAAGGAGGTTTTGTTCATTTGTATCATCCAAGAATTGTTCATTTATGTAATGTATTGGAGGTTTCTCGCTCGAAGTGGCTTATTTCTAAGGCGTTCATATCTCTTTTCTTCTATTTTTGGAGCTGGTTACACAACACATCCCTTGAAGATTCCTTCACCTCTCGTACTTCAGAATCAAGATGCAAAGCCAACACCTACAACTGCGAAAATGCAAATGTATGAAAAGGCACATCGCTTGAAGACTCCTTCACCTCACGTACTTCGAACTCAAGATGTAAAGCCAGCACCTGCAACTGCAGAAATGCAAATGTCTAAAAAGGAACATCCCTTGAAGACTCCTTCACTTTCATCCTTCGAAATTAGAATGCCAACACCTGTCTAAGCTTCAATGAACATTACATTCTCAATGTGACCAACAATGACCCAAATATTTCCATACTTGCCATGATTTTATAACATGTAATCGGTGGTCAAGCTTACAGCAAAAATGGAAATCATACCTCAACAAAATTACAAGACCAGACCTCATCGTTGCATTTCGAGGTGATGCTAAAACTCCTCATCACTTTTACATGAAAGAAATGCATCAGATGACCCATAGAACATGACCAAAACATAATCGTCGCATCTCGAAGTGATGGCAGCACATCATCACTTTTACATGAAAGAGATCTAACACACGACTTATAAAACAAGGCCAAAAAAAAATGTCATGGTCACTTAAACGAGTGATGGAAACACATCATCACTTTCATAATAAAAATGCGACAAATGACTTACAAGCATGGCCATGACAAGCTTAACATCTCTATAAAAAACAATCTAGAAGAACCACTTCTCATTTATTAAAACGAGTAGATCATTTCCCTGTGGCATACTTACTTATCGATCAGCTCTTTCGACTGGTGTATGCACAAGCGCTTTGGATTTACGGCGCTGTTCTGGATGAAGTTTCCAACATGTGGCTCTTTGGTGGCCACTTCGGTCACAATGGGTGCAAAATTTCTTTTTCCTCCAAACTTTCTTAACCGATTTCTTTTCCTGTTGGGGAGAAGGCTTTTCGTGCCTCTTCCTCCTTTGTGCTGCCATCCTCTTCTAGCACTCAGAAATCACATGGTTATTTAAACCATAAAGTAACAAGTTTTAAGATGCCATATTTTACGACTGTGGTTATCAACATTCTTATAGTCAAAATGCACTTTGGAATAATGAGACTTAGTATACCTTCTGGGGTGGTCTCTGGTGCAATCATGATGATGGGATCTCGCCTCAGTTTCTTTACTGCAACGTGCACTTCCATGGAATGATGGTGAAGTGTCCCTATCATTCCTCTTCCTTGGAGAGTTCATCATTATTTGTTTTCCCTTGATGTCCTTCGAACATCCTTCGCCAGTGTACCCCAAACCTGCATAAGGAGGTCGTTGCACAACCTCCAATGGTTCGGTTATGCCTTGGCCATGAATGCCAAGTACTCCTCCTCTGTACCCCATTTTGGTGAGGAGTCTCATGCCGGTACCTGTGATGGGTATCTCCACACTTCCAACTGAAATTATATCGTGTGAAGAAACTGAAGCAAAATCAACACTGTTTACCTTAGGTGTTGATTGCGAAACCGATGAAGAAAGTTGTTGTAAGCCTTAGTTGTGCTTCACTTCCGTCACTGGCTCTAACACACCTTGTAGCTAAAGCTGCAACTGCTGTGTCTCCTCCTTCTATTTCTGTCGGAATGCTTTTAAGGCATCATGATCTCTTTGAATATTTTCGTTGTTGTGTTTCAAATCTTCCCACGCCTCTGTCGTGGCTTGCAACTGAAGCTGTAACTGCTACTTCTCCTTCTTCTCTTCATGTAGGAATGCCTTCAAGGCTTCATGATCTTCTTGCAGAATTTCATTCTTGCGCTTCCAATCTTCCCACGCTTCTGTTGTGGCTTGCAACTGAAGCTACAACTGTTGTTTTTCCTCCTTCTCTTTGTGTAGGAGGGTCTTCAATTCTTCGTTCTCTGTTGCTTGTTTTTCATAAGCCTCGTACAATATGTCTGCTTTCTTGGACACCCTGAGCATGGTTTCATACATTCCCTTGACACTCTCCATGGCTCAACTCAACAAACGTCCAATGTTCATGCCTGCAATCCAATCAGCAAGAATACCTGCTCTAATACCACTTGATCCAGGGTAAAATCTTGATACCCTTAACCAAGACCTTTTACTTCAGCTGATAATTAGAATTGCATTTAATTAAGACATTAAAGAACCGAAATGAACAATTGTAGCTGTAAATAAAAGGAGCATAAATGAACAAGATCATCAATCATAAGAACACGTTGTTTGATTACGGAGTTCATCCAAAAGGGACTACATCTCCGGGCCTCGGTGTCAAGATGGTGTAGGCCGCTGCATTATCTGTTGTAAGAAGAAGATGTACATGGATGTGCTTTCCTATGACATACAAGGAAAAATTTCCCTCACACAGGAGTGGCTTGACTTCTTTATGAGATGTTCCACTGCAGAACTCTCATACATAAATAAAGACTCCTATCAGTGTGACCATAGCTGACATGTAATAAATAAGAGTATCCCATAAATCCTAGAAAACAAGGGATATCAAAAATACACATATGAAAACGAGCATCCCGCCATTGTGGCATAAAAGGGATCTCATACATGACACAAATCCATAGCTGAAAGTACATCAATAACAACACAAAGCAAGATCCCACGACTCATGTATCAACCAGGATCTGCAAGACATATTGCATCTCAACGAGAAATAAATAAATAAGTACATGGAATCCACATCATATACCTCATGCTGCCATTTGCTGAAGGCTAAGCAGCGCTGCGGTTGAATCTGAAAACACCATCAATCTTGTGGCGTCGGAAAAGGTGAAAACGACTGCTCACATGTGGAAATCTGACACCGGCATAACCCACTTCCAAAAGTGGCTAAAAAATAAAAAATTCAGATGCAGAAACTGAGCATGCCATCAGACTCATGGCATCGAGTAGTGCAGAAATGACATAAAATTTGTCCCATTTGGACAAAGTCAAAATTTCGCCCTCCTGAAATTTGGCCTCAATCAAAGTTCCACCTACCTCTTTTCTGGCTTATGGTTCCACATGACCTGCAATAAAAAATTAATAAATCTTGATCTGCATGCACGCTTTCCGCACCGCCATGGCCTGGGCGTACTTTGCAAATGCTAGGTTTATGTAGAAATTCACGGGCGGATTTACCAACAAAATCTGTTGGGCTATTGGTTAAAGATCCATATGTGTGGGAGGAGGTCGGGTGGTCAAATCTCGACCCCTTAAACCACTTTCAACAAAATTAAACCCCCGCATTTAATTTTCTTAAGGCCTGTGCCTGTTTGAATGTGCTGTCAAAGGCGTATGTGGGGGTCGGGCCCGCATTGGGTGGCCCGCCCTAAAGCTCCCATTGTCGGCTCCATGTCATAGTGGAGGGACCGGGTGGTGTGGTTACACCCTTGCCCAAATATAATACAGTAGCCCATCACAGGGATGGTAAGGTTGACCACCCACCCCCCCAATAATACTTATTGTCGAGTTTGGATGGGCTACTCCGTGGAGTTCGGCAGGGGTCATGGCCCGCTGACCCATAAATATATATTTTTTTAATATGTTGTGACATATGGTCGGGTGGTGTGGTAGGGGTGGTGTCCCGCCACCCCTTTTTTTAAATAATTTTTGTTTTTATAAAACAAACTGTGCATTTTTGAAAAATCTAATTTTTGACCTTAGGAGGCAAATTAACTAGGCAAAAAATTTTCCCAGAACCTGGCTTGAGTGTGCCGGAATCTAGTGGCCGGGTTTGGTCCAATTTGCATCCTATTTAAGTCTTCCCAGTCACCAGGTCAACCCGAAACTTTGACTGCTCCTAACTCCTTCATATAGACTTGGAATTGAGTGTTGTCTACACCGTTGGAATCAGAAAGATGATATCTACAACATGAACTTGGTTCGAGAGATTTTAAAACACTTTGATTTTTGAGCCCTCTATGCTGAGCCACTTGTACTTGTACTTGTTTAATCCACTTGGATCAAGGCAAGAAAGGCAAGGAAAAGAAGAAAGCTTCCACAAGCAGTGGTGGGGGAAAAGGTAAAGGTAAACATGGAAACATGCGCAAGGACTATTCGAAGGTGAAGTGTTGGAATTTTCAGAAGATGGGACACTATGCAGTTGTGTGTCCGAAGAAAAAAAAGAAGGGGAAGAACCAGAACATGGCAATATCAGCAAAGGCAGAGGACTTTACAGATCAGTTTGACCAGGAGTTTGGGTTCATTACTTGTGATTCCACTAGTGCAGGATCACTTGCCATGGAGGTTCAGAGGGAGTGTGATTTTCCCTCCACTAGCGGAGCTTATTCAGATATCTGGTATGTTGACAGTGGGGCTTCACTTCATATGACAGGAGTCCATGAGTAATTATTAGAGATTTCAGAGAGTGGCACAGATATAGAGCTAGTACTCGGAGATGGCAGCATTGTTAGAGCAGTCGGTGTGGGGACATTGACATTTTATAGGGAACCCAAACCTCCCTTGAAGGTTTCAAATGTTTTATATGTGCCAGGGATGAGGAAGAGCCTCATATCCATCTCAGATTTGGAGGACAGAGGATATGAGATATTGTTTAGGAGAGGACAGGTGCTGATATATCCCAAGGGCACTCTAGCTGATTCAACTAGAGTGATAGGTGTATGCCATGCAAAGTTGTACAAGTTTGCATTTCAGCCCCTTTTGGAATTGAGCAGTAGTACTGGCAGTAGAGCTAGCAGTTCAAAGCTGTGTGATATTTGGCATTGCAGGATGGGGAACATGTATCATGGGAACTTAAGGACATTGTGGGAAATCACTACAAGTGTGCCAGATTTCAGTACTGATCACTTTGATACATGCAGAGGATGTGCTATGGGAAAGTTTTCCAAATCCCCTTTTCCCAGTAGTGATAGCAGATTGACTGGGATACTTGATTTGATTCATTTCGATGTGAGTGGTCAGATGTCTCATGTTTCCTGGAGTGGATATGATTATTATGTTTTATTCATTGATGATCACTCCAGGAGGACCTGGATTTATTTCTTGAAGACCAAGGCTAAGGTCTTCAAGTGGTTTTAGGAGTCCAGAGCTCTTGTGAAGACTCATACAGGTCAGAAGATCAAGTCTCTAAGGTAGGAAAAAGGATGTGAGTACACCCTTGGAGAGTTTGTTCATTATTGTGCGGAGGTAGGCATTAGGAGGGAGTTCACAGTTCCTTACAACCCCCAGCAGAACGGGGTTGTGGAGAGGAAGAACAGATCCATCGAAGGGGCTGTCAAAACCATGCTACATGATCAAGGGTTGCCATTGTTTTTGTGGGCAGAGGCCTGCAACACTGTTATATATTTGCAGAACAGGAGTCCGCATCGTGCCTTGTGGCATGTGACTCCGAAGGAGGCTTTTTCTGGGAAGAAGCCTGATATTGGTCATCTTCATATCTTTGTGTGTATTTCATACTCCTACATACCCAAGGAGAAGAGTACCAAGCTAGAGCCCATCATAGAGAAGGGTATCTTTGTGGGATACGGTGAGACCTCAAAAGCCTTTCAGATTTATATTCCTGCATAGAGAAGAGTTTTTGTTAGGAAGGATGTGAAATTTGAGGAGGACAGGGCTTTCAGGAGGTCACGGGAGTTAGAGTATCTAGATCAACCAGACCCTCAGGAGTAGCTGAGTCAGTCACAGGGATCAGGAGGATTCAAAGGTATATCGATTATGGTGTCAAGTCTGTTAGTGAGCAATGGCTCACAGAGTCAGAGGGGTGGTGCTCCAGGTAGCATGCAGAGCAGTCCGTAGAGCAGTTCACTAGGGAGTCCACTGATGAACAGTTCACATGGTACTTCAGCATCTACAGGTTCAGGTTTAGGTAGGAGGACAGCATATAGACAGTCAGGAGTTCAGACTCTTGATTATGAGGAGGAGGAGTTTCATTCTCTGGTGGGAGAAGTGTGCTCAGGGAAGAGAAAGCCCAAGTGGATTCAAGATACCTTGAGAGAGGCCACATCTATTATTGGGCCTAAGAGGTTGGTTAGAGAGAGAAGACCACCTGAGAGGTTCTGTAGCTATATTGAAATGGTTTCCAACATCGTTGACTCTGAGCCTTATAGCTATGAGGAGACAGCTAGCCAGCAGGTCTAGAGAGATGCCATGCAGGAGGAGTATTCTTATATCATGAAGAATGATATTTGGGAGGTGGTGCCAAGGCCTGAGGGAAAATCTGTGGTTACTTCTAGATGGCTTTACAAGCTAAAGCATGTTGCAGATGGCAGAATTGAGAAATTCAAGGCAAGGTTTGTGGCTAGAGGGTTCTCCTAGGTAGAGCGAGTATATTATGAGGATACCTTCACTCTCATGGCTCGATATACTTTGATTCGCTCCATCATATCGATAGCATTAGAGATGGGTTGGAAGATCCACTAGATGGATGTGAAGACTGCATTTCTCAATGGCTTCATACAGGAGGAGGTGTACATTGAGTAGCCATAGGGCTTTGAGGTGCATGGGAAGGAGTCCCATGTGTGCAGACTGAAGAAGGCCCTTTATTGCCTGAAGCAAGCTCCTAGAGCTTGGTACTCTAGGATAGATACATACTTGCAGGAGATGGGTTTCACAAAGAGTGAGGCAAATCCGAACCTTTACTTTATTGTGATAGGTGAGGAGCCTCTCATTCTAGTGAAGTATGTGGATGACCTGGTCATTATGGGTGCAGAAAGACTCATAGAGCACTGCAAGAGAGATATTTCATCTGAGTTTGAGATAAAGAAAATTCGCTTGATGCATTACTTTTTGGGTTTGGAGGTGTGGCAGGAGGAGGGGCATTTCTTCCTAGCGTAGGGGAAGTATATTGTGGACATCCTTGGTAGATTCCACATGGAGGATTGTAGACCCATGTTGACATCGATGATCACCAATTGGAAGAAGCTTCATGCTTCAAATTCTGAGTTGGCGGATCCCACATTGTATAGACAACTGATTGATTCCTTGATCTATTTGGTCAACACCAGACTAGATATATGTTTTGCAGTCAACACGATGAGTCAGTTCATGTGTGAGCCCAGGAGGGTGCACTGGGTTGATGCAAAACACATTTTGCAGTACTTGCAGGGGACAGTGGAGTATGTTCTAGATTATAGGCAAGGGGATGGAGTGATATTGGCAGGTTACACTGGTTCTGATTGAGCATGTTGTGCTTCTGATAGGAAGAGAACTTTAGGGTGTTGTTTTGGGTTAGGGTCGGTAGTGGTGTCGTGGTTTAGCCGGAAGCAACAGTCAGTAGCATTGAGTTCAGCGGAAGTAGAGTATATGGTAGCCAGTCTAGCTAGTTGTGAGGCCATATGGATTCTAAAGATGTTGTTTGGATTATTTGGTCAGCCGTTGAGACCTTCAGTGATTTACTATGATAATCAGAGTTGCATTAAACTCACGGAGAATCCAGTATTTCATGACATGTCAAAGCATATCAACATCAGATATCACTTCATCAGAGACTATGTTCAGCAGGGAGCTATGAAGCTTGAGTATATTTCCACTGATGAGAAGGTTGCATATATTCTTACCAAAGCCTTACCACAGGGCAAGCATGTCTACTTCAGAGACAAGATGGGTGTGGTGAGGAACACCTTCCTCGGTAAGAGGGAGTGTTGAAATTTGGTTACCGAAGGACAAGTGGTTCCCTAAGGCTTTGATCTTTGGCCTAGGGAAAAGTTCCCAAAGGAATTTAATTTTTCTCTTAAAGTGACTTTATAAAGTTATAAAGTCAAATCTAATTTAAAAGTGACTTTAAGTGATAAAGTTACTAAAGTCTAATTTTAAAGTGACTTTAATAAATTCAATGTGAAATTAGAAAGGGAAAAGTGACTTTGTAAATAAATGACTAAGTGGATCTTTATTAAAGTGGGGTGAATTAAAAAATAGAAAGTGAGATTTAAATGTGCATTTAATCTCAACCCTATATCTAAAGCTCTCTCAGCCATTGGATTTAGGGATTCCCCAAAGGTCACTTAGGGTTACGTTAAAGGAGGAAAAGGAGGGAAAAGGTCATTCATTATTTCATGAGCAGATTGAGATAGGAGGAGGAAGAGAGCTGGAGACATTTTTCTAGTTTCAGCTTGAGAAGGTGAAGGAGAGGCAGATTCAGTAGTCCGTACAACAGCAAGGGGCTGCACATTTTTCAAGGCAGCAAGAGGCTACATGAATTTTGAGGCAGCAAGGCCATACAGCAGCACATATTTCGAGGCAGCAGTCTGTACAACAGCTTGAGGCACATTTTTCTAGGAGAGGGATAGCACAAAAATCCAGGCAAGGTACAGCAGCTAAATGCACGAATTCCAAGGTGGTTGTGCATGGTTTTCGAGGCAACTAGCATAGGTTTCGAGGAGGCAGCTTGCTATATTTTTTCCGTACAGTTCATACAATCCATACGGTCATACAGATAAGTACTGGGCACGATTTCCAATACTGTTATTTTCTGTAATAAAATTTTGTTTTGAGTTTTTTGTTTTGGCACATTTTCCAAGGCAAAGGAAAGCACGGAAAACAAGATAAGTTTGTACTTTATTCACTGGATTTTTTCTAATGCATTTCACTTCTCTGTAAAATAATTTTCCATAAATAAGAAGAAGCTTTCGAACTGGTTTTTCCCAAAAGTTGTAGGGCATTTTTCTAGGGTCACATTGACCAAAAATCAGCGTGTCAAAATTTTTGTGTGTGGCTGATTTATTTTTTGAGTTTTTATTTCTGCATTTCAACATTTTGAAATTTCCAAAATTAGTGTTTTCAGAAAATATTTATTTTTCCATGTTGTTGAATGTATGGCTATGGGAATGGGAATTTATCTTTATGGGATAAATAAGGAGAAACTGAAAATCGGGGTTGATTATCAAATTTCTACATGGTATCGAAGCTATTTTGTTGAAAAAAGGTAGTTTGGGATAGCAAGAAAAAAAGTTACAGCAAGCTGATTTTTTCACACAAAAATTATAGCAAGCTATTTTTTCACACAGAAATCATTACCTTTACTACAGTAGTGTTATTTTCAGTTTATTAGGACAACAAGCATGTCCTTGCGCTTAAGGGTGGAGGATAGGTTGGATGGGCATAGTAACTATAGTGTATGGAAGGAGAGAATGCAGAGTATCTTTGAGGAGGCAGAAGTTTGGGATATCATGGTGCATACCACACAACACCCTGTTAATGTGCCTACTGATTCTATTTAGCTGGAAGCCTTTAATAAAAATAATATCAAGGGTAAGAGACTGGTTCTAGATGGAATCAAAGACTATTTCATTCCTCATGTGAGAGGAAAGAGAAATGCTCATGAGATGTGGACAACATTGACCAATCTCTACCAAAGTACCAATGAGAACAGGAAAATGTTCCTAAGGGAGAAGCTGAAGACCATTAAGATGGGTAAGACTGATAGTGCAGCTCCTTATCTCACAAAGATTACTAATGTGAGAAATTAGTCTCGACTGCACCAGTAGTGCATGGACCCAACTGGGAAATACCATTTCATATTTCATTAGATGCATCAGAAAAAATGATAGGAGTTGTTCTCGATCAAGAAGCAAATAAAAATCCCTACGCTATTTATTATATCAAAAGCAGTCTTACCCCTACTGAATTAAATTATACAGTAAGAGAAAAGGAATTCCTAGCAATCATATATGCCATAAATAAATTTAGACATTACAGAACTGGCTATCAACTATTTATGTATATTGATCATTCTACCATTAGGTACTTAGCTGAAAAACCAATTACAAATGGGAGAGTGACTCGGTGGCTGTTAATTTTGTAGGAATTAGATATCACTATTAAATATCATCTAGGGAAGGAGAACCCAGTCGCAGACTTTCTGTCTCAAGTCCCAAATATAAATGATCCACTAGTAGTGGAGGACTAGTTTCATGATGAACACCTATTTTTTGTGGCAGTGAAAGTATTGTGGTATGCAGATGTGGAAAAGTATCTTACCATAGGAAAACTGCCCAAACATTTAAAAAAAAATAAAGGAAGTTGATTATCCAGTGTAGTGCCCGCTTTTCATGGATTGGTGGGTATCTCTTCCACACAGGAGCTGATATTCATATACGCAGATACATCTGGGAAGACGAAATTTTTGACATCCCAAGGGCTTGCCACGATGAACCTTTTGGTGGACACTTCGTAGACTACAGAACCAGGCACAAAGTATTAGAAATGGGCTAATTTTTAAGGATGCTAAGAAATATGTGCAGGCCTGCGATAGCTTCGAAAGAATCGGTCGCCCCAATCAATTTAATGAAATTTCCCTACAACTAGAACTGGTGATAGAACCTTTTTAAAGGTGGGCACTAGATTTTGTCGGTCCATTCAATCCACCCTCAAACCATAAATCTTACATATTGGTTGCCACATATTATGTAACAAAATGGTTCAAAATAGTAGCATTGCCAAGAGCTACAAAGGAAATGGTTATTAATTTTGTATTCAAGATATTTGTGCGATATTTTTTACCCAGGGAAGTGACAACAAACGAAAGGGTGAAATTCGTAGGACATAATATTACAGCCTGTAGTAATTTACAGGGTAAGTTCCTTAGATAAAAAACCAAACCTCACCGCACACAAACATATCACAAATTAGTACACCAGTATTATCACGTGGTTAAAACCCTCGAAGAGGGAAACCTTCCATGGCCTGAGCCAACGTGGCCACTTCAGGCAATTTTTTAATAAAAAGAAAAGTTACATATGTTTCTCTCATAAATGGTTACTGGAAAAATGACCCTCCATGCTCTTTAAATATAGATCATGGACCAATCAGGTGTTAAGCCACAGATCAAGTGTCTTGAATATCAAGGAGGGATTGAACCATCGAATCACTACAAATCGTGACTCTCAGATTATAAGTTACAAATGTACATAGTAAATAAACACACTTTGCCTAACTCTACACTAGACTAAGTTATTCTTAGCTATTTCCTATGTGTCGGAATATCCTAACATCCCCCCTTAAGAACAACTTGGGATAGGATTGAAGGATTTACAAAGGTGACACAAAAGGAGCCAATTTCCTATCTGTCGAAATATCCTAACATCCCCCCTTAAGAAAAAATTGGGACATGATTGAAGGATTTACAAAGGTGACACAATATGAGAAGGAATGAGGCATTAGAGCCTATCCCCCCTTAATGATAACTTTCATGAACTCCAAGCATGGATCAAAGTTTGGTAAACTTTGCTTCTGTGAAAGCCTTTGTAAAGATATCGGCTAATCGATCATTGGTTGGACAGTACTACACTTCAAGAACACGATCATGAATGAGATTTTTGATGAGGTGTATGTGGAGCTCAATGTGTTTCATACGCTGATGCTAAAATGGATCTTTACATAGCTGAATGGCACTCTAATTTTCACACCAAATTATAGTTGGATGTTGCTAATGAAGACCAAATTCAAACAAGATCTAACGAAGCCACATGGCTTCCTTGTTGGCTTCAACTACATCACGATACTATGCTTCTGTTGAAGAAAGAGAGATGGCACTTTGTTTCTTACAAGACCAAGTAGTAGGTCCTCAACTAAGAGCCAATACATATCCTGCTATAGAATTTCAATCATCAGGTCACCAGCCCAATTAGAATCAGTGAAACCAATCAATAATGGAGATGCTCCTGCATTGTAATGAATCCCAAACTGAACTGTACCTCAAATATATCGAAGTATTCTTTTAGCTGCTTTCTAGTGACTTTCATGAGGTTGGTGCATAAACCGAGCGACAAGACCAAAGACAAAGGAAATATCAGGGCGGGTATGGGTTAGATACAGAAGTTTACCAACAAGTTGACTCTATAAGGTAGCATCAACTTCAGGGGTAGTACAAGTGATTGAAAGCTTGACTCCAAACTGAAAGGGAGAAGGGGCTAGCTTACAGTCTTCCATGTGAAAGTGGCATAGAAGATCGCAGGGATACTTGGAGTAAGAGATGGTAATGCCTTCTTTGGATTGCAAGACTTGAAGACCAAGGAAATAATGCAAGTGTCCTAAGTCTGTCATTTCAAACTTATTTTTGAGGCTAGAATTCACATAGTTTATATGGTTGGGATCACTACCAGTAAGGATAATATCAACAACATAAATACCAAGGATGGTGAAGGACTTACCCACTTTCTTGGTGTAGACAGTGTTGTCAGTATGACACCTAGAAAAGCCATTATCTAATAGAAATCTATCCATTTTGGCATACCAAGCCCGAGGATCTTGTTTGATACCATAGAGAGACTTCCTAAGGTGACAAACAAGGCCGGAGTTGTTTTGGATAGATCCAGGGGGTGTTCCATGTAGATTTCTTCCTGCAAATCTCCATGAAAGAAGGTGGATTTAACATCCATCTGATGGAATTCCCATTTAAAGGAGGCAGCGAGGGAAAGAAGAAGGTGGATAGAATTCATTTTGGAAACAGGGGAGATCGTCGATTTGTAGGGTCATCTACAAGAGAACCTACTGCATCCCGAGTAGAGCGGACCCATCTTGGAAGCTGTGGAGTAAAAGGAATAATTTCAAGAGGTGGAGGAGGATTTTCATCCTCACTGTCATCATATGAACTAGAAGGAATGCTATTAAAAATAGAAGAGAAAGAGAGAGAGAGGTGGCACATATGCCAAATCAGGCTCGTAGGCCAAAGGTGGCACACCCGCCAAACTAGGCTCGCAGGCCGATATATTTTCATCAAATTTTACATCTCTTCTAATGATTATATTTTTGGATTTTGGTTGAATAAGTATCTATCCTTTCATATCTTCAAAATATCCAACTAAAATTCATTTTTAACTCTTAGGTTCTAAGGTTTTATGTTTCGCATCTGGAATATGGCCTAAGCATCACTTACAAAAACATGAAAGTGACTTCCATCTAGTTTGTTTGAGCTCCAAGCTTCTTCTGGAGTTATATTATTTAAAACCTTAGTAGGAGTGCGAATTACTATGTAATTTGCACATTTAATTACTTCTGCCCAAAAATTGAGACTAAGTCCTTTAGATTGAAGCATATAATTATCCATTTCTTTTAAGGTGCGATTCTTCCTTTCAACTACACCATTATGTTGTGAAGTATATTGAACAGTATGCTGCAATTGAATGCCATGCTCAGTGCAGAAGTTGATGAATTTGTTGTTAACATATTCTCCTCCATTGTCTGATCTTAACTTGAGAATTTGATGTCCAGATTGTTTCTCAACAAAGGCCTTAAAGGCCAACAACATGTTAAAAACTTCACTCTTGAGTTTTAAGAAGTATACCCAAGTGCGTTTGGAAAAAATATCAATGAAAATTAAGAAGTACTTGCAACCAGAGAAAGAGACAATAGGAAGTGGACCACATAAATCACTGTGCACAGGATGCAAAGGGGGTGAAGCATACCAAGAGGCACGTTTGTCAAAACTATCTTGATGATGTTTTCCGAGTAGACATCCGGAGAAAACACCATCTCAGAAAGATACCATAGGAAAACCTGTCACAATATTTTCTTTACTTAGGTTTTGAAGGAAGTGATATTTTAAGTGACCAAATCGCTCATGCCAAAGTTTGCTCACTTCATCATTATGAGCAACAAAAATGGAGGGAAGACATGATGACCCAAAGTTGTCAAACTTCTACAACCTTGTGGAATCATCAACAATGCCAGTAGCTAAAATATGTCTAGGATATTTAAGGTCCTTGATTACAACATCATGAGGTGATAATTCTACTATTTTCCCTTCACCTGAATGAGTTATCTGATAAACAAAGAGAAGGTTGCATGACAAGGTAGAAACACATAGTATATCATTAAACTGACGATTATCTAGATGAATGGTTCCAGATCCTACAACACTAAGAGATCTATCATCATCAACATAAATATGTCTGGTGTTACAATTATTTAAAGAAGAAAACATGGATTTATTTTTGGCCATGTGGTAAGAAGCTCCATAATCAATGAGCCACTTATGATAATGAGAAGAAGAAGATACATTTATTTCACAACCAGATCTTGATGCTTGACAAATAGAAGCAGAAAGTGCCATTCCTGAAGATGAAGGTGCTCCAAATTGATGTTGTGATTCTTCATTGTCGCATCTAAGGCCTCCATCTTCTTAAAACATTTGGACTCTATATGGCCATCATGATTACAAAAGTTGCAATTTCTATCTGTCTTCTTCCCTTTGTTTTTATTTTCCTTCTCATTTTGGTGAGTTGCTTTTTTAGTTTGCGGCTGAAATTTCTTAGGATGCTTCTTTGGTTTCAGACCATACTTTTTAGGATACTGCTTCTTGGGATTATTTTGATATGATTTCTATTGGGCTACTAAGGCTTTCTTAGAAGCATTTCCAGAAGTGATAAGACCAAGGTGTAAGATTTTTTCTTGTTCTCTTATCAAATAATCACAAAATGAATCAAAACAATGGTTCTTGTAGGTGGTTCTTGAAGAAATGATGATTTCTCTAGTGGAATGTAAGGTGGAAACAAATATAGAGTATGCAGGGCCAACCTTAGAAAGAATGCAATAGATGAGGCTACCATCTTCCCTTTTTACCTTACAACCTTCTAAAAGAAGTCTAAGGGTCTTGAATTTGGACAAAAAATCTTCAATAGAGGAGAAATTATTGGGGTCCAAAGTAAGCAACTCATTTTCAAGTTGGTGGGCCCTTATTTGATTTTGAATGCCAAAGACAGTATTTAGCTTTTCCAGGGCTTCACGACGGGTGTCAATGTCAAGGATATGAAATCAAAGATCTTGAGCAATGGACATTCCTATCAACCCTCATTCTTGATCTTGTTTATTTTCCCATTTAGCGACTTTATCATCATCAAAAGGTTTAGTTTCTTGTCCTGTGGCTATTCTGTAAATCCCTTTACTTCTAAGTATATCTACCATGTGAGGTAGCCATTGGAAATAATTGGTGCTGTTAAGAATAATCGAGCATGCACTTTCCATTTAAAAAAAAAATTGAAGCTGAGAAAAGTTGAAACTAACTGCTCCAATGGAAAGATATCGAAAAATTAGGATGATTAAAAAAAAACGGCTCAAGGAATGACTTCTCGATGAAGATGTTATGCCCTTTTGAAAAACCTGAGTTGAAGATGTTGAATAGTTATGGGAACAGTTTGAAATTTGATGATAAAGTGCAACAAAAAAAAAAAAATCCACCCCTTTAACAATTTTCTTTTACAAAAGGAAGCTTGAGAAAGAGACTTGAACCCAGGACCTCTATTCTCATAAACTAACTCCTCACCAAGTGAGATAGTAAAAGGATTCTGTAATTGTTTGAAAGAAGAAAGTGGGGGTGTGCGTGATTTTTCCTGCACAAAAAACACAAAAATTTGAGAAAAAAAATGAAATGCAAGCCTTACGGAAAAATGTTAGATTTTCGGTTAGCCTTGCTGGCAACTATCTATTTTTTCAATATTTCTGATTTCCCGAGATCGCACAAAGACGAGGGGAAAGAGCATACGTAGCAAAAAAAAAACCCTTCTTCTTGTTTCTCATTTGCAAAGATCGCACACTGCGAAGAGCAAAGAGCATACACAGAGAAGAGGGTATAGTTCCGGAAAATAAATAAAACCTATAAACCAAAATAAACAGAGGGAACCAAAATAAGCAGAACTATTAACAAATATAACTGCAAAACATATACTTTATACCTCTAGATCTAAACTGACATAACTTGGGAAACTAGAAACCTTTTCACATGAAATGAAAGGAATTCCTCACTGTAACGGACGCTTCAGACACAACAGAGTAGTTCTCCTGGCATGAAAATATTCATAAATAGTAGATCTACAAAACGACAGTCGCATGTAGTTAAACCGGCTCCAGATTTGGATCAACAATGGATGCGGCCCTCAAAATAGCTCTGATACTATGTAATAATTTACAGCGTAAGTTCCTTATATCAAAAACCAAAGGTCACCACTCACAAACAGATCACAAATCAGTACACTAGTATTATCATGTGGTTAAAACCCTCAAAGAGGGAAATAGTCCACGGCCTGAGCCAACGCAGCCACTTCAGGAAATTTATTAATAAAAATAAAAGTTACATATGTTTATCTCATAAACGATTATCGAAAAAATGACCCTCCATGCTCTTTAAATAGAGATCATGGACCAATCAGGTGTTAATCTATGGATCAAGTGTCGTTAATACCGAGGAGAGAGTGAACCGTCAGATCACTACAAATCGTGACCGTCAGATTATAAGTTACAAATGTACATAGTAAAGAAACACACTTTAATGAACTCTACACTAAACTAAGTTATTCTTAACTATTTCCTATGTGTCGCAATATCCTAACATAGCCACTCTAAGAAACCACCACATCACGCATAGAATCATTTCTGCATATCAATCACAAGCGAACAGGTAGGTCAAAAGTACTGATAAAGGCATTGAAGCAATTCTCACTAAAACGGTCTCGACACATCAATGAGACTGGTCTACCAGATTGCCAGAGGCCTTGTGGGCTTATCGCAAAACTTAGCCTAATACTACTAGACATTCTTTGTACCAACTGGTATTTGGAAAATATCCAATGTTTCCCATCGAATTTTAAATAAAGACTCTTAGAATAATGCAATAAGTGGGGCTAGACTTGACGGAGGCTCAAATTAAAAGACTTCAGCAGATAAATGAATTAGATGAAGCTTGGTTGCTTTCTTTACAACACATCACAATCATTAAAAAGAAATGGGCTATGTGGCATGACAACCTTACCAAGAAGAAGACATTTCAAGAAGGAGATTGGGCACTCCTCCATGAGTCCAGATTTCAAGACTTCCCAGGCAAACTGTAGACAAGGTGGCTTGGTCCATATGAAATTCAAGAAGTGCATAACAATGGCACTCTCACTTTGACCACCATAGATGGGTTTGGCTCTTCTTTCTAAGTAAAAAAACATCAGGTATGTCTTTATCATAAACCAATCACAAAGGATTCTTTCTTCCAGCAGGTACGTGACGACCCCGACATGCAAATTCTAGCTACAAGGATCAATGAACTGGTAGCTTTACCTTCGTAAAAACATTTTTTTTTCAGTTTTGTAAATAATTTATATATTTTCTTACATTTGATTATGATTCCATCACTATACATATATGAAAAATTCTGGTTCTTTATTCAATTGACTAAAAAATTGTTGTTCAATTGACTGAACAAACGATTTTATTTTTTTCATGTCTTTAATGTTCAAAAGATTGAACAACTATAGTTCAATCGACTGAACAACCACTGTTCGGTCAAAATAACAACGATTTTTTTTTTTGAGTGTTTTTGTTGTTCAAACAATTGAACAAATTTTGTTCAATCGACTGAACAACCGATGTTGGGTAAAAAGAACAATGGATTTTATTTTTGTGTGTTTTTGTTGTTCAAATGATTGAACAGCTATTGTTCAATCAACTGAACAATCGTTGTTCATTCAAAATAACAAAATATTTCATTTTTGTGTGTTTTTGATGTTCAAACGATTGAACGTCTGTTTTTCAATCGATTGAACAGTCGTTTCTCGGATAAAATAACAACGGATTTTATTTTTGTGTGTTTTTTCTGTACAAACAATTGAACAACTGTTGTTCAATCGACTGAACAACCAATGTTTGGTCAAACAATGATAGATTTTATTTTTTTTGTGTTTTTGTTGTTCAAACGATTGAAAATTGTTGTTAAATCAACTGAACATCCGTTTTTCACTCAAAAGAACAATGAATTTTATTTTTGTGTGTTTTTGTTGTTCAAACGATTGAACAACTATTGTTCAATCGAATGAACAACCATTGTTTTGTCAAAAGAACATTATATTTTATTTTTGTGTCATTTTGTTATTCAAACGATTGAACAACTATTGTTCAATCGAATGAACAACCGTTGTTCACTCAAAATAACAACGAATTTTTTGTGTGTTTTTGTTGTTTAAATGATTGAACAATTGTTGTTCAATCAACTCAATAGCCATTTTTTGATCAAAAGAATAGCAGGTTTTTATTTTGTGTGTTTTTTCTGTTCAAACGATTGAATAGTTGTATTCAATCGACTTAACAACTATTGTTTAGTCAAATGAACAACGGGTTTTATTTTTGTGTATTTTTGTTGTTCAATCGATTGAACTGTTGTTGTTCAATCGACTGAACAACTGAATTTAGGTCAAATGAACAACCACCCTTTTGTAATAAGCAGTTGTTTGAATGAATTTTTTTCCTTTTTCTCATACATTTTGTCATGGGAATCATCTGGTGGATAAGAAATATGTGTCTAAGAAGGAGAAAATAGTCATATTAATAACAGCTATGATTTTTTTTTTAAATTTTGATGGGTATCTTTATTTCCAGACATTTATATGATTCAAACTATGTAATGGCTTGTTGGATATATTTTCTTCAGAGATATTATGAAAAAAAACATTATCTTAATACAATGTTGGTTTATCTTTTTACACTATCAATGGTTGATCTTCTAGGGTAGGGTGACTTAGGAATAAGTGTATAGCCTTCATTGGCATTTCTTCTCACTCCTCACACCATCCCTAACTCTTAAGGAGTTAATAAGCCTCCCTCTATTTATGATTCAAAAATATACAAATATGAAAATAATATGCAAATCTTCTAGAGAGGATAGGGGGTCTCATCATGAGCCAGCCTACCATGATCATAAGGAGATAACAAGTAACATTCCCATTATGGCCACCATGCTAGGGTAGTGACCTTCTAGCCAAAAAATTCCTGAAGGATAGGAGGTCTCATCACGAGCCAACCTTTTTACATTGTTAGAACCTCGTGAATGGAACTGTGATTATCTGGTTACCATGTCAACTCAATGGTATCTCTATGAGAATAATTAAATTATCTAAACACTAAATAGAGAATTCTGGCTCATTTTTGGGTTAAAAAGCAATGTCGTCGAGGCTATGGACGCCTGCTAGTAGCATGGCTCTACTTGTCGAATTTTAGTTTCATGTTAAATAGCCAATCATTTCATATTCACTTATTCTTACCAACCCATTCCCAAATGAGAACTTATCATTTGAATAAGCTTTATCTTTATAAAAACCATTATGCATGGTAAAACTATATATGAATTAACTTAATTATGTCTGATCACTTAATTCCAGTAGTTGTTACCACTCTTTACATATCATGTTCTGTCACAATTTTCCATCAAAGAAAAAATAAATTTCATAATAATTATTTCTCTATTTTTCATTTTTAATCATTTCCCCACCATCCTCATGATTTGAGCTGATTTGATTGATCTATGCTACATTGTACATCGATCTGATTATTATTCTAATGGATTAAATGATCCTCAACATCTTTCTCTTTTTCTGCGCTCTAAGGGTGTGCACACCCTTCTCTCATTGGAGGGGAAAATGTGTACATAGGTATACATTATGAGCATGCATGCGAACTAACAATCAAAATCCGTTGAAACCTTCCGATTTGACAAAAAAAATATAATTTCATTTATACCCTTTTTAATAGCTTCAAAGTAGTTGCATGTAGTATTGTGTTGTTCTAAACTTATGAACTCATGAGTAGTGCATCCAGAATTAGAATTCAGCCTCTGGGACACAACAGTCATGGGTGGAAGATCTTTCTACAATGAGCCCACAATACTCAATATTCTAGAATAGGCCCATGCTATACTGCAAAATGCTGGTTGGCTCTCATATTTGGAAAAATTGCGGGGATTCCACACTGAGATAGCATTAGACTTCTCGCAGAACCTACAAAATGTTCACAAAACTTTGAAAGGAAGAGACATAATAGTATCAGAAATTGTAATATCTGAGGTTTCTGGAATTCCCGCAGAAGGAACAAAGTGGAATGATAAGCATGTTGTGCTGCATAAAGCAGTCGCAGTGTTCCAAGATCCAAGCGAGAATTTGGTACGGAAAGGAGAATGGATTCACCCTGCGAATTTAAAGGAACCATGGTAGGAACTGGAAATCATCATTCAAAAGTATATACGATGTGACAAATTCCATGACGTGGTAAAACCCTGGCAACTCAAACTACTAGCAGTACTCAAGTAGAAAATTTCAGTTAATTTTCCATTTTCCTTGAATTATTTGTTGCATGACATATATAGTCAGGTTATGAGGGCTAAAAATCCACACATAGTTATCAACCATAATGGTCTAATAAATCTTATTATCACTCATGTATTAACTGAGAATCAGTTAACTTGGGAAAAATTTGTAAACCCTATTCTAACCCCATTAGAAGAAAACCCAGAGAAGAGAGAAATTGACTAGCCAAGAAGGGAAATATTAATTCCATGGAAAGCCAGAATAAAAAGGAACCATTGCTTGACGTTGGGTTTAGTGAAATGAAGATGCTCTGAGCAATTGAATTCAATATAAAACACTTCAACCTTGGCCAACAAGGCAGGATCATCTCATATACCTCCTCAAAACACAGAAGAAGGTGTTCTAGTAGGATATGAGGAGGAAATGGCCAGAGTACTGGAATGTATGAGTGCATTTCGTGAAGAAATAAACCCCTCCGGTAATTTTGAGGGATAGAGTTGTCCTCTATACCAGATAGATTTTGCTGGCAATTCTGGTCACAGTGAGATTTTACCATCAGAGGAGGAAATGAAAAATTGATGGGATTCAACACCCTGTGGTGGTGAATATTTGGAGGAAGAATATTTTGTAGAAATAACTCCTCGGTCTGAAAATCAGTCAGGTGACACCATCCCATTAGAATAGAGTATTGATATAGGCACAATTCCCATGGTGCCTAAAGAAAACACCATCCTATTTGACTAGAGTACTGATGTAGTCACAACTCCCATGGTGCCTGAATAAAATGTCGTCCCATTGGATCAAAATAATGATATAGGAAAAACTCCTTCAGTGTCTAAAGAGAATATTTTTTTACCATATTATGGCCTGGAAATTGGTACAACTCCCCTTGTGCCTGAAAAAGGTACTATGCCCTCTCCTACTGGAAGCCCTAGAAAGAAAAGTAAGTCAGTAAGGGCCAAGTTGAGGAACTTGCGCAAGAAGTACAAAAGGTTGAAAAGAATAATCAAGAAATTAAGGGAAATTTTAAAAGAGGCAGATAAGGCTTGGAAGCCTAAGAAAGAAACAGACATTGCTAATACTCAGACAGAAGTAGGACACACACTACTGAAACCCAAACAGAATTAGAAACATAGACAGTGGGAACCCAAACATAATTGGAGACAAAGACAGAGGAAACTTAGATAGATGTGTTGCACTGAAAATTGTCAGCTTGAAATTTCGTTGTTCATATGAGATCATTATCACTCATACTTTTCTCCTTTGCAAGTCTAAAAACATCAGTTCCTCATATCAAGCCGTGAAAATAAGAGAAAATCTCTCAAAAGTCTCTAAAACTCTGGTATCACACTTTCTCTTTGTCTTACCTGCGGTCCTGCACCTAATGGTCATGTCTCCTGTGTACCTGATCTCACTTTCTATGTGTTAAGGGTGCGGACCCCTGTAAAATATTAAAAGGGTGCAAGTAAATTCAAAAAGCCCACTTTTATTCATTTCTAGAAGCTTCTGGAAGAAATATTGCGGTGGCAAGACCACTCTTTTCAGGTTCATGTATCCCATGCCTTAAGGAGCTAACCCCTTGATGTGAGCAGCTTATCCCTTTGAAGGAGGATTCTATCCCTTCATAAGTGGAACTGAAACCTCCTCTTTTGCACTATAAAAAGAGGCATTGGGCAGCCTCAAAGGGAGTTCAAGCTTTAGTGTTATTTGAGGTAAAGTGTTGTTGGAACTTAGACTCCTTCAGCTGAGATTTTATGAGGAAAGATTACATACCTGTATGTATCTCGGTTGGAAGAGTACAAGGCTTGTCAGAGTAAAGGAAATTCCTGCTTTAGACCCCGGGAAGGCCTGTTCAACATCAAGGCTGAAAAGGTTGTAAGGTTCTTCTACTATTTCAAAGTTAATACAAATAAGTTTGTTTTTCTCAATAAGATGTCAATTGATTTTTTATTTTATGGATTCCTTGATCACCATAATATATATGATTTATGAATATATGCTATGCAGGTGCTATTTGATGTTTGTTTGTTTGTGATTGCAGATCTTCAGAAATAACTCTTTCGGGTGACTAAAGAACGACTACTAAAAACAAGCGTTGGATCAAGGTAGGATCGTAACACCTTTGTAGCATTTACTTATAAATCGTGATATATCTAGAGAAAGATAGATTTAATTTTCTGTTTGTTGCTAGACTATCTTATGATACTAGGGAGATCGGTCTTGTCCACAAGATCGATTTATCCAGCCAACAAGATGAAACACCTTTTTATACTCCATTGATAAAAGAAGATGTTATTTAAACACTTCAAGATGAATTGACACAGACCCAACAGGAATTGGCTAAATATAAAAAGGAATTGGTACCACTACAGGTACATCAGGAGCTGCTAGAAAAATCAAGAAACTTACTACAACTGAAGATGAGACTTTTTCCAACTTCAGAGGTGAAAAGGAAAAGGTAAAGAGAGCACAATCTCATCTTGAAGAAGCCACAAAGAAAACAAACACTATTTTCTCAATTTACTCAAATGTACTGTCTTGTAGATCACCTGCTACTAATTATGCTATTTTCTTATTAGAAAGATATCTATTGTTAAAGGTGAAAGCTATTAGAGTAGGGAAAACCACCGAGTTTAATCTACTACAGAATTTGTCCAGTGTTATGGGGAACAAAATGAGAAAGTTAAACGCCTCTTGTGTGAACTATATTTGCACAACTTCTTTTTGGAGGATGAAACATAGAGTTACCCAAGTCCCTTTATAGGATACATCCTGTTTCAAGCATTCATCTCTTTTGGTGATAGTCAAATCAAGTGGGCTAAAGCTTATAACATTTTTCAGAAAAGAGAACATGGTCTAGATCTTTGGGTCAGAGGGGAATCCACCAAACCTCTGCATATCTTCACTCAACACAAAATATTTATGAAACAATAAGGGGCTATAGACAATTTGGGACCACTCCACAAGGATATTTTACAAGTTGGGAGAGAATACTTTCAGGAGATTAGAGAATATGCCTTGTTAGTAGCTATGCAAAGATGGGAGGCATCCACCAAGACTGTTAAGAATCAAGATCCTTTTAATTATAGAAATTTTAAAGAAGTTGTTTTTCATTTGTTCACATATAGTAACATTATTTTATGGATGGGTCCTACATGGATAGGGTATCGCTATAGGTGTCCTATCATATGGTACCCTCCTTAAGTCTATCACCATAATTATGATCTTCCAGAGGGTCATGAAAATCAGGCTTTTGCAAGAGTTAACATAAACATGGTTTCATATTGTATAAGAAGGAAGTTTACCCGACCTATTCCTTGATATTGTTACACCTCAATCATCTCATTTCATGAGGACATGCAATATGGTAAGTTGGGGAGTATGTTGGGTCACGGAAAAGGTACGTTTTACCCTCATGATTAACTTGATTTATTATTAAATTTCATGTGTTTACCTTAATTTTTGGGTACTGGGCGTATTTTCCATTTTGAATTCTCTTCGTGCTTGGGAAGTTAGATATTTCTTGAAATTTTCTTTATATAAAGTCTTTTCATAGTCCAGGATAAATCTATCTGTTATCACACCACCAGATTCCCAAGGCTGAAGAAGGAATCCCAACAGAAGTAACCACAGACAAAGATTCTAACTTGGTAGCTAGCCCTACCAAGTCGGAGAGGGATATATCCACAAGACATAGCCTAGGATGTTGAATGTATTAGGATTTTTAGGATAGGTATGAGTTCAGGGGTTTTTATAATTGATTTTGATCAGGTTTCTAGATGAAAGTATTGTCAAGGGAGCTAGGTCAGGGAAAATGAGATAGGGTTCCATAAAATCAAGGGGGAAAGGTAGGCATAAGGCTTAGAAATTTAATATTATTGTGATGAGATGGTTTTAAGACTTATGAGGAGCTAGGAAGAGCCTGGGAGATGTATTCTTCCAAAACAGAGGAAAATGGACAAATTATGATAACTTTCCCTAAACAAAGCATGAGCAAGCATGTGTTTTTCCTATCAACATGAAAGAGATCATACAAAAGAGATGTAATGAACATGAATAAAACACATTCTAACATATTAAACTAAAGGAAAAACAATGATAAACATAATACCGCATGTATCCCAAGAAATAGTTGCAACTCTTCTTTATTAACTAGCCAAACTGAGTACAATAGTTCCTTGATCAATACAATAGCATCCAAACTGATTCCAACCCTCTCTTAGTGTGAATAAAGGGATTAAATAGACATAAAAACAACATTCACTGATCCTCGTGGGTTGAATCCATGAGGTGAGGAAGAGAACCACAAAATTCTAAACTGAAAGCTGAAGTGTATGATGGTCCAAGTGACTCATTCCTAATTACTTTCAAAATGATTCATTTAACTTAAGGATAAATTTTACCTAATGAATCTACCCCTAGGTAACTTATCCACAACATAATTACAATTACCATGGTCAATGAAATAGGTAAAAAGATCAATTTCTGAGATAAAGTAAAAAATTACAGTGAAAAACTAAAAATATCAACAAATGGTCATATGTGCCATTTTTCTCTCATATGAGCCCTTGTTGTGTCATATGTGCCCTCCCTGTTCAAGGTTGATTTTGACTGACTTGTAGGTGTCCAAATAAGTCCCAAGATGGATTTTTGGAAAGCCCTTCAAGTATTATTTCTGAATATTCCTCTAGTTTTCAAAATGAAGCTAATTTGACCCCTTAAAATGTCATTCTCCCAAGACTGCTCTGTGTGCAACGCCTAGGCAAAAATAGGGGCAAAAATATGATTTTTAGCTAGTTTTTTTCCCTTTTCACCTGTCAAATCTATAAATCAAGGATGGAAAAGTGGTTTTCTGGAATTGATTTGTCCTTAAGAATGCATTGGTGGTCTCCTTTTCCTCAAAAAGTTCCCCAAACATTTGTGCAATGCCTAGGCTGCTACGCATATGACCTAATTTTCGTTAGGTCATTTTCTTTGTTAGCCTTTGCCAAAAGTTTCTCCAAATGCTGATTGATCACCATGGCTCCATATTTTCATTTAACACCATTGCAATTTTCTCATTTAAGGTTACCTTATCAGCAAGCTTAGCCTCTTTTTGTTTTCCTAGAGCTACATCTCTTTTCAACCCTCCAGTTCTATGTCTCTTTCTTGGTGCTTGTTCATCTTGTTCATCAAGAAACGCATACTTTTCAATTGTCTCATCTAGCATAACTTTGGCATTTTTTGCCTCCATTTGAGAAGTGATATACTGAAACTCATGAATGACCTATTTAGTCTTCAATTGCTTATTCTCCTACTCAAGAAAGTTTATGACATACTTGGCCCTTTCAAAATTATTGAGCAGCTCTCTAATATTGACATCCTTTCCCTTGATGACTGAACTATTGATTTTATCATATTCATCCTCATCTAGGTCAACAAGCTCAAAAACATGCTTAGCCTCATGGAGGTTTTCATCATGTCTAACTTCTGGCTAAATTTCTACCTCGATCACATTTTCTTTGCCTTTGTCCACCTACTTTGTTGATGTAGAAGGCATGGCCCCTTCCACTATGTGTGGAGAAAACACATGCTTGTGACCTCTCTGGTAGGTTCTAGGCAATGGCTCAACCTCAACCACATTAGCCCATTTAGGCTCACTAAGCTCAATCCTACTAGGTTATCCAATGTCATGATGAGATGGAGATGAAGGAGGTGAAGGGGACTGATCTGATGATGATGAATGTGCTATGGGCTGAGATGGAGGGATGGAAGTGGATGGTTGAAATGATGAAGGGACATTTTGTGCATGGTGAGTAGATGGCTCTATGAATATATCATTGGCTATGAAGGTACTCCATGCAATGCTTAGTTGATTGATATGATAGATGACTATGATTTTGATAAGGGAATGATGAAAAAGACTTCTCATTTGATGTTCATAATCCATTTTCTGGACAATAAATGCCATCTTATCTATGTTCTGGAAGAGTTAGTAGGGTATGTTAAGCATCCTTACCCTAGTGAAATGCATTAAGAGGTAGATATGATAAGTATAAAGTCTTGAAAATATACCTTCACATGAAATTTTTTTCATGACTATCTTCATCATTAGTGCATATCTGTCCTGGAGGTAAGAAAAAGGAAAAAAACTCCTTTTCTCTTTCTTGTATCTTGGTTTTAGGACAGGCTCAAAGTTTTTTTTCCTCCAAATAACTCTTTTTGAACCACTTCTCGCCAACATTTGGGATCCTGGTTGCAGCTGAAATGATAGCAGTTGATCTAGTAAAGGTGACACCAACTAAAGTAACTTGGTTGTCGTGGAGTCTAGAAATGAAAAGTCTGGTCAACACGGCATGGTGTTGGACCCTCTGAATTTTCTCACAGAACTCATAACAATCAACATGTTTGAAGCATGTTACAACCATTGGAGAAGCCAAGACTTCCCTAGTTCTAGTAGGTTCAATTTTAAGTATTCTTCCCCCTTTATGTGGCCTTCTCACCTCTGTTTCCTCTCCCTCAATGTATGATTTGTTTTCTTCCTCTTCTGCCATGGTGTTTTTATCAAATCCCTAAGGAAATGTGATGATGTGGAATATGGGTTTAGGAATGAAGAATGGGAAAGGGAAAATGAAGGAGATGGTGCTGAGGATGTATGAAATGGGGGAGGGGATAAGGAGTGGTAGTATGATGGGATTTACGACTGAGATTTGGGGATTGGGAGCCTAGGTAAATGTATCACCTAGGGCTTAGGGTATTGCAATAAAGGTTTAGGGGTAAGGGAATTATGTAATATAGGGTTTTGGTAATGGGAATTTTGCGATGTAGGAAGCGTATCAAGGTGTAGGGGAGTGAAAATTAGGAATTATGAGTGTAAGAGGGAAATACTAGGGTTTTAAATGATTTTAAACAAAAAATCTTAAACGAATTTCACAACACCAACGAATGAACTTGAAGGAGGAGTGAATTGATGGAAGAAAATTTCTGGCCTTTCTGGTGAAATTTGAAGTATTTCTGGCCTTTCTGGATATATTCCCAGATCCTTAAGGTTGTTCACCCTTGCTTAATATTTTTTTCCCTCGCAAAACGTTGTGCACAATGCCTGAAGGATTCACGCCCTCTCAGAAGGATATGCGCCCTCTGAAAAGCAGGTGCACAATGCCTTTTCATAGACCACTTTTGAGGCCTTCCTGATGTCCAAATTGTGCTTAGGATATATATTTGGAAATAGTATGCTATATAATTTCAAAATATTCCTCTAGTTTGTAAAATTTGGTTGATTTGATCTATCAAAAATTGATTCTCCCAAGACTACAAAAAGTGCAGAATGAGGGTGCAAAAATGAAGTGTGATTTTTTAGGAAACTTTGGGAGGCCTTCCTCAAGTCAAAATTGAGATCAAGATAGCTCATTAGAAATATCTCTCTTTATAGTTATCATTTGACACATCAAGCAAGTCATTTGAACAATCCAGCTAGGAGAAAAATGGATTTTCCCATGGTCACTCTAGAAGTGCAAAAAACCTCTTGTAGTACCTGTATTTTTGACATTTCTCCCAAACCATGATACCTATTTAAAACCTAAAGGAGGTTTTTCTTTTGGAAAAATGATGGACAAAAGCCTCTCTCCCTTTTGTCAAATTCATCTCTTTTTGGTCAGAAACATTGTTTGAAGAAACGCTGGCCCTATGAGTGGCAAATGATTTGACTCTTGGAATGACTTCTTGAAAAATGATGGAGACATGATGTTTATGAGATGAAATGACCTCATACTAACTGATATGACCTACCTTATGCCTCCTCTGCGTAGATGTCTCTGATTCCATAGAAAACCGTAGCTTCGTGGGAGAGGAAATTAGGGTTTAGCGCTTGTGGAAAATGATGATTTGGGAACCCTGGGAAAAGAAAACTCCCTTTTACATTTGATCAATTGATAAACTAAAAAATATTGCACTTTGACATGTGCTTCTTTGGCATGTGGAACTGAGTTGGAAGATTTTGGGAAACTGAGTACTTATTACATTTGAATTAAAATTACATGAATAAAAATAAATTTTCATCTTGGAATGAAAATCATTTTTGAAATCAAAATTACCTGATGAAATAATAATTTCTCTTTACAAATCATATTTCCATAGTGAAGAGATGTTATTTCATCACCCTTTACTTGTTGGCCTTATGTAATGGAATGGAGTTTTATTAGACCATGAAAACCCTAGAAAACCTAATGATGACCTTGACAAGAATATACTCCATGGTGGCATATCTCGTTGGAAATATTACCATGTATAATTTCGAAATATGCCTTTATTTTTCATAATTGACTTGATTTCAACTGTGAAAAATTGATTCTCCCAAGATTGGTCAAAATGTGCAGAATGAGGGTGAAAAAATGAAGTCTGATCATTTAGGAGACTCTAGGAGGCCTTCTGCAACTCCAAATTGAGCTCATGATGGCTCATTATAATTCTCTATGTATCTCGTTATCATTTGACTCATCAAGAAAGTCATTTGGACAATCTAGCTAGGAGAAAAATGGATTTTCCTAAGGTCACTCCGGAAGTGTATAAAACCTCTTGTAGCACCTGTATTTTTGAAATTTCTCCAAAACCATGATACCTATATAAAATTGGAAGGTGATTTTATTTTTTGACCTATTATGGACAAAAACCTCTCACATTTTTTTCAAATGCATCTTTGTTTGGTTAGAAACACAGTTTCAAGAAAAACTGGCCTTATGACTGGCAAATGATTTGACTCTTGGAATGACTTCTTGAAAAATGATGGAGACATGATGTTTATGAGATGAAATGACCTCATACTAACTGATATGACCTACCTTATGCCTCCTCTGCGTAGATGTCTCTGATTCCATAGAAAATCGTAGCTTCGTGGGAGAGGAAATTAGGGTTTAGCGCTTGTGGAAAATGATGATTTGGGAACCCTGGGAAAAGAAAACTCCCTTTTACATTTGATCAATTGATAAACTAAAAAATATTGCACTTTGACATGTGCTTCTTTGGCATGTGGAACTGAGTTGGAAGATTTTGGGAAACTGAGTACTTATTACATTTGAATTAAAATTACATGAATAAAAATAAATTTTCATCTTGGAATGAAAATCATTTTTGAAATCAAAATTACCTGATGAAATAAGAATTTATCTTTACAAATCATATTTTCATAGTGAAGAGATGTTATTTCATCACCCTTTACTTGCTGGCCTTATGTAATGGAATGGAGTTTTATTAGACCACGAAAACCCTAGAAAACCTAATGATGACCTTGACAAGACTATACTCCATGGTGGCATATCTCGTTGGAAATATTATCATGTATAATTTCGAAATATGCGTTTATTTTTCACAATTGACTTGATTTCAATTGTCAAAAATTCGTTCTCCCAAGACTGGTCAGAACGTGCAGAATGAGGGTGAAAAAATGAATTCTGATCATTTAGGAGACTCTAGGAGGCCTTCCACAACTCCAAATTGAGCTTATGATAGCTAATTATAATTCTCTATGTATCTAGTTATCATTTGACTCATCATGAAAGTCATTTGGACACTCTAGCTAGGAGAAAAATGTATTTTCCTAAGGTCACTCTGGAAGTGTAGAAAACCTCTTGTAGCACCTATATTTTTGACATTTCTCCAAAACCATGATACCTGTGTAAAAATGGAAGGAGATTTTGTTTTTTGACCTATTATGGACAAAAAACTTTCACATTTTTTTCAAATGCATCTCTGTTTGGTTAGAAACACAGTTTCAAGAAAAACTGGCCCTATGACTGGAAAATGATTTGACTCTTGGAATGAATTCTTGAAAAATGATGGAGACATGATGTTTATGAGGTGAAATGACCTCATAATTATTAATATGGCCTACCTTATGCCTCCTCTGATCAGATGTCTCCGATTCCATATCAAACCCTAGCTAAGTGGGAGAGGAAACTAGGGTTTAGTGCTTGTGAAAAATGATGATTTGGGCACGCTTGGGAAAAGAAAACTCCCTTTGAAATTTGATCAATTGATGAACTAAAAACTCTGACAATTTTACATGTGCTTCCTTGGCATGTGGAACTGAGTTGGCAACTTTTGGGAGACTATGTACTTATTACATTTGAATTGACATAAAATTACATGAATAAAAATAAAATTGCATCTTGGAATGAAACTCACTTTTTAAATAAAAATTAGATGATGAAATAAGATTTTCTTATTACAAATAATATTCACATGGTGAAGAGATGTTATTTTATGACCCTTTACTTGCTGGCCTTATGCAATGGAATGAATTTTTATTGGACCATGAAAACCCTAGAAAATCTAATGATGACCTTGAAAAGACCGGAATCCATGGTGACATGACATGATGAATTGACTTCATGGATGATGTATTGTCCAAAAGGTATGGAAGTGTGCCAGAAAGAAAATTAATTTTAAGGAAGAGTGATTTTTTTGGACTAGGGCTACCATGAGTGACTAATTTTTTTGCATTACCTAGCGGAATGATAAAAAAATTCTGAGTGGGACCCCTAATATGAATATGAAAAGAGTATATTTTGATCACTGATGTCAATATGCAAATACTGACACTAACATCGGCTCCAACTAGGGATGGTAGCTCCTTGGAGGTGCCAAGAACACCATAGACCAAGTGGTTATCCATTGGGCATGGATTCAAAAGTTAAAGACAAACTGAATACTGAAAAATTGACTTAATAAACTGACTGAAGACTGACTCAAAACAAACTGAAATTGACTGAAAACAAGGTAAAAAAAATGTTCATAATTTAGCTTATTCAACACACCTACTCTAACTGATCCATTCATCACCTGATCAAGTGAAATGAAACAGCCAATGCAACCATGTAAGAATTTTGGTTGTTTTTTTAATTCTTTGCAAGTGCTTGCTTATGAGAAAGAAGAGAGAACCATTGAAAGGAAACTCCCATGAAATCTTGTCAACATATTGAATCTTAATGAAATTGCGAAGCACGAGCCCACCAACTGAGCTCAAGAATGCTGCAAAAGGAACTTCATAGGAATACACATTGATTTCCAACCCATCTAATTCATTACTTCTCTGCTCTAGGTAGTCTTCATACCTTGATTTTAAGATGTTCCCAACATCCGTGCTTTCCTCCCTATATGACTACAGCAAGTTGACAATAGGATCCTAAAACTCGTGAATGTCTAATTTTTCCTAATGATCAACAACAACAACAAAAATGGTCTTCGTTACTCTCCTGATATGACTCAAAATCTTGGTATCAAATTTGTAATCAAACTCTTGCTGAACAAGACAATGAAGTCGGTTGTTGGATCAATTTTATATCAACACTCTTTTCAGGCTCACAGTTAGCTAATGGAGAAGGACTTCTATTGTAGATATCATCCAACAAATCAGCTATAGGGTCATGAAAAACTTGAAAAGACTACTGCAACCTATTTTCCATTGGTTCTAATGATACTGCATGCCTTTTGACAAGCCGCTCATCCTTTGCTTTAGAGATATTATGAATTTTTTTCTTTAAAAATTGAAATGTTTCAAATCATAATGGTACAAAATAATCTTGCATCATTTGATCATATGTTTCAACTTGCAAGCCTTCATTTGCAATTTGAAATTTAATGGGACTCAGTGGCTACAAATCTAGAGCTAAGGAGGATGTCGCAAATGATTTCCTCAACTAGTTTAGGATAATGTTTATCATTTATAGTGTTGACCACTCAAATATCTTCTTGCTTATAGTTTTATCTTATTTTTACAAATGAGGAGAAACACAAGGGTAAGGAGCTTTGATCGAGAATTTCAATATCCACTTAATTGTCAAGATCAGAAATTAATGACTGGTGATTTCTGATTGCATCAAAGTTGTCTTTGATGAACTGAAATGAAGTAAAACAAGGAGGCAAAGATTCTTCACTTACTTCCAAATTTTCTAAACATTCCTCCTCACTACCATAAACCACATGTGTGATCTTATTGTCTTCTTTAAAATGCTGAAAACATGTTGATGATTGACTTGAAGAGTCAGCCTCTCTTTTGACAACATAATCATCATCATATTTATCATACTTTGGTAAATCATCAAAATGAGTAATGTCATCAAGCATGCATATAGGATCTACAGATCTCTCCTCTGCAAGCTGATCTATAAAACTATTTTCTTTATTGTACCTTAATGAATACATAAAGTAATCATTATCAGATCTATGAAAACTTAGATAGGAAGGAAAATGTTTTAGATCAACAACTTTTTTTCCTTCAATCAGTGATACATGGTCATCTTGAACAATAATTTCATCTCTCATGGTGATATTTTTCATCATTTCTTCTACAGTACTTAAGAAAATGTCGAGCTTCACTTCTGAAGATGTCAAGCATTCTGTCTCTATGTCTTCCCTTTATTCTGCTTTCAAATTTAAAGACCAACAAATTAGATTCTATAGCTATTTCACTATCCTGAATTTTTTCAAGGTTGAATGCCCCTTTCTCTCAATCAAAATTCCATTTCCAGATCAAACGCATTCGGGTTGTGTAAGAGGGCTGAACCAAGAGGCAGTTTTATATCAACATGGATTGAATGGTATACTTGATTGAATCTAGCTAAAAATGTTTGCATTGTTTCTCCCAGTTTCTTTTTCAAATTATCCTATTCTTCTAAAATTAGAAAAGGATTCCTCTTGATCACCCATTTATTAAGAAATATTTTTCACAAACTGATGGAAATAAAAAATACTTGCAACTGAAAAGTTTTTGAGCCATTCCTTGGCTTCACCTTGCAAAGATAGAGCGGACATCCTGATACTAACATCATCTTCATCAACCTCAAAAAGGTCGAGAAAATTTTCAAAACAGTGAATTTGTTCTCAGCAGTGATGTTACCATATTCTCCACCAAACCTGGGAATATAATTGTAATAATTTTCAGGGAAATCATTGAGTATAATAGGTAAGATGAGTGGTTTGTATCTATCTAGAATTTTACAAGGTGTAGGAGTATGTACAAAAGGTATAGGATTAGTGTTGATCTCTTGTGTTTCATCAGCTTGAAAAGGATATGCATACTTTTCAAGTAAGAGATCTTTATCTTGATCAAAATCAAATGGAAACTCAGTATTTACACTCTTCAAATAGGTGGAATCAAGAATTTGATCATATTTTTCATACAAAAAACTATGGAAAATTTTCAGGATAGTTTCACGAAAAGAAAAGAAGTAATTTACAAGAAATCATATTACATATCGAATACAATTCCACTTTTAAAGCCTCACCTTTCTGTGAGATTCTTCCAGTTTTCTACTGGTAAGGTTGATCCTCCAGTGGAATATTTACATCAAATTGGAGTCTCCAAGTGAATGGTTCAGACTTCATATGCATCTGACCATTTTCCACCATCAACAATCAGATCTAAAATTTGTCATTCTTTCCAAGGGAGTATATTTTCCTCTTGATCCCTGGCAATGGTGCCAAAATGTTATCACTCTGCCAGATTCCCAATGCTGAAGAAGGAATCCCAACAGAGCTAACCACATACTAAGATTTTAACTAGGAAGCGAGTCCTACCAAGTCAGAGAGGGCTCTCTCCACAAGACATCCTAGGATGCTGAATGGATTAGGATTTTTAGGCTATGTGTGAATTCAAGGGTTTTGATAATTGAATTTTTTCGGGTTACTGGATGAATTTATGGTCAAGGGAGCTAAGTAAGGGCAAATGAGATAGGGTTGAAAAAATTAAATGGGTATAGGTAGGCATAAGGCTTAGCACTTTAAGATGATTGTGGTGAGATGGTTTTAAGACTGATGAGGAGCTTGGAAGACAATGGGAGATGTATTCCTCCTAAAAATAGGAAAATGGACAAATTATGATAACTTTCCCTAAACAGAGCATGAGAAAGCATGTGTTCTTCCTATAAACTTGAAAGAGATAATACAACAGAGATCTAATGAACATGAATACAACACATTATAACACATGAAACTTAAGGAAGAACAATGATAAACATCATACCACATGTATCCCAAAAAATAGTTGCAACTCTTCTTTATTAACTGGAAAAATTGAGTACAATTGTTCCTTGATCAATACATAAGCATCCAAACTGATTCCAACCCTTGCTTAGTGTGAAGAAAGGGACTAAATAGACATCAAAAAAACATTCAATCATCCTCAGGGGTTGAATCCATGAGGTGAGGAAGAGATCCACAAAATTATGAACTGAAAGCTGAAATGTAGGATGGTCCGACTGACTCATTCCTATTTACATTCAAACTAATTCATTTTACTTGAGGATACCTTTTACCTAATGAATCTACCCCTAGGTAACTTATCCACAAAATGATTACAATTACCATGCTCAATGACATAGTTAAAAAGATCAATTTCTGATAAAAATTCTAAAATTATAGTTAAAAACCAAAAATATCAGCAAATGCTCATATGCGCCATTTTTCTGTCATATGTGCCCTCGTTGTGTAATATGCGCCCTCCCTGTTCAGGGTTGATTTTCACTGACTTGTTATTGTCCAAATCAAGCCTAAGATGGCTGGTTGGAAAGCTCTTCAAGTCTTATTTCTAAATATTCCTCCAGCTTTCGAAATGAAGCTGATTTGACCCTCAAATTTTTATTCTCCCAAGACTGCTCTGTGTGCAACGCCTAGGCCAAAATAGGGGCAAAGAAGTGATTTTTAGCTAGTTTTTTTCCCTTTTCACATGTCAAATCTACAAATCAAGGCTAGAAAAGTGGTTTTCTGGAATCAATTTGTCCTTAGGAATCCATTGGTGGTCTCTTTTTCCTCAAAAAGTGCCTCAAACATTTTCACAACGCCTAGGGTGTTGCACATATAACCTAATTTCTGATATGTGCTTGTTTAAAAAAACTCAGGAAAAAAAAAATATTTTGCAAAAATGTTTCAAAATGCATCAAAATTGGTTGAGAGAGTGTTGGTGAGGTGGCTAGGCTTGGAGTGAAGCCTCTGCAAGTATGTCTAACTTTCTTTTCTCCTCCAACATGGTCAAAGCCTTAACCTTTCCATTGGCTCTTTTGAGCTTGGTCGACATTGCAATTTTCTCCTTTTGAGCATGATGCTTGACCTTCCTTTTTAGTAGGTCATTGTCTTTGTTAGCCTTTTCCAAAAGCTTCTCTAAATGATGATCGGCTCTATCAAGCCATGGCTCCGTATTTTCATTGATCACCATTGCAAGTTGCTCATTTAGGGTTAGCTGATCAGCAAGCTCAACCTCTTTTTGTTTTTCTAGAGCTAGAGCTCTTTTCAACCCTCTAGCTCTAGGTCTCTTTATTGGTCCTTGTTCATCTTTTTCATCAAGCAACCCATAATTTTCAAGTGTCTCATCTAGCATAACTTTTTCCTTTTCTGCCTCCTTTTGAGAAGTGATATACTTAACCTCATCAATGACCTATTTAGTCTTCAATTTCTTATTCTCCTGCTCAAGGAAGTTTATGACATACTTGGCCCTTTCAAGATTAGTCTGGAGCTCTCTAATATTGACATCCTTTCCCTTGATGACTACACTAGTGATTTTATCATCTTCATCCTCATCTAGGTCAACAAGCTCAAAATCATGCTTAGTCTCATGGAGGTTTTCATCATGTCTAACTTCTGGCTACATTTCTGCCTTAATCACTTTTTCTTTACCTTTTTCCACCTACTTTGTTGATGTAGAAGGCATGGCCCCTTCCACTATGTGTGGAGAAAACACATGCCTGCGACCTCTATGGTAGTATTTTGGCAATGACTCAACCTCAACCACATTAGCCCACTTAGACTCAACGACCTCAATCCTGCTAGATGATATAATGTCATGATGAGATGGAGATGAAAGAGGTGAAGGGGACTGATCTAATGATGTGAATGTGCTATGGGCTGAGATGGAGGGATGGAAGTGGATGGGTATGTTGATGAAGGGACATTTTGTGCATGGTGAGCAGATGGCTCTCTGAATATATCATTGGCTATGAAGGTACTCCATGCAATGTTTAGTTGATTGAGATGATAGAGGAGTATGATTTTGATAAGGGAATGATGCAAAAAAATTCCGATTTAATGTTCATACTCCCTTTTCTGGACAATAAATGCCATCTTATCTATGCTCTGGAAAAGGTAGTAGGGTATGTTAAGCATCCTTACCCTAGTGAAATGCATTAAGAGGCGGATATGATAAGTATAGAGTCTTGAAAATCTACCTTCGCATGGAAGGTATTTCATGGTTATCTTCATCATTGGTGCATATCTTTCCTAGAGGTAAGAAAAAGGAAAGAACCTCTTTTTCTCATTCTTGTATCTTGGTTTTAGGAAAGGCTCAAAGTAATGTTCCTCCAAATAATTCCTTTTTAACCACTTCTCCCCAACATTTGGGATCCGGTGGTAGATGAAATGATATTAGTTGATATAGTGAAGCTGACACTAGCTAAAGTAACTTGGTTTTCATGGATTCTATACATTAGAAGTTTGGTCAACATGGCATGGTGTTGGAACCTCTGAATTTTCTCATAGGACTTGTTGTAGCTCCTAGAGACAACCTTGAGTTGTATAAAGACCAGTGCCTAGGACATCTTAAATGCAAGGAGCATATGACTCAAGTGACTGCAATTGGAAATGTTTGGCTCTCGTGCAACTATCACTCAGATGAATGGTTTTAATAAGGGTGGATCCAAGATGCCAAAGTTAAACATATCAACTAGGAAAAATACAAAAGCTGAGTACAAACTGCAATAAGTAAATGCATCAGACAGCTCTAAAACATAATGCTATAAAGGGGGCCAACTTCTAAAATGAATACATAGTTATCAAGTTATATATGAGCGATGACTATGGCAGAAGATGAAGTAAGATATCAAATATAATTGGGCTTATTCAAGGATAAGAATCCAGATATACTAGGCTTATTCAAAGATAAGAATCCATATATCTAGGCAAGTTCAAAGATAAGAATCCATTGTAGTTAATCTCAAAAGAATGGAGGAAGAGATAGAAAATGAAACAAAGTATCATTCTTGAGCCATATTTAAAGTGTTGTAGATGAGTAAATATGAGCATATGCTATGATAAATTCACATTTAATCATGGGAGCACTCGCATTCCAGAGCATTAGATACAAGAAATGTTGAGAGATACGAAATGAACATTTGTATTAAAAAACATGGAGAAGAGTTACAAACTGTGAATCATCCAGAGCAGACTCCCCAATTCTAGCAAAAATTCTTATTACTGAGTCCCTACGGGATCTTCAAACATCCACTATCAAATTTCATACAACATATATATAGAATATTCGAGCTCAGTGAGTCCTTTGGAAAATCTGGAACCTTTTGTTAGTGTTTGCTTCCTGTTTTTATAACCTCTGATTCCTATGCGTGAGAAGATATTTTGGGAAAATATCTTCCCCATGTGTCTGTATGCTGTTATACGTCTAAATCAAAAACATAAATGACGATGAAGTAAAACCGCCTCTCATCATCTTACAACGCAGGCCTAAAGCCATTTCTAGCTGAAATGTAAACAATTTACTAAACTGAAAGTGAAAACTGTAGGAGTGAAATAAGCATTTCACCCGAAATGACAAGGCGAAAAGAACATGAGGTAAAAAGGCCAAAGAGGCCCAGTCATGAATGATCATTTATAATTGATGAGGCGGAGCTCCTGCTGTTATTGGCGAAGGGAATACATTAATTGTGGGAGAGATGGCCTACTGTGCTGGAGAATGAGGTATTGCTAGTAGTGGAAGAGATTTCCTTCTGTGCTGGAGGTTCCTATATAATGACCAATGGTCATGATCCATTGACTTGGACATGGAATTGACCCTCTTCATATTTTTTCTCTGCTTCCTGGGCATGGAGGATCATCAACCTCAACCCTTTTTCACTGGTGTTTGGCTGTGGGAGGGCTTGCAACATTAAGCCACCATTTTAAACCTACATATGATGATAAACTTATTATGAAATCCTGCGTTTATGGTTTGACTGCTTCATATGGCTCAGCGAGGGGTTATGGAGTGATGTGGAGGAAGTATGAATGTAGCAATAGAAGGTAAAACCATGGCGCAGGCGGAAAATAGGGCTTAAATTAAAATATGGCGCGGAAATATGATGGGCGGTTTCGCGGGAAGCCATGAGTGGTTTTCGTGCATGGTCAAGGTGGTTAGCAGTAATGGGCTAAATGAACATGATACGGCTTGGTGGCTAATGCGTGTCTACAGAAAAACTACCTATTTCGCATTCAAAATGTACTATGGAGGGGTGTGGGAGAAATGAACGCGAAAATGAATGCAGACCGTCTGATTTGGGGAAAACCACAGTGGAGATTGAACGGAAGCACGATGAAAAGCCCAGCATGGTTAGGCGGGACTAGCGGGATTATATGGGAGGAGAGCCAATTGCTGTCAGATCTGGAGAAGGTCGACGACTGAGATCAAATGCCGGGGGATGGAGGGTACGGACGGGTTTGCGGGCCGGGTGCCTCCGCAGTGAATATGGACCGTTGGATGAAGATCTTCCGTAGTCAAATTTGTCAACTGCTGGGGCACTAGGGAGTATGAGCCACTTTGTTCAGGTGCCCCCGCAGTGATCCTGCACCGTAGATTCGGGTTAATCGGATGGTGGAGGACGCATCGCATGAATGGTGCGAGGGGAGGGGTGAAAGGAGAATGTGCGATGAAGCGAGGGCTGTTAGATATTAAGGAACAATGGCAGAGATACGTCAAGGAGAAAGGATGAGCGGGGTAAAGGTAAAGGCGCGCTAGCCATTGGATGAAGATGATCGACAGTGGAGGATGCATCGCAGAATCGCACAAAGGCATGAATGGTGCGAGGGGAGGGGTGAAAGGCGAATGCGGCGATGAAGCGATGACCGTACGATCAGGAGGATTGATGGCTTCGATGGTTTAATAGAACAATAGGTAGAAAGGGCTTCGATGGGAGGAAACTGATAATGAGATGGCGCAAGATCTGTTGGATTGGGGACGAGATCAACGGTGGAGATTATCTCAGAAGATCGACATATCGGCGGAGAAATACAGAGTGGAAATGGATTACTGCGATGTACGATGGAGTGAGGACCATTGGATCTGGGAGAGATCGACAGCTAGGATTCCATTGGCAGGACATGATCATCGACAGAGAAGGGAATGCAGAAGGGAAAGGGCGAACCTCGATGCGATGCGCCGATGCGATGGAACAATGCGATGGTCATCGGATCTTGGGGAATGGACGGTCCAGATCTTATCGGGGGATCGGCCATCGACAAAATAGAAAACTTGGAAGCAAGAACTTGGAAATAGCGATGTGCGATCGCCGATGGGCTTAGCACTTGGTCATGGGGCCCAGTTTCATGGCGGAAAAGGAGCTCGGGCTTAAGCAAAAGGGGCTTAGAGGCCTGATATGTAAAAATGAGCGCTTTTAAAGCAAAAGGTGGATTTTAGCCTTTTCAAGGGTTTCGATAGGTGAAAAAGTGGCTTTGACAGTCCATGCATTCCTTGTTGTTTTTTTTTTTCAGAATAAAAGCTCCTTATCATTAGACATCCCAGCTTGGTGAGGGATGTTATAACAATAGAACTCATAACAACCAACATGTTTGAAGCATGTCACAACCATTGGAGAAGCCAAGAGTTCCCTAGTGCTAGTAGGTTCAAGTATGAGTATTCTTCTCCCTTTATGTTGCCTCCTCACCTCTGTTTCCTCTCCCTCACTGTATGATCTTTTTTCTTCCTCTTCTGCCATGGTGTTTTTATCAAAAAACTAGGGAAGTGTGATGATGTGGAATATGGTTTTAGGAATGACGAATGGGAAAGGGAAAATGAAAGAGATAGTGCTAGGTATGTATGAAATGGGGAAGAGGATAGGGAGTGGTAGTATTATGGGATTTAGTATGGGGATTTGGGGATTGGGAGCTTCTGTAAATTTAGCACCTAGGGCTTATGGTATTAGGAGAAAGGGTTTAGGATAAAGGGAATTATGTAATACAAGGTTTTGGGAATGGATATTTTTTAATGTAGGAAGGGTATGAAGGTGTAGGGGAGTGAAAATTAGGAATTGTGAGTGTAAAAGGGAAATAATAGGGTTTTAAATGATTTTAAACACCAAATCTTAAAAAAATTTGACAACACAAGCAAATGAACTTTAAGGAGGAGAGAATTGATGGAAGACACCTTTACTCACTTTTTGGAGGTCGAAAAAGCTTTTGCTGAAGTTTTGGAGGAAGATTTGGTGAAATTTGAAGCAATTTTGGCCTTTCTGGACATATGCGTAGCGCCTGAATGTTGTGCACCCTTGCTTAATACTGTGCACCCTCGCATACGGCTGTGCACAACACCTGAAGGATTCGCACCCTCTCTCAAGGATATGTGTCGTCCCAGAAGCAAGTGCACAACACCTTTCTGCAGACCACTTTCGGAGGCCTTCATTGTGTCAAAACTGGGCTCAGGATACCTCGTTGGAAATATTATCCTGTATAATTTCTAAATATACCTTTATTTTGCATAATTTACTTGATTTGTCCTATCAAAAATTGATTCTTCGAAGGCTAGTCAAAACATGCAGAATGAGGGTGCAAAAATGAAGTGTGATCTTTTAGGTAGCTTTTGGAGGCCTTCCTCAGCTCCAAATTGAGCTCACACTAGCTCATTGGAAATATATCTTGATATAGTTATCATTTGACTCATCAAGAATTCATTTGGACACTCCGGCTATGAGAAAAATCAAGTTTTCCAAGGTCACTCGAGCAATGCAGAAAACCTCTTGTAGCACTTGTATTTTTTACATTTCTCCCAAACCATGATACCTGTGTAAAAAATGAAGGAGGTATTTATTTTTTGACGTATTATGGACACAAACCTCTCTCACTTTTTTCAAATTCATCTCTGTTTTTTCAAAAACATAGTTTGAAGAAAACATGGCCCTACGAGTGGCAAATGATTTGACTCCATGAATGGATTCTTAAAAAATGATGGAGACATGATGTTTATGAGGTGAAATTACTAATATGACCTACCTTATGCCTCCTCTACTCATATGTATCTGATTCCATAGAAAACCCTAGCTCAATGGGAGAGGAAATTAGGGATTTTTGCTTGTGGAAAATGATGATTTGGGAACCCTTGGGAAAAGAAAACTCCCTTTGACATTTGATCAATTGATGAACTAAAAAATATTTCACTTTGACATGTGCTTGTTTGACATGTGGAACTAAGTTGGAAGCTTTTGGGAGACTGAGTACTTATTACATTTGAATTGACATAAAATTACATGAGAAAAAGAAAGTTGCATCTTGGAATGAAACTCACTTTTGAAATCAAAATTACATGATGAAATAAGAATTTCTCTTTAGAAATCATCTTCACATGGTGAAGATATGTTAGTTGATCACCCTTTACTTGTTGGCCTTATGCAATGGAATGAAGTTTTATTGGACCGTGAAAACCCTAGAAAACCTATGATGACCTTGAAAAGACTGGACTCCATGGTGGCATGACATGATGAATTGACTTTATGGATCACGTACAATCAACAAGGTATGGAAGTGTGCCAACAAGAATGGTCGTTGGATCTTGGGGAAAGGATGGTCCAGATCTTATTAGAGGATCGACCATCCGTGAAACAGAAAACTTGGAAGCAGTAACTTGGAAAGAACGACGTGTGATCACCGATGGACTTAGCGCTTGGTCACAGGGCTTGGTCTCATGGTGAAAAAGGAGCTCGGGCTTAAGCGAAAGGGGCTTAGAGGCCTGATATGTAAAAATGATAATTTTTAAAGAAAAAAGGTGGATTTTAGCCTTTTTAAGGGTTCTGATAGGTGAAAAAGGGACTTTGATAGTCCATGCAGTCCTCATTGTATTTTCTTTGCAGAATAAAAGCTCCTTATCATTAGATATCCCAGCTCGGTGAGAGATGTTATAACAATAGAACTCATAACAACCAACATGTTTGAAACATGTCACAACCATTGGAGAAGCCAAGAGTTCCCCAGTGCTAGTAGGTTCAAGTATGGTTATTCTTCCCCCTTTATGTGGCCTCCTCACCTCTGTTTCCTCTCCCTCACTGTATGATTTGTTTTCTTCCTCTTATACCATGGTGTTTTTATCAAAAAACTAGGGAAGTGTGATGATGTGGAATATGGTTTTAGGAATGAGGAATGGGAAACGGAAAATGAAAGAGATGGTGCTAGGTATGTATGAAATGGGGGAGAGGATAGGGAGTGGTAGTATTATGGGATTTAGGATGCGGATTTAGGGATTGGGAGCTTCGGTAAATTTAGCACCTAGGGCTTATAGTATTAGGAGAAAGGGTTTAGGATAAAGGGAATTATGTAATACAAGGTTTTGGGAATGGATATTTTGTAATGTAGGAAGGGTATGAAGGTGTAAGGGAGTGAAAATTAGGAATTGTGAGTGTAAAAGGGAAATACTAGGGTTTTAAATGATTTTAAACACCAAATCTTAAAAAAATTTGACAACACAAACAAATTAAATTTAAGGAGGAGAGAATTGATGGAAGACACCTTTACTCACTTGTTGGAGGTCGAAAAAACTTTTGCTGAAGTTTTGGAGGAAAATTTGGTGAAATTTGAAGCAATTTTTGCCTTTCTGGACATATGCACAGCACCTGAATGTTTTGCACCCTTGCTTAATACTGTGCGCCCTCGCATATGGCTGTGCACAATACCTGAAGGATTTGCACCCTCTCTCAAGGATATGCGTCGTCCCAGAAGTAGGTGCGCAAAACCTTTTTGAAGACCAATTTTGGAGGCCTTCATTGTGTCAAAACTGGGCTCAGAATACCTCGTTGGAAATATTATCCTGTATAATTTCTAAATATGCCTTTATTTTTCATAATGAACTTGATTTTTCCTATCAAAAATTGATTCTCCGAAGGCTAGTCAAAACATGCAGAATGAGGGCGCAAAAATGAAGTGTGATCTTTTAGGTAACTTTTGGAGGCCTTCCTCAGCTCCAAACTAAGCTCACGCTAGCTCATTGGAAATATATCTTGATATAATTATCATTTGACTCATCAATAATTCATTTGGACACTCCAGATATGAGAAAAATCGAGTTTTCCAAGGTCACTCGAGCAGTGCAGAAAACCTCTTGTAGCACTTGTATTTTTTACATTTCTCCAAAACCATGATACCTATGTAAAAAATGAAGGAGGTATTTATTTTTTGACTTATTATGGACACAAACCTCTCTCACTTTTTTCAAATTCATCTTTTTTTGTTCAAAAACATAGTTTGAAGAAAAATTGGCCCTATGAGTGGCAAATGATTTGACTCCTTGAATGGCTTCTTAAAAAATGATGGAGACATGATGTTTATGAGGTGAAATTACTAATATTACCTACCTTATGACTCCTCTACTCATATTTATCTGATTCCATAGAAAATCCTAGCTCAATGGGAGAGGAAATTAGGGATTTGTGCTTGTGGAAAATGATGATTTGGGAACCCTTGGGAAAAGACAACTCCCTTTGACATTTGTTCAATTGATGAACTAAAAAATCTTGCACTTTGACATGTGCTTGTTTGGCATGTGGAACTAAGTTGGAAGCTTTTGGGAGACTGAGTACTTATTACATTTGAATTGACATAAAATTACATGAGAAAAAGAAAGTTGCATCTTGGAATGAAACTCACTTTTGAAATCAAAATTACATGATGAAATAAGCATTTCTCTTTAGAAATCATCTTCACATGGTGAAGATATGTTAGTTGATCACCCTTTACTTGTTGGCCTTATGCAATGGAATGAAGTTTTATTGGACCATGAAAACCCTAGAAAACCTAATGATGACCTTGAAAAGACTGGACTCCATGGTGGCATGACATGATGAATTGACTTTATGGATGACGTACAGTCAGCAAGGTATGGAAGTGTGCCAACAAGAAAATGAATTTTAAGGAAGAGTGATTTTTTTGACTAGGGCTACCATCAGTGAGTAATTTTTTTGCATGACCTAGTGGAATGATAAAAAAATTTAGAGTGAGACCACTAATATGAAAAGAGTATATTTTGATCACTGATGGTAGGATGCAAATACTGACACTAACACCATCATCAAGATTTCTCCATTCTTGCAACAATATTTTCATAACCATTTCTTCCTTAGTTCATCCTTGGTGATGTCTACCTCGATATCCACTTGGTCCAGAGGATGAGTTTGATCCTCTTTATCATTCAACTGTTTTGGGGATTTTATTTTGGCCTTGGAAGATTTTGAATTAGCATTTCCAGGTCATTCTTCACTCAACTGTTCAGCTTCCCTGAAATTGTCTCCTGATTCTTGTAAAATTTCAAATATGTTTTGATTGATTTTCTGCATATGTGGATTATTTTTCTGGTTTGCATGATGTTTGCTGGTTCTTTTTTACTCGTAGCCATCTTGACCCATCATCCTTCTTTGAGGGGCTCCCTCATCTCTCTGGTTGCCTTCCTTCCTGTTGTTCTAGGTTATTGAGAGGGCATATTTTAAAAATATGGCCATATTGATGGCATCGTCGACATCTAAAAGGAATATGTTCATAATCAATAAGCAGTTGCCATACGTCCCCTTCACTTTTCAGTTCGATTGATTCAGGGAGCGGCTCTGTTCAGACAAAAGAGGTATAGCTTCCGCGGTGTGTCATTTCAACTATCTTCACAAATATACCAAGAGAATTTCCAATACCTTTTAGTATCTCTGGATCCTAGAAATCCGTAGGTAAAGAAAATAGTCATACCCACACTGGAGCCGACAAGAACTATTCTTCATCCGGATTGTAACATTCCTCCCATTGTTGAAGAAACATACTTGCATTGTAGTAAAAGTACGGTCTTGATTCTTCCAGAAGGTTTGTAAATATCATTGTATGATATCAATGTGACCTTTTGGTTGCAACCTAAGTTGGATCCATTTTATAATATCTTTTTGACTTGGCCAAATACCTATGAATTTGCAGATTAAGGCATGATCCTTCATATACCCTAGGTATTGGTCTAGCTTATTGGGTATAATGACAAAGTGAGGCTTCTTTGTGGCTCACGCCAAGCTTTTTCTTGCCATTTAAACTAGAATTTCCTTTGCAACAAGTGGTGCAATTTCTAGTTTATTTTCTATCATAAAAAAAATTTCAAATTTATAAACTCATGTTCCACTCGAATTAAATGTTCAATGCAAAATTGCTTCTGGAATTCATAAACTCATGTGAAATCGCATTGAATTTTCAATGCAAAATTACTTCTGACGTAGACAAAAGAAGGAGATAAATTATGTTTTAAACAATGTTCCATCGAGTTTCTCGGGAGGGGCACAAGGAGACAACCCCAAAATTTAGGGAATTTTGGGGGAGTGAGTCATAAAAATTATAAAATTGTAAATTAATAGAAATTTAATATATAATAATAAAAAACAAAATCTGAACATTATGTCAATAACTAAATAGAAGAACTTAATAACTATGAAATGTATATCTAGAAACTAAATATGATCTTAGACTATTATTATTTGGCATTTCTGCATTGTAAATCTAAAAGTAAAATACTAAATTGAATCCATCATTTGACATTATGCAATGTTCCATCTAAATAAATTCACGAGTTGACATGATGAATGGAACATCTAAATTAAATTAATAAATTCATCATTTGAAAATTGAAATTATACAATGCATATCAAATTTTCAAAAACCGATAAAAAGTAAGTTGATAATATGACAATGACATTATTATGTTGAATTCTAAAATAACCATAACATACTAAACTAAAAGTAAACATAAATGACAATTAGAAGTATTAAAGTAAACATAAATAAATAACACTGAGAAGTATTAAAGTAAACCTAAATAACAATGAGAAGTAGTGTTAAATTAAACATAAATAACACTGAGGAGTAAAATACTAGTAAATTTGTGCTTCATGCTTGATCCAGCTCCAGTAGGCTTAAAAAGGCTTCCATTTCGTTTTCTTCTTGCTTGATTATTTAGTAGCTGGCGAACATATGGGCCTAAGATCGTTGTGCGTCATCCAAAAATGATTGAAATTTTGTTCCAGTGGAAATGCTACTCTTTGATAGAGATAGTTGCAATTCTAACAGCTTCCAACAGAGCGGTCAACCGATCAAATTACACGTGAGGGGTAAGCCGAAGAGAAGGAGGAGGAGGGGGGGCGGGGGGGGTAAGAAGGCAAAGGAGCAGTATGTTTATCAGCTGTCATGGAAGCAAATGTCCTGTGAGGTACAATTGGAGCAATGGGCCGGAAAGGGTTGGAAGGCAAAGCCTAATGGTTCGTTTTAGGCCACCTAATTCCTTTAGAATGCGGTCTCGCAGCCACAGAAAATCCACCTGCAAAATTTGAATAAAATTCACATGGGTTCATTTTATGATGCTTTTCCGGGCCCACTTCCGCTTCCACTTCCACATTATTTGAAGCACTACTGCAATCAACAAATTTAGTTTCATCGTTTCCATATTTTCCTTTTCCTTTTCCTTTTGTCATTTTAGGTCTTGGTAGCCGCCGCCTTCCAGTCTCCACAAAACGCTGCACTTCCTTCATGGACCTAAATTGAAGTCCTTTAACGGGTTCGTAGTAGAGCTGCAAATGAAAATGAAAATGAATATGGACCATTGGATGAAGATCTTCTGCAGTAAAACGAGTCAACTATGGGGGCATTGGGGAGTATGGACCACTTTGGCCAAGTGCCCCCGCAGTGATCCTGAATCATAGATTCAGGTTAATCAGACGGTGGAGGACGCATTGCAGAATCGCACAAAGGCATGAATGGTGCGAGGGGAGGGGTGAAAGGAAAATCTGCGATGAAGCGAGGGCCATTAGATCTTGATGATCAACGGCGGAGATACGTTGAGGAGAAAGGATGATCAGGGTAAAGGCAGAGGCACGCTGGTCGTTGGATCAAGATGATTGACGGTGGAGGACGCATCACAGAATCGCACAAAGGCATGAATGGTGCGAGGGGAGGGGTGAAAGGCAAATGCGGCGATGAAGCGATGACCGTATGATCAGGAGGATCGATGGCTTGGATGGTTTTAGAGAAAAATAGGAAAAATGGGCTTGGACAGGAGGAAATCGATAATTCGATGGTGCGAGAGGTGTTGGATTGGGGATGAGATCAACGGTGGAGATTATCTCGGAAGATCGGCATATCGGTGAAGAAATATAGAGTGGAAATGGATTACTATGATGTGCGATGGAGCAAGGACCATTGGATATGGGATATATCAATGGCTAGGATTCCATCAAAAGGGGATGATCATCGGCGGAGAAGGGAAGGCGAAAGGGAAAGGGCGAACCTCGATGCGATGCGCCAATGCGATGGAACAATGCGATGGTCATCGGATCTTGGGGAATGGAGGCCTTCCTTAGCTCCAAATTGAGCTCAAGATAGCTCATTGGAAATATATCTTGATATAGTTATCATTTGACTCATCAAGAATTCATTTGGACACTCCAGCGATGGGAAAAAACGGGTTTTCCAAGGTCACTCGAGCAGTGCAGAAAACCTCTTGCAGCACTTGTATTTTTTACATTTCTCCCAAACCATGATAACTGTGTAAAAAATGAAGGAGGTATTTATTTTTTGACTTATTATGGACACAAACCTCTCTCACTTCTTTCAAATTCATCTCTGTTTGTTCAAAAACATAGTTTGAAAAAAAACTAGCCCTATGAGTGGCGAATGATTTGACTCCTTGAATGGCTTCTTAAAAAATGATGGAGACATGATGTTTCTGAGGTGAAATTACTAATATGACCTACCTTATGCCTCCTCTACTCATATGTATCTGATTTCCTAGAAAACCCTAGCTCAGTGGGAGAGGAAATTAGGGATTTGTGCTTGTGGAAAATGATGATTTGGGAACCCTTGGGAAAAGACAACTCCCTTTGACATTTGATCAATTGATGAACTAAAAAATCTCGCACTTTGACATGTGCTTGTTTGGCATGTGGAACTAAGTTGGAAGCTTTTGGGAGACTGAGTACTTATTACATTTGAATTGACATAAAATTACATGAGAAAAAGAAAGTTGCATCTTGGAATGAAACTCACTTTTGAAATCAAAATTACATGATGAAATAAGCATTTCTCTTTAGAAATCATCTTCAGATGGTGAAGATATGTTAGTTGATCACCCTTTACTTGTTGGCCTTATGCAATGGAATGAAGTTTTATTAGACCATGAAAACCCTAGAAAACCTAATGATGACCTTGACAAGACTGGACTCCATGGTGGCATGACATGATGAATTGACTTTATGGATGACGTATAGTCAGCAAGGTATGGAAGTGTGCCAACAAGAAAATGAATTTTAAGGAAGACTGATGTTTTTGGACTAGGGCTACCATCAGTGACTAATTTTTTTGCATGACCTAGTGGAATGATAAAAAAATTCAGAGTGGGACCACTAATATGAAAAGAGTATATTTTGATCACTGATGGCAGGATGCAAATATTGACACTTACACCATCATCAAGATTTCTCCATTCTTGCAGCAATATTTTCATAACCATTTCTTCCTTAGTTCATCCTTGGTGATGTCTACCTCGATATCCACTTGGTCCAGAGGATGAGTTTGATCCTCTTTGTCGTTAAACTCTTTTGGGGATTTTATTTTGGCCTTGGAAGATTTTGAATTAGCATTTCTAGGTCATTCTCCACTCAACTGTTCAGCTACCCAGAAATTGTCCCCTGATTCTTGTAAAATTTCAAATATGTTTTGATTGATTTTCTGCATATGTGGATTATTTTTCTGGTTTGCATGATGTTTGCTGGTTCTTTTTTTACTTGTAGGCATCTTGACCCATCATCCTTCTTTGAGGGGCTCCCTCATCTCTCTGGTTGCCTTCCTTCCCGTTGTTCTAGGTTATTGAGAGGGCATATTTTAAAAAGATGGCCATATTGATGGCATCATCGACATCTAAAAGGAATATGTTCATAATCAATAAGCGGTTGCCATACGTCCTCTTCATATTTCAGTTCAATTGATTCAGGGAGCGGCTATGTTCGGACAAAAGAGGTATACCTTCCACGATGTGTCATTTCAGCTATCTTCACAAATATACCAAGAGAATTGCCAATACCTTTTAGCATCTTTGGATCCTAGAAATCCGCAGGTAAAGAAAATAGTCGTACCCACACTGGAGCCGACAGGAACTATTCTTCATCCAGATTGTAACATTCCTCCCATTGTCGAAGAAACATACTTGCATTGTAGTAAAAGTACGGTCTTGATTCAAAAATCATTTTTTTGTCCAGAAGGTTTGTAAATATCGTTGTATGATATCAATGTGACATTTTGGTTGTGACTTAAGTTGGATCAATTTTATAATATCTTTTTGACTTGACCAAATACTTATGAATTTGCAGATTAAGGCATGATCCTTCATATACCCTAGGTATTGGTCTAGCTTATTGGGTATAATGACAAAGTCAGGCTTCTTTGTGGCTCACGCCAAGTTTTTGCTTGCCATTTAAACTAGAATTTCCTTTGCAACAAGTGGTGCAATTTCTAATTTATTTTCTATCATACAACAAAGTTCAAATTTATAAACTCATGTTCCACTTGCATTAAATGTTCAATGCAAAATTACTTCTGGAATTCATAAACTCATGTGAAATGGCATTGAATGTTCAATGCAAAATTACTTCCGACATAGACAAAAGAAGGAGATAAATTATGTTTTAAACAATGTTCCACCGAGTTTCTCGGGAGGGGCACAAGGAGACAACCCTAGAATTTAGGGAATTTTGGGGGAGTGAGTCATAAAAATTATAAAATTGTAAATTAATAGAAATTTAATATATAATAATAAAAAACAAAATCTGAACATTATGTCAATAACTAAATAGAAAAACTTAATAACTATGAAATGTATATCTAGAAACTAAATATGATACTAGACTATTATTATTTGGCATTTCTGCATTGTAAATCTAAAAGTAAAATACTAAATTGAATCCATCATTTGACATTATGCAATGTTCCATCTAAATAAATTCATGAGTTGACATGATGAAAGGAACATCTAAATTAAATTAATAAATTCATCATTTGAAAATTGAAATTATACAATGCATATCAAATTTTCAAAATCCGATAAAAAGCAAGTTGATAATATGAAAATGACATTATTATGTTGAATTCTAAAATAACCATAAGATACTAAACTAAAAGTAAACATAAATGAAAATTTTAAGTATTAAAGTAAACATAAATAAATAACACTGAGAAGTATTAAAGTAAACCTAAATAACAGTGAGAAGTAGTATTAAATTAAACATAAATAATACTGAGGAGTAAAATAATAGTAAATTTATGCTTCATGCTTGATCTAGCTCCAGTAGGCTTAAAAAGGCTTCCATTTCTTTTTCTTCTTGCTTGATTATTCAGTAGCTGGCGAACATATGGGCCTAAGATCGTTGTGCGTCATCCAAAAGTGATTGAAATTTCGTTCCAGTGGAAATGCTACTCTGTGATAGAGATAGTTGCAATTCTAACAGCTTCCAACAGAGTGGTAAACCGATCATATTCCAAGTGAGGGGTACACCGAAGAGAAGGAGGAGGAGGAGGAGGAGGGGGGTAGGAAGGCAAAGGAGCAGTATGTTTATCAACTGTCATGGAAGCAAATGTCCTGTGAGGTAAAATTGGAGCAATGGGCCGGAAAGGGTTGGAAGGCAAAGCAGAATGGTTTGTTTTAGGCCGCCTAATTCCTTTAGAACGCGGTCTTGCGGCCACAGAAAATCCACCTGCAAAATTTGAATAAAATTCACATGGGTTCATTTTATGACGCTTTTCCGGGCCCGCTTCCGCTTCCACTTCCACATTATTTGAAGCACTACTGCAATCAACAAATTTAGTTTCATCGTTTCCATATTTTCCTTTTCCTTTTCCTTTTGTCGTTTTAGGTCTTGGTAGCCACCACCTTCCAGTATCCACAAAACGCTAGACTTCCTTCATGGACCTAAATTGAAGTCCTTTAACGGGTTCGTAGTAGAGCTGCAAATGAAAATGAAAATGAATATGGACCATTGGATGAAGATCTTCTGCACTAAAATGAGTCAACTATGGGAGCACTGGGGAGTATGGACCACTTTGGTCAAGTGCCCCCGCAGTGATCTTGAACCGTAGATTCAGGTTAATCAGACGGTGGAGGACGCATTGTAGAATCGCACAAAGGCATGAATGGTGCGAGGGGAGGGGTGAACGGAAAATCTGCGATGAAGTGAGGGCCATTAGATCTTAAGGATCAACGACGGAGATACATTGAGGAGAAAGGATGAGCGGGGTAAAGGCGGAGGCACGCTGGTCATTGGATCAAGATGATTGACAGTGGAGGACACATCACAGAATCGCACAAAGGCATGAATGGTGCGAGGGGAGGGGTGAAAGGCGAATGCCGCGACGAAGCGATGACCGTATGATCAGGAGGATCGATGGATTGTATGGTTTCAGAGAATAATAGGAAAAAGGGGCTTGGACAGGAGGAAATCGATAATGCGACGGTGCGAGAGCTGTTGGATTGGGGATGAGATCAACGGTGGAGATTATCTTGGAAGATTGGCATATCGGTGAAGAAATATAGAGTGGAAATGGATTACTGCGATGTGTGATGGAGCAAGGACCATTGGATCTGGGAGATATCAATGGCTAGGATTCCATTAGCAGGGGATGATCATCGGCGGAGAAGGGAAGGCAAAAGGGAAAGGGTGAACCTCGATGCGATGCGCCGATGCGATGGAACAATGCGATGGTCATCGGATCTTGGGGAATGGAGGCCTTCCTCAGCTCCAAATTGAGCTCAAGATACCTCATTGGAAATATATCTTGATATAGTTATCATTTGACTCATTAAGAATTCATTTGGACACTCCAGCTATGGGAAAAATCGGGTTTTCCAAGGTCACTCGAGCAGTGCAGAAAACCTCTTGCAGCACTTGTATTTTTTACATTTCTCCCAAACCATGATACCTGTGTAAAAAATGAAGGAGGTATTTATTTTTTGACGTACTATGGACACAAACCTCTCTCACTTTTTTCAAATTCATCTCTGTTTGTTCAAAAACATAGTTTGAAGAAAAACTGGCCCTATGAGTGGCAAATGATTTGACTCCTTGAATGGCTTCTTAAAAAATGATGGAGACATGATGTTTCTGAGGTGAAATTACTAATATGACCTACCTTATGCCTCCTCTGCTCATATGTATCTGATTCCATAGAAAAACCTAGCTCAGTGGGAGAGGAAATTAGGGATTTGCGCTTGTGGAAAATGATGATTTGGGAACCCTTGGGAAAAGACAACTCCCTTTGACATTTGATCAATTGATGAACTAAAAAATCTTGCACTTTGACATGTGCTTGTTTGGCATGTGGAACTAAGTTGGAAGATTTTGGGAGACTAAGTACTTATTACATTTGAATTGACATAAAATTACATGAGAAAAAGAAAGTTGCATCTTGGAATGAAACTCACTTTTGAAATCAAAATTACATGATGAAATAAGCATTTCTCTTTAGAAATCATCTTCACATGGTGAAGATATGTTAGTTGATCACCCTTTACTTGTTGGCCTTATGCAATGGAATGAAGTTTTATTGGACCATGAAAACCCTAGAAAACCTAATGATGACCTTGACAAGACTGGACTCCATGGTGGCATGACATGATGAATTGACTTTATGGATGACGTACAGTCAGCAAGGTATGGAAGTGTGCTAACAAGAAAATGAATTGTAAGGAAGAGTGATGTTTTTGGAGTAGGGCTACCATCAGTGACTAATTTTTTTGCATGACCTAGTGGAATGATAAAAAAATTCAGAGTGGGACCACTAATATGAAAAGAGTATATTTTGATCACTGATGGCAGGATGCAAATATTGACACTTACACCATCATCAAGATTTCTCCATTCTTGCAGCAGTATTTTCATAACCATTTCTTCCTTAGTTCATCCTTGGTGATGTCTACCTCGATATCCACTTGGTCCAGAGGATGAGTTTGATCCTCTTTGTCGTTAAACTCTTTTGGGGATTTTATTTTGGCCTTGGAAGATTTTGAATTAGAATTTCTAGGTCATTCTCCACTCAACTATTCCGCTTCCCTAAAATTGTCTCCTGATTCTTGTAAAATTTCAAATATGTTTTGATTGATTTTCTGCATATGTGGATTATTTTTCTGGTTTGCATGATGTTTGCTGGTTCTTTTTTTACTTGTAGCCATCTTGACCCATCATCCTTCTTTGAGGGGCTCCCTCATCTCTCTGGTTGCCTTCCTTCCCGTTGTTCTAGGTTATTGAGAGGGCATATTTTAAAAATATGGACATATTGATGGCATCGTCGACATCTAAAAGGAATATGTTCATAATCAATAAGAGGTTTCCATACGTCCCCTTCATATTTCAGTTCAATTGATTCAGGGAGCGGCTATGTTCGGACAAAAGAGGTATACCTTCCGTGATGTGTCATTTCAGCTATCTTCACAAATATACCAAGAGAATTGCCAATACCTTTTAGTATCTCTGGATCCTAGAAATCCGCAGGTAAAGAAAATAGTCGTACCCACACTGGAGCCGACAAGAACTATTCTTCATCCAGATTGTAACATTCTTCCCATTGTCGAAGAAACATACTTGCATTGTAGTAAAAGTACGGTCTTGATTCAAAAATATTTTTTTTGTCCAGAAGGTTTGTAAATATCATTGTATGATATCAATGTGACCTTTTGGTTGCGACTTAAGTTGGATCCATTTTATAATATCTTTTTGACTTTGCCAAATACCTATGAATTTGCAGATTAAGGCATGATCCTTCATATACCCTAGGTATTGGTCTAGCTTATTGGGTAGAATGACAAAGTGAGGCTTCTTTGTGGCTCACGCCAAGTTTTTGCTTCTTTGTGGCTCACGCCTAGTTACAAACTGTGAATAATCCAGAGCGGAATCCCCAATTCCAAAAAAACTTGTTTTTACTGAGTCCCTACGGGATCTTCAAACATCCACTATAAAATTTCATACAACATACATATGGAATATTTGAGCTCAGTGAGTCCTTTGGAAAATTTGGAACCTTTTGTTAGTGTTTTTTCTTGTTTTTATAACCTCTGATTCCTATGCGTGAGAAGATATTTTGGGAAAATATATTCCCCGCATACCTGTATGGTGTTATAGGCCTAAATCAAAAACAAAAATGATGATGAGGTAAAACTGCCTCTCATCATCTTACAACGCAGGACTAAAGTCGTTTCTAACTAAAATGTAAACAATTTACTAAACTGAAAGTGAAAACTGTAGGAGTGAAATAAGGATTTCACCCGAAATCACAAGGCGAAAAGAACATGAGGTAAAAAGGACAAATAGGCCCAGTCATGAATGATCATTGCTGATTGATGAGGCAGAGCCCCTGCTGCTGCTAGCGAGGGCAATACCATTAATTGTGGGAGAGTTGGCCTACTGTGCTCGAGAATGAGGTATTGCTTGTAGTGGAAGAGATGGCATTCTTTGCTAGAGGTTCCTGTAGAATGGCCAATGGTCATGATCGATTGACTTGGACATGGAATTGACCCTCTTCATATTTTTTATCTGCTTCCTGGACATGGAGGATCATCAACCTCGACCCTTTCTCACTAGTGTTTGGTTGTGGCAGGGCCCGCAACATTAAGCTACCATTTTAAACTTGTATACGATGATAAAGTTGTTATGAAATCTTGCGTTTATGGTTTGACTGCTTCAGATGGCTCAGCGAGGGGTTATGAAGTGATGCGGAGGAAGTGCGAATGTAGCGATGGAAGGTAAAACCATGGCGGAGGCGAAAAGCAGGGTTTAATTAAAATATGGCGCAGAAATATGATGGGCGGTTTCGCAGGAAACCACAAGTGCTTTTCACGCAAGGTCAAGATGGTTAGTGGTAATGGGCCAAATGAATGCGATATGGCATGGTGACTGACGTGTGTCCACGAGAAAACTGCCTATTTCACGTTCAAAATGTAGTATGGAGGGGTGTGGGAGAAATGGACGTGAAAATGAATGCAGAAAATCCGATTTGGGGAAAGAAATAGTGGAGGTTGAATGGAAGCACGATGAAAAGCCCATCACGGTTGGGTGGGACCAACGGGATTATATGGGAGGAGATCCGATGGCCGTCGGATCTGGAGAACGTCGACGGCTGAGATCAAACACGAGGGGATGGAGGGTATGGACGGGTTTGCGGGCCGGGTGCCTCCGCAGTGAATATGGACCATTGGATGAAGATCTTCTGCAGTAAAATGAGTCAACTATGGGGGCACTGGGGAGTACGGGCCACTTTGGTCAAGTGCCCTCGCAGTGATCCTGAACCGTAGATTCGGGTTAATTAGACGGTGGAGGACGCATTTCAGAATCGCACAAAGGCATGAATGGTGCTAATTTGAAAATGGAAGGTAGTTGAAAGGGGTGCAAGGTATCCATTTTCAATTATGTAAATGAGTGCAAACATATTCTAAGTTTAAATCTGAAAATGTGAGAACTTCATATTTCTAATACAGAGATTGACTATAGGGGCATTTACCGGATATTTCACCTTTCAAAGAAAGGATGAATCTAGAGGCTACCTGGCCCTCTTACAGACTCTGCCTAAAGAACATATAGAAGTAATCACTCAGATTTAATTAAAATAATCTTGCTTTAAACTTGATGTTATGCGAAAATTTAGCTTGCAAATGGTGTATGTCTTTTCACTGTTTATGTATCTTAAGTGTAATTGTTTTTGCTGAAACATAACATGGGAATGAGTAACAATATTCAGAAATATAATGTCAAAACAAAACAACAATATGATATAGGAGTTCACCCCAACTCTTGGGCTACATCTCCTGGATCAAGCCTCCCAAAATCGGCTTGTCCTCTTGTATTAAAAGCTCTCAAATGCAATACAAGATTATAAGTTTCTCAATAGACAAATATGAATATATAAACTGATTCAGAAGATAGGAAAAAACTAAGAATTCCTTTTCAAATTCACTAAACAGTGAAATATTACCATAAACAGTGATTTTTTCATCAATGTCCTGTTGGTGCTTTGAACTTCTCTGCAACTTTTCGGGCTGTAGAAGTCCTCAAATGCCTCTAAAAACTCTTCCAATGGCTTCATAAGGTCGAAATTATCCGAAATAGAGCTTTGATTCACCTCCAAATGATAACCACAACTCCAAATAGCTCCAAACCCAAAATGGCCCTAGTGGCCCTGAAAACTTTCCTAATGGTTTTCGGCCTCTGAAAATCTTCAAACAGAGCTAAGACCTATTCCAATGGATCTGGAATGTAGGAAATAGTCTAAAGTGACTTTTGGTTCACCAAAAAGGTTACCCACAGCTCAACCAAACTCAAAACCCAAAATGGCCCTAGTGGCTCAAAAAGCTTCTCCGAAGCTAAACAGGTCGAAAATGAGCTCTAATGGCTCTAAAACCTACGCCATTGAGTCCAAAAGGCTGAGAACATACAAAATAAAAATAAAATTCGTTCCAAAAGGTTAAGTAATGAGAAATTTATGACCAAAACAACTTTGCCCCAATTTCCTCCACTAAATGTGGGGCAACTGCCAGTTAACTCCACTAAAAGTGGAAGTCCACCTAAATTTGGGAGCGCCTCCAGAATCTCCGCCATATTAAACTCCACTTAAATGAAGCTTAATTAAATATTAAACTTGATATTAGGCTCCTTAAGCACTCTTAATCATTAATCTCCCACACTGGTCATATGATGAGGTTCCATGGGAGGAGGGTTGGCCCCTCCGTGCTCCGCCAGACCCACTCCACTAAAAGTGCAATAAATTTTTCATACGGTGTCCGTTTTTCGAACCGTTTGTGGCGTTGGGATCGTATTGCCGAGGGCTATCCTGTTGCTCAGGTTCCAAATCAATTTGAGCACTTTAATTTTTGAGCTTTTTCCCAAGCTCAGATTTGAGCTCCTGATCACACCTCCCAAATGAGAGACTTTTGGTCCCCAAAAGCTTACTGAAATGAAGAACTGAACTGTAGTACAACAAATAAGAAAATAAAAATCCTCTTCTCTTCAGCCCTTCAAACACTTTTTCCTTACAAAGCAAGTGAATTTGAACCACAAATGAAAAGAAATTGACATTTCCTTTTCTGAATGCGCTTGTCCACAACTGTCCACAACTGACCTTCTTGAACCCACACAGAAATTTCTTGCGAGAAATTTACAAAGTGAAACTTTACAATGCAGCCTTGATCAATGAGTACAAAAGGAGTACGTCTTACTGTGTCAAGAAGTCTATCCACTTCTCACCAAGCCACTTCCATGGCGAATTTTGCTGCTGCAACTTTTCCTCATGTGAAACTTCCCTTTCCACATCAATAATGGAATATGAGGTTCCACCTTTGCCAAAATTTTCGTCCTCTTGCTGCATGTGCGTGGGACGACGAGTTGGATGCAAAGCCCAACAATGAGAGACAACATGTCCCTTCTTTTGGCAAAAATTGAAAATCATATGCACCTTCTTTGAAAGTAGTCTTTGCTTCATCTATTTCTTGTGTGCCTTCTTCCTCATCCAGCATCTCGAAACATGATGGTTAAATTGACCACAAAATGGGCAACAAATCCTCTTATGTTGCTTTGCATGCTTGCCATAAGCTGCATTTCTACCATCTTCTTGCTGCAACAAAGGCTTCAAACAATGGCAAGGAAGATTGACATCATGACATTGATGTAATTGAGAACTTGGGAGAAAATTTCTCTTCAAATTTGCATCACATTCTTGAATGCATGTGCTCAAAGCTTCGCCATTAAGCTACTCATAGCCAAGACCAATACTCTTGGGATGCTCCACAACACAAATAGGCTCAACAATGCCTTGTGCATGCTTGCCCAAACCTTTGCCTTCTTGATAGCCCATCTTCAACATCAATTTGGACCCAATACCTCTTGTATTTTTTTCAAAAGAACCAACATACTTTTCAATGGAGGAACTTGAAGACAAGTTGGAACGATTATCCTCTTCCTCAAGAATTTTCTTGGACAAAGCTTCTTGAGCTTGAAGAAGTTGCAACTCCATATCATGCAGTCTTTGAAGAATGGCTTCTTTCTCTTCTTGCATAGCTAGCAATTGTGCATGAAGTTGAACACTTTCCCTTTGATCCTCAAGGAGAATTTGCACCATGTCCTTCACTTTAAAAAACTCATTCTTCATGTCATCATTGAAGAATCTCGTGAAGGAGGAAACTTCACTTGTAGAAGAATATGACATTATGTAAATTTTCAAACAACCAAAAATAACTTCCAAAGAAAATTCCTCAAAGCTTTCAATCAAACGACAAGCTCTTAGCCAAATTTCAGTAAAGACCCCTTCTCATTCAAGAAGCCATAAAACACAAAATTTTGGAGTTTGTTTTCCAAAGATAATCTTGAGGTAAATTGGGTAAGGAAAATAGTCTTCAATCCTTTCCAAGACTCAGCTAACAACAACTATCCTTCCAACTCAAGAAAACTCATATATGCAACCATTTTGCAACCAATAAAATAGTAAATCTCTTACACTGTTTTAAAAACTTTTGCACCATAAGGAATGCTCAACCTGAGCTCTGATACCATCTGATCTGAAAATGGAAGGTACTTGAAAGGGGTGTAAGCTATCCATTTTCAATTATGTAAATGAGTGCAAACATATTCTAAGTTTAAATCTGAAAATGTGAGAACTTCATATTTCTAATACAGAGATTGACTGTAGGGGCATTTACCAGATATTTCACCTTTCAAAGAAAGGATGAATCCAGAGGCTACCTGGCCCTCTTACAGACTCTACCTAAAGAAAATATATAAGTAATCACTCAGATTTAATTAAAATAATCTTGCTTTAAACTTGATGTTATGCGGAAATTTAGCTTGCAAATGTGGTATGTCTTTTCACTGTTTATGTATCTTAAGTGTAATTGTTTTTTTTGAAACTTAACATGGGAATCAAAAACAATATTCAGCAATATAATTTCAAAACACAACAGCAATATGATATAGGATTTCACCCCAACTCTTGGGCTACATCTCCTGGATCAAGCCTCCCAAAATGTGCTTGTCCTATTCTATTAAAAGCTATCAAATGCAATACAAGATTATAAGTGTCTCAATAGACAAATATGAATATATAAATTGATTCAGAAGGCAGGAAAAAGATAAGAATGGCTTTTTAAATTCACTAAACAGTGAAAGATTACCATAAACAGTGATTTCTTCATCAATGTCCTATTGGTGCTTTGAACTTCTATGCAAATTTTTGCGATGTAGAAGTCCTAAAATTCCTCTTAAACCTCTTCCAATGGCTTCAGAAGGTCGAAATTATCTGAAATATTGCTTTGGTTCACCTCCAAATGATAACCACAACTCCAAATAGCTCCAAACCCAAAATGGCCCTGGTGTCCCTGAAAACTCTCCTAAAGGTTTTCGGCCTCTGAAAATCTTCAAACAGAGCTAAGACCTATTCCAATGGCTCTGGAATGTAGGAATTAGTTGAAAATGACTTTTGGTTCGCCAAAAAAGGTTACCCACAGCTCAACCAAACTCAAAACCCAAAATGGCCCTAGTGGCTCAAAAAGCTTCTCCGAAGCTAAACAGGTCGAAAATGAGCTCCAATGGCTCTGAAACCTGCACCATTGAGTCCAAAAGGCTGAGAACATACGAAAAAAAAAAAAATTCGTTCCAAAAGGTTGAGTAATGAGAAAGTTATGACCAAAACAACTTTGCCCCAATTTCCTCCACTAAATGTGGGGCAACTACCAGTTAACTCCACTAAAAGTGGAAGTCCACCTAAATTTGGGAGCGCCTCCAGAATCTCCGCCATATTAAACTCCACTTAACTGAAGCTTAATTAAATATTAAACTTGAGATTAGGCTCCTTAAGCGCTCTTAATCATTAAGCTCCCACACTGGTCATATGATGAGGTTCCATGGGAGGAGGGTTGGCCCCTCCGTGCTCCGCCGGACCCACTCCACTAAAAGTGAAATAACTTTTTCATACGGTGTCTGTTTTTCGAACCGTTTATGGCGTTGGGATCGTATTTCCGAGGCCTATCTTGTTGCTCAGGTTTCAAATCAATTTTAGCACTTTAATTTTTGAGCTTTTTCCCAAGCTCAGATTTGAGCTCCTGATCAGGTGCGAGGGGAGGGGTGAAAGGAAAATCTACGATGAAGTGAGGGCCATTAGATCTTGAGGATCAACGATGGAGATATGTTGTAGAGAAAGGATGAGCGGGGTAAAGGCGGAGGCGCGCTGGTCGTTGGATCAAGATGATTGACAGTGGAGGACGCATCGCAGAATCGCACAAAGGCATGAATGGTGCAAGGGGAGGGGTGAAAGGCGAATGCGGCGATGAAGCGATGACCGTATGATCAGGAGGATCAATGGCTTGGATTGTTTCAGAGAACAATTGGAAAAAGGGGCTTGGACAGGAGGAAATCGATAATGCGATGGTGCGAGAGCTGTTGGATTGGGGACGAGATCAACGGTGGAGATTATCTCGGAAGATCAGCATATCGGTGAAGAAATATAGAGTGGAAATGGATTACTACGATGTGCGATGGCGCAAGGACCATTGGATCTGGGAGATATCAATGGCTAGGATTCCATCAGCAGGGGATGATCATCGGCGGAGAAGGGAAGGCGAAAGGGAAAGGGCAAACCTCGATGCGATGCGCCGGTGCGATGGAACAATGCGATGGTCATCGGATCTTGGGGAATGGAGGCCTTCCTCAGCTCCAAATTGAGCTCACGATAGCTCATTGGAAATATATCTTGATATAGTTATCATTTGACTCATCAAGAATTCATTTGGACACTCCAACTATGGAAAAAATCCGGTTTTCCAAGGTCACTCGAGCAGTGCAGAAAACCTCTTACAGCACTTGTATTTTTTACATTTCTCCCAAACCATGATACCTGTGTAAAAAATGAAGGAGATATTTATTTTTTGACGTATTATGGACAAAAAACTCTCTCACTTTTTTCAAATTCATCTCTATTTGTTCAAAAACATAGTTTGAAGAAAAACTGGCCCTATGAGTGGCAAATGATTTGACTCCTTGAATGGCTTCTTAAAAAATGATGGAGACATGATGTTTCTGAGGTGAAATTACTAATATGACCTACCTTATGCCTCCTCTGCTCATATGTATCTGATTCCATAGAAAACCCTAGCTCAGTGGGAGAGGAAATTAGGGATTTGTGCTTGTGGAGAATGATGATTTGGGAACCCTTGGGAAAAGACAACTCCCTTTGACATTTGATCAATTGATGAACTAAAAAATCTTGCACTTTGACATGTGCTTGTTTGGCATGTGGAACTAAGTTGGAAGCTTTTGGGAGACTAAGTACTTATTACATAAAATGAGCATAAAATTACATAAAAAATAAATTACGTCTCGAAATGAAACTCACATTTGAAATCAAAATTACATGATGAAATAATCATTTCTCTTTACAAATCATCTTCACATGGTGAAGAGATGTTATTTGATCACCCTTTACTTGTTGGCCTTATGCAATGGAATGAAGTTTTATTGAACCATGAAAAACCCTAGAAAACCTAATGATGACCTTGACAAGATTGGACTGCATGGTGACATGACATGATGAATTGACTTTATGGATGATGTACAGTCAGCAAGGTATGGAAGTGTGCTAGCAAGCAAATGAATTTTAAGGAAGAGTGATGTTTTTGGACTAGGGCTACCATCAGTGACTAATTTTTTTGCATGACCTAGTGGAATGATAAAAAAAATTCAGAGTGGGACCACTAATATGAAAAGAGTATATTTTGATCACTGATGGCAAGATGCAAATACTGACACTAACACCATCATCAAGATTTCTCCATTCTTGCAGCAATATTTTCATAACCATTTCTTCCTTAGTTCATCCTTGGTGATGTCTACCTCGATATCCACTTGGTCCAGAGGATGAGAGGATGAGGATGAGTTTGAGTTTGAGTTTGAGTTTGATCCTGGATGTGAAAATCTACCTTCACATGGAAGGTATTTCATGGTTATCTTCATAAATGGTGCATATCTTTCCTAGAGGTAATAAAAAGGAAAGAACTTTTTTTTTTCATTCTTGTATCTTGGTTTTAGGGAAGGCTCAAAGTAATTTTCCTCCAAATCACTCTTTTTGAACCACTTCTCCCCAACATTTGGGATCCGGTGGCAACTGAAATGATGGCAGTTGATATAGTGAAGCTGGCACTAGCTAAAGTAACTTGGTTTTCATGGATTCTACATGGCATGGTGTTGGAACCTCTGAATTTTCTCATAGAACTTGTTGTAGCTCCTAGAGACAGCCTTGAGTTGTATAAAGACCAGTGTATAGGACATCTTAAATGGAAGGAGCATATGACTCAACTGACTGCAATTGGAAATGTTTGGCTCTCATGCAACTTTCACTCAGATGAATGGTTTTAATAAGGGTGGAACCAAGACCCCAAAGTTAAACACAACAACTAGGAAAACTGCAAAAACTTAATACAAACTGCAATAAGTAAATGCATTAGATAGCTCTAAAAAGAATTTTGTAAAGGGGGCCAACTTCTAAAATGAATACACATTTATCAAGTTATATATGAGCGATGACTATGGCAGAAGATGAAGTAATATATCAACTATAACTGGGCTTATTCAAGGATAAGAATCCATATATACTGGGTTTATTCAAAGATAAGAATCCATATATCTGGGCAAGTTCAAAGATAAGAATCCATTGTAGTTAATCTCGGAATAACGGTGGAAGAGATAGAAAATGAAACAAAGTATCATGCCCGAGCCATATTTAAAGTGTTGTAGATGAGTAAATATGAGTATATGCTATGATAAATTCACATTTAAGCATGGGAGCACTCGCATTCCAGAGCATTAGATACAAGAAATGTTGAGAGATACGAAATGAAAATTTGTATTAAAAAACATGGAGAAGAGTTACAAACTGTGAATCATCCAGAGCGGAATCCCCAATTCCAGCAAAACTTGTTATTACTGAGTCCCTACGGGATCTTCAAACATCCAATATAAAATTTCATACAACATACATATGGAATATTCGAGCTTAGTGAGTCCTTTGGAAAATCTGGAACCTTTTGTTAGTGTTTTTTTCTTGTTTTTATAACCTCTGATTCCTATGCGTGAGAAGATATTTTGGGAAAATATCTTCCCCGCATACCTGTATGCTGTTATAGGTCTAAATCAAAAAAAAATGATGATGAGGTAAAAATTCCTCTCATCATCTTACAACGCAGGACTAAAGCCGTTTCTAACTGAAATGTAAACAATTTACTAAACTGAAAGTGAAAACTACAGGAGTGAAATAAGGATTTCACCCAAAATGACAAGGCGAAAAGAACATGAGGTAAAAAGGACAAACAAGCCTAGTCATGAATGATCATTGTTGATTGATGAGGCAGAGCCCCTGCTGCTGCTAGCGAAGGCAATACTATTAATCGTGGGAGAGCTGGCCTACTGTGCTGGAGAAAGAGGTACTACTAGTAGTGGAAGAGATGGCCTTCTGTGCTGGAGGTTCTTGTAGAATTTCCAATGGTCATGATCCATTGAATTGGACATGGAATTGACCCTCTTCATAATTTTTCTCTGCTTCCTGGACATGGAGGATCGTCAACCTCGGCCCTTTCTCACTAGTGTTTGGCTGTGGCAGGGCCCGCAACATTAAGCCACCATTTTAAACCTGCATACGATGATAAAATTGTTATGAAATCCTGTGTTTATGGTTTGAATACTTCATATGGCTTAGCGAGGGGTTATGGAGTGATGCGGAGGAAGTGTGAATGTAGCGATGGAAGGTAAAACCATGGCGGAGGCGAAAACTAGGGTTTAAATTAAAATATGGCGTAGAAATATGATGGGTGGTTTCGCAGGAAACTGCAAGTGCTTTTCACGCAGGGTGAAGGTGGTTAGTGGTAATGGGCCGAATGAACGCGATACGGCTTGGTGACTGACGTGTGTCCATGGGAAAACTGCCTATTTCGCATTCAAAATGTACTATAGAGGGGTGTGGGAGAAATGAACGCAAAAATGAATGCGAAAAATCTGATTTGGGGAAAAAAATGGTGGAGATTGAATGGAAGCACAATGAAAAGCCCAGCACGGTTGGGTGGGACCAGCGGGATTATATGGGAGGAGATCCGATGGCCGTCGGATCTGGAGAACATCAACGGCTGAGATCAAACACGAGGGGATAGAGGGTACAGACGGGTTTGCGGACCGGGTGCCTCCATAGTGAATATGGACCATTGGATGAAGATCTTCCGCAATAAAATGATTCCACTATGGGGGCACTGGGGAGTATGGGCCACTTTGGTCAAGTGCCCCCATAGTGATCCTGAACCATAGATTCGGGTTAATCATACGGTGGAGGACGCATTGCAAAATCGTACAAAGGCATGAATGGTGTGATGGGAGGGGTGAAAGGAAAATCTGCGATGAAGCGAGGGCCATTAGATCTTCAGGATCAATGGTGGAGATACGTTGAGGAGAAAGGATGAGTGGGGTAAAGGCAGAGGCACGCTGGTCGTTGGATCAAGATGATTGATGGTGGAGGACGCATTGCATAATCGTACAAAGGCATGAATGGTGCGAGGGGAGGGGTGAAAGGTGAATGCAACGATGAAGCAATGACCGTATGATCAGGAGGATCGATGGCTTGGATGGTTTCAAAGAAAAATAGGCAGAAGGGGCTTGGACAGGAGGAAATCGATAATGCGATGGTGCGAGAGCTGTTGGATTGGGGACGAGATCAACAATGGAGATTATCTCGGAAGATTGGCATATCGGTGAAGAAATACAGAGGGGAAATGGATTACTGCGATGTGTGATGGAGCAAGGACCATTAGATCTTGGAGAGATCAACGGCTACGATTCCATCAGTAGGGGATGATCATCGGCGGAGAAGGGAAGCTGGAAGGGAAAGGGCGAACCCAATGTGATGCACCGATGCGATGGAGCAATGCGATGGTCGTTGGATCTTGGGGAAAGGATGGTCTAGATCTTATTAGAGGATTGACCATCAGCGAAACAGAAAACTTGGAAGCAGTAACTTGGAAAGAACGACGTGTGATCACCGATGGACTTAGTGCTTTGTCACAGGGCTTGGTCTCATGGCGAAAAAGGAGCTCGGGCTTAAGTGAAAGGGGCTTAGAGGCCTGATATGTAAAAATGAGCATTTTTAAAGCAAAAAGGTGGATTTTAGCCTTTTTAAGGGTTCTGATAGGTGAAAAAGGGACTTTGATAGTCCATGCAGTCCTTGTTGTATTTTATTTTGCAGAATAAAAACTCCTTATCATTATATATCCCAGCTTGGTGAGGGATGTTATAACAATAGAATTCATAACAACCAACATGTTTGAAGCATGTCACAACCATTGGAGAAGCCAAGAGTTCCCCAGTGCTAGTAGGTTCAAGCATGAGTATTCCTCCCCCTTTATGTGGCCTCCTCACCTTTGTTTCCTCTCCCTCACTGTATGATTTGTTTTCTTCCTCTTATGCCATGGTATTTTTATCAAAAAACTAGGGAGGTGTGATGATGTGGAATATGGTTTTAGGAATGAGAAATGGGAAAGGGAAAATGAAAGAGATGGTGCTAGGTATGTATGAAATGGGGGAGGGGACAGGGAGTGCTATTATTATGGGATTTAGGATGGGGATGTGGGGATTTGGAACTTAGGTAAATTTAGCACCTAGTGCTTATGATATTGGGAAAAAGGGTTTAGGATAAAGGGAATTATGTAATACAAGGTTTTGGGAATGGATATTTTGCAATGCATGAAGGGTATGAAGGTGTAGGGGAGTGAAAATTAGGAATTGTGAGTATAAGAGGGAAATACTAGGGTTTTAAATGATTTTAAACACCAAATCTTAAACAAATTTGACAACACAAACAAATTAACTTTTAGGAGGAGAGAATTGATGGAAGACACCTTTACTCACTTTTTGGAGGTCGACAAAACTTTTGCTGAATTTTTGGAGGAAAATTTGGTGAAATTTGAAGCAATTTTGGCCTTTCTGGACATATGTGCAGCGCCTGAACATTGTGCACCCTCACATACGGCTGTGCACAACACCTAAAGGATTTGCGCCCTCTCTCAAGGATATGCGTCGTCCCAGAAGCAGGTGCACAACACCTTTTTGCAGACCACTTTTGGAGGCCTTCATTGTGTCAAAACTGGGCTCAGGATAGCTCATTGGAAATATTATCCTGTATACTTTTAAATATGCCTTTATTTTTCATAATTTACATGATTTTTCCTATCAAAAATTGATTCTCTGAAGGCTAGTCAAAACATGCAGAGTGAGGGTGCAAAAATGAAGTGTGATCTTTCAGGTAACTTTTGGAGGCCTTCCTCAGCTCCAAATTGAGCTCACAATAGCTCATTGGAAATATATCTTGATATAGTTATCATTTGACTCATCAAGAATTCATTTGGACACTCCAGCTATGGGAAAATCAGGTTTTCCAAGGTCACTCGAGCAGTGCAGAAAACCTCTTGCAGCACTTGTATTTTTTATATTTCTCCCAAACCATGATACTTGTGTAAGAAATCAAGGAGGTATTTATTTTCTGATGTATTATGGAAAGAAACCTCTCTCACTTTTTTCAAATTCATCTCTGTTTGTTCAAAAACATAGTTTGAAGAAAAACTCGCCGTATGAGTGGCAAATGATTTGACTCCTTGAATGACTTCTTAAAAAATGATGGAGACATGATGTTTATGAGGTGAAATTACTAATATGACCTACCTTATGCCTCCTCTGCTCATATGTATCTGATTCCATATAAAACCCTAGCTCAGTGGGAGAGGAAATTAGGGATTTGTGCTTGTGGAAAATGATGATTTGGGAACCCTTGGGAAAAGACAACTCCCTTTGACATTTGATCAATTGATGAACTAAAAAATCTTGCACTTTGACATGTGCTTGTTTGGCATGTGGAACTAAGTTGGAAGCTTTTGGGAGACTGAGTACTTATTACATTTGAATTGACATAAAATTACATGAGAAAAAGAAAGTTGCATCTTGGAATGAAACTCACTTTTGAAATCAAAATTACATGATGAAATAAGAATTTCTCTTTAGAAATCATCTTCACATGGTGAAGATATGTTACTTGATCACCCTTTACTTGTTGGCCTTATGCAATGGAATGAAGCTTTATTGGACCATGAAAACCCTAGAAAACCTAATGATGACCTTGACAAGACTAGACTCCATGGTGGCATATGAGTTGACATGATGAAAGGAACATCTAAATTAAATTAATAAATTCATCATTTGAAAATTCAAATTATAAAATGCATATCAAATTTTCAAAAACCGATACAAAGTAAGTTGATAATATGACAATGACATTATTATGTTGAAGTCTAAAATAACCATAAGATACTAAACTAAAAGTAAACATAAATGACAAATAGAAGTATTAAAGTAAACATAAATAAATAACACTGAGAAGTATTAAAGTAAACCTAAATAACAGTGAGAAGTAGTATTAAATTAAACATAAATAACACTGAGGAGTAAAATACTAGTAAATTTGTGCTTCATGCATGATCCAGCTCCAGTAGGCTTAAAAAGGCTTCCATTTCGTTTTCTTCTTGCTTGATTATTCAGTAGCTGGCGAACATGTGGGCCTAAGATCGTTGTGCGTCATCCAAAAGCGATTGAAATTTCGTTCCAGTGGAAATGCTACTCTGTGATAGAGATAGTTGCAATTCTAACAGCTTCCAACAGAGCGGTAAACCGATCAGATTCCAAGTGAGGGGTAAGCTGAAGAGAAGGAGGAGGAGGCGGAGGAGGGGGGTAGGAAGGCAAAGGAGCAGTATGTTTATCAACTGTCATGGAAGCAAATGTCGTGTGAGGTACAATTGGAGCAATGGGCCGGAAAGGGTTGGAAGGCAAAGTAGAATGGTTTGTTTTAGGCCGCCTAATTCCTTTAGAATGCGGGCTCGCGGCCACAGAAAATGCACCTGCAAAATTTGAATAAAATTCACATGGGTTCATTCTATGATGCTTTTCCGGGCCCGCTTCCACTTCCACTTCCACATTATTTGAAGCACTACTGCAATCAACAAATTTGGTTTCATCGTTTCCATATTTTCCTTTTCCTTTTCCTTTTGTCGTTTTAGGTCTTGGTAGCCGCCGCCTTCCAGTCTCCACAAAATGCTGGACTTCCTTCATGGACCTAAATTGAAGTCCTTTAATGGGTTCGTAGTAGAGCTGCAAATGAAAATGAAAATGAAAATGAAAATGAATATGGACCATTGGATGAAGATCTTCTGCAGTAAAATGAGTCAAATATGGGGGCACTGGGGAGTATGGGCCACTTTGGTCAAGTGCCCCCGCAGTGATCCTGAACCGTAGATTCAGGTTAATCAGACGGTGGAGGACGCATTGCAGAATCGCACAAAGGCATGAATGGTGCGAGGGGAGGGGTGAAAGGAAAATCTGCGATGAAGCGAGGGCCATTAGATCTTGAGGATCAACGGCGGAGATACGTTGAGGAGAAAGGATGAGCGGGGTAAAGGCGGAGACACGCTGGTCATTGGATCAAGATGATTGACGGTGGTGGACGCATCACAGAATCGCACAAAGGCATGAATGGTGCGAGGGGAGGGGTGAAAGGCGAATGCGGCGATGAAGCGATGACCGTATGATCAGGAGGATCAATGGCTTGGATGGTTTCAGAGAGAAATAGGCAAAAGGGGCTTGGACAGGAGGAAATCGATAATGTGATGGTGCGAGAGCTGTTGGATTGGGGATGAGATCAACGGTGGAGATTATCTCGAAAGATCGACATATCGGTGAAGAAATATAGAGTGGAAATGGATTACTGCGATGTTCGATGGAGCAAGGACCATTGGATCTGGGAGATATCAATGGCTAGGATTCCATCAGCAGGGGATGATCATC
>CM076577.1:1323118421-1323163827 GCA_034641835.2 Pinus albicaulis
GCAGAGGAGAATTGATTATGGTGATGGGCAGAGCCGTTTCAGCAGGAGGAATGAAGACTTTCGTAGTTCCGGTCTATGGAAGAACAAAGATATATTAAAACCAGTCATTTCGGGCTTTTAAGCCCTCAACAACCAGAAATGAAGAATTTGTTTAAATCAGGCAGAATTCCTTTTAATTTTTGAAAGGCGAGACAAGTGGTCCCCACCACTTATATGCCAATCGGAATCGCAAGTTTTATAAGCAGTGTCTTGTTGATGTGAAGATTTGTGATGCGATGCAATCGCAATCGCAAATCGCAACATATAAGTTTCAACGTTCAAGTGTCTTATTGATATGGCGGAGTTCCGCAAGTGGAACAGTTGCATATAATATACAACCAAACTTTATTATATAATCGCCCTCCACCATAGCCGAGGCTCGTGGGTCCACAAGACCACACATCATTATATTATATGATCGCGCGGTTCAATCACAAGTCATGAATCGCAACCACTTTTGAATATGGCCCGATTGCGATTTGAAGTGGCAGACTCGATGGTCCTTTTATGGCGCAGTTTATTGTTGTATCACATCCGGATTCCAATCGCAATCGAAAGTTTTGGATGGGTGCATGCTATTGTTTAAAGCCCGGACTCGATGGAGTTTATGCAGTGAAATTGAAAGGAGTCATCGCGTTCGGATGTCAATCGCAATCGCAATGTTCCATCGGATGTTTGCGATGTGATCCAATCATAATCGCAACATCGCACATCGCTCAATCGCAAAGTTTGTCAAAGCCGATCCGCCGATCACCGATTGTCGACTGCGATGTGGTCCCCACTCGTACGTCGCGCATTTGAATTTCTTTTTGTTCCGCAAAGGTTTTTCCTTTGTAATTTGGTTTATTTCTTTGTTTTATGTTTTATGTTTTCCGCCGCGTCATATATAAAGTGAAACAACCCGAGAGCCTGTTGACTGTAGGGTGTTATTTTGTTTTCATTTAGTTCTGCACAGCAGCGCGGAGAAGAAGAACACAACAGCGTTGGTTTACAGAGACAGAGTGTGTTGTTTGAAAGATAGTGAAGGTTTGTGCACTGCGTTTGAAGCAATCACCATTTATGTTATCCCTCTGTGTTAAGAGGAATATTTTTTAACAGTTTTTTTTGAAAGAAATAGAAGTTTGTTTTTCAGTGCGAGAAACTCTGTCTCCTGTCAAGAATTTTAATTTCTTTGTGTTCTGAAGAGAGGAGTTTACTCTCTCCATCTATTGTTTTGGAATTTTCAATATTCCAACATGGTATCAGAGCTAGTTCAGGCTCTTTGAAGGTCTCAAAGAAGCTGAAGAAGAAGAAGACTTGTTGCAGTGTTTTCTCCAGCAGTGTGAAAGCTCAACAAAGGTCAAATTTTAGGTATTTCTCAAAGATAACAGAGCTGTTGTTCTTGTTTAAGAAGAGTTTGTTCTTTCAGAGAAGGAAAGGCATTTTTTTTAAGTTCGGAGTTCAGTTTAAAAGCAATGGCTGGACCAAGCACTGGTATGAACATTGGAAATGTTCAGCTTCCACAGTTTAATGGAAAGAACTATGATTATTGGGCCATTACAATGAGAGCCTTTTTTATCTCACAAGACTTATGGGAGTTTGTAGAAGATGGTTTTGATGAACCAGCTGATGAGCAGGCTTTTAATGCCTTAACTCAAGCAGAGAATGATATATTGAAAAGAAATAGGAAGAAAGATGCTAAAGCCCTCTACTATTTGTATCAGGCAGTAAATGAGAGTGTGTTTCCAAGGATAACAACAGCTAAGAAATCCAAGGAAGCATGGGAAACTTTGAAAGTAGCCTATCAAGGTATGTTAAAAGTTAAGACAGCAAAACTTCAGTTTCCGAGGAGAGATTTTGAAACTCTTTGCATGAAAGAGTCAGATAATGTAGACACATTTTTTACACATGTGATTGGGATTGTAAATCAGATAAGATCCCATGGAGAAACTCTTGAAGAAAGAAGGATTGTGGAGAAACTTTTGAGGAGCTTACCCTCAAAGTTTGATGTTATTGCTACCACCATAGAAGATACCAAGGATCTCTCAAAGTTCACAGTGGATGAACTTCATGCCTCACTGATAACTCATGAACAGAGATTGAGCAGAGATGAACATTCATCTCTTGAGCACGCCTTCAAGACCCAGATGCCTTCAGGAAGAGGAAGAGGTCAAGGCAAAGGAAGAGGAAGAGGCAGAAGCCAAAACAGAGGTGGAAGAAACAGCTCTTCACATTCACATGGAAGGAGCAACAGTCAAAGTCAGAGCCATGGCCAATGCAACAACCAGCAAGGTGGACATCAACACCAACATGCTCATGGAAAAAGGTATGAAAAATCCAATGTCCAATGTCATTATTGCAAGAAATATGGGCACTATGCCAATGAATGTAGAAAGAAGCAAAATGACATGAAAAATGAGCAGAATGCTAATGTAGGAAAAGAAGAAAAGAACCCAAGTAATGTGCTGTTAGCATGTAATGTAGCACAAGACAGAGAAGATGATGTTTGGTTCTTAGATTCAGGATGTAGTAATCATATGACTGGAAACAGAGCAATGTTTTCCAATCTATATGAAGAGATTAAATCTGAAGTAACCACATGGAATGATACTAAAATCTCTGTCAAAGGAAAAGGCAAAGTTAATATTCGAGCAAGAAATGGTGAGCAGAATTTTGTTCCTGATGTATATTATGTTCCAGGTTTGAAGTGCAATCTTTTGAGCACTGGGAAGCTCATAAACAAAGGTTAAAATGTAATATTAAAAGATGATGTGTGCACCATAAAGGATATACCTCCAAGCAAGAAAATCATTGCTGAAATACAAATGACCAACAATAGAATGTTTCCGCTCAAGCTCAACACTGACTTGAAGGGAAAAGGAAAAAGCATAGCAGTTGTAACACAAGAAGCCTTTCAGAAGGAAGCAAAAGATGAAAATTGGTTATGGCATCTGAGATTTAGACATCTCAATTTCGGAGGATTAAATTTGCTGCACAGAAAAGAAATGGTAAGAGGTTTACCATTGATTGAGAAGCCTGACAGCCTATGTGAAGGCTGCATCTTGGGAAAGCAACACAAAGAAAATTTTCCATCAGGGAAGAGCATAAGGGTGAAAGCACCCTTAGAGATCATTCACTCAGACTTATGTGGGTCGATGCAAATAACATCAGTTTCAGGCAACAATTACATGCTGACCTTCATAGATGATTTCACAAGAAAAGTGTGGGTTTATTTTCTGAAATATAAGAGTGAAGTCTTTCAGAAATTTTTCCATTTTAAAGCTCTTGTAGAGAAACAGAGGGGGCAGTATATTAAAGTTCTCAGAACTGATATAGGAGGAGAATATATATCAAAGTAATTTCTACGTTTTTGCAGAGAGAACGGCATACACAAGCAATTTACCACAAGGTACACACCGCAACATAATGGAGTTGCTAAAAGGAAGAATCGAACCATAATGGAAATGGTGAGAAGTATGATGAAGGCAAAACACTTGCCAAATGGGTATTGGGCAGAAGCAGCAAACTGTGTTGTGTATATTTTAAATAGATGCCCTATAAAAGCTGTGATGAACAAAGTTCCAGAAGAAGCATGGAGTGGTAGAAAACAAGGAGTCACCCACATGAGAGTTTTTAGATGTGTGTCATATGCACACATTCCTGACAAGTTGAGGAAGAAGTTGGATATTGTGAAGATTCCAAAGGATACAGATTATATAACCCATCCACAAAGAAGTTTGTGATAAGCAGAGATGTGCAATTTATTGAAGAGGAAGCATGGGATGGAAGCATTGAGAAAACAGTCAATGTTAAAAGCTGTTTATCTCATGATCAAGATGAGGGAGATGTGGTTGAAATTAATAACCCATCAGTAGCACAACCTCCACAATCACAAGGACACCAAAGGACATCTCAAGCGGCAGCAAGAACACCCCTAAGAAGAAGCGGGAGTGCATCACCAAGCACACCACATGGAGTAGAATTAATTGCTTCATCAAGCACGACTACACCAAGTGAAAGTGGAACAAAGTTCAGAAGTATTAGAGAAATCTATGAGCAGGGAGCACCAAATGAAGGTATGAATTCCCTATTTTCTTTATATTGTCAAGTTGATGATCCTATTCATTTTGAAGATGCTATTAAAGATAGAAAATGGATAGAAGCTATGGCTGATGAAATTAATGCCATAAAAAAGAACAAAACATGGGAGTTGGTTGATCTCCCAGAAGGTAAAGAAGTTATTGGAGTTAAATGGGTCTATAAGACCAAGAGCAATGCTGAAGGAAAAATAGAAAGACACAAGGCTAGACTTGTTTTCAAGGGATATAAGCAGAAGCATGGAATAGATTATGAAGAAACTTTTGCACCAGTTGCAAGAATGGAGGCAGTAAGAGTAGTGCTATCAATAGCAACACAAAACAAATGGAAAGTATACCAGATGGATGTAAAATCTGCATTTTTAAATGGAGTTTTAATGGAAGAGGTATATGTGGAACAACCTCTGGGCTATGAGAAGAAAGGACAAGAGCATAAAGTCTGCAGATTGAAGAAAGCTCTTTATGGGCTGAAGCAAGCTCCAAGAGCATGGTACAGTAGGATAGACTCCTATCTACTGGAAAATGGATTTGAAAAGTTTGAGGGAGAACCCACCCTCTACATCAAAGAAAAGATGGTAAGATGTTGATTGTTGTTTTATATGTTGATGATTTAATATTTACAGGTAATGATGACTACCTTATTGAAAATTTTAAAACAGTCATGAAAGATGAAGTTGAAATGACTGACATGGGTTTGTTGAGATACTTCTTAGGAATAGAAGTAGAACAAAGTGAAAAAGGAATTTTTATTTCTCAAGAAAAGTATGTAAATCATGTTTTGGAAAGATTTAATATGCATAAGTGCAAATCTGCAATTACTCCTACAATAATGGGATTGAAGCTGAGTAAGGATGACAGCAACAGGATTTTGATCCAAGTTTATATAAAAGCATAGTTGGCAGCCTCATGTATTTGACTGCAACTAGGCCAGATATTATGCATGCTGTCAGTTTAATTTCCAGATTTATGGAGAAGCCAAAAGAAGCACATTGGCAGGCAGCAAAAAGAATTTTGAGGTATGTGAAAGGAACTAAAAGATTTGGCATTTTATATACTACTTCAAAAAACTCAGAATTAGTTGGATACACTGACAGTGATTGGGCTGGAAGTGTAGATGATCGGAAGAGCACTTCTGGTTATGTTTTTCATATGGGTTTAGGAGCCATTTCATGGGCTTCTAAGAAACAACTGATTGTAGCATTATCTACAGCAGAGGCAGAGTATGTGGCAGCTACAACAGCAACGTGTCAAGCAATTTGGATGAGAAGAATGTTGAGAAGTTTATGCCAAGAACAGGTAAAAGGGATAGTGATTTATTGTGACAATAGCTCAGCTATTGCATTATCAAAGAATTTTGTATTTCACAAGAGAACGAAGCACATAGATACAAAGTTTCATTATATCAGAGAATTGGTGAACAATGGAGAAATTGTTTTACAGCATTGTAAAACAGAGGAACAATATGCAGATATTTTAACAAAGCCATTGGGGCATAAGACCTTTTAATTTTTAAGAAAATGTTTGGGTATGATTGATAACCCAACAGCTGACTTTAAGGGGGAGTGTTGAAAATATTAAAGTCACCTGCCAGCCTTGGGCAGGAAGAAAAGATTACAAAGGCAGCAACAGCAGAGTTTTGAGTGCACAACACTATAAATTAAAGAAGAATGGAAGAACAGTAAGGAAGAAATTAATTCTTGATGGGACGCAGACACAAATTGCAGAGGAGATTTGATTTTTTTACGAGCATATCCGTTCTCACATTGGAAGGATGAAGATTTTCGTAGTTCAGTTCTACGGAGGAACAGAACTTATTAAAACAGTCAATTCGGGCGTTTAAAGCCCTCAACAACCAAAATGGAGAAAAATTGTTTAATACAGCCGAAGTCCTTTAAATTTTTGAAATGGCGGGACAAGTGGTCCCCACCACTTATATGCCAATCAGAATCACAAGTTTTATAAGCAGTGTCTTGTTGATGTGAAGATTTGCGACGCGATGCAATCGCAATCGCAAATCGCAACATATAAGTTTCAACGTTCAAGTGTCTTGTTGATATGGCGGAGTTCCGCAAGTGGAACGGTTGCATATAATATACAACCAAACTTTATTATATAATCGCCCTCCACCACAGCTGAGGCCCGTGGGTCCACAAGACCATGCGACATTATAATATATGATCGCGCGGTTCAATCGTAAGTCCTGAATTGCGACCACTTTTGAATATGGCCCGATTGCAATTTGAAGTGGCGGACCCGATGGTCCTTTTATGGCGCAGTTTATTGTTGTATCGCATCCGGATTCCAATCGCAATCAGAAGTTTTGGATGGGTGCATGCTATTGTTTAAAGCCCGGACCCGATGGAGTTTATGCAGCAGAATTGAAAGGAGTCATCGCATCTGGATGTCAATTGAAATCGCAATGTTCCATCAGATGTTTGTGATGTGATCCAATCGCAATAGCAACATTGCACATCGCTCAATCGCAAAGTTTTTCAAAGCCAATCCGTCGATCGCCGATTGCCAATTGCGATGTGGTCCCCACTCGTACGTCGTGCATTTGAATTTCTTTTTGTTCCGCAAAAGTTTTTCCTTTGTAATTTGGTTTATTTCTTTGTTTTATGTTTTATGTTTTCCGTCGCGTCATATATAAAGTGAAACAGCCCGAGAGCCTGTTGACTGTAGGGTGTTATTTTGTTTTCATTCGCTTCTGCACAACAGCGCAGAGAAGAAGAACACAACATTGTTGGTTTACAGAGACATAGTGTGTTGTTTGACAGACAGTGAAGGCTTGTGCACTGCGTTTAAAGCTGTAACCATTTATGTTGTCCCTCTGTGTTAAGAGGAAGATTTTGTAACAGTTTTTTTGAAAGAAATAGAAGTTTGTTTTTCAGTGTGAGAAACTCTGTCTCATGTCAAGAATTTTAATTTCTCTGTGTTCTGAAGAGAGGAGTTTACTCTCTCCATCTATTGTTCTAGAATTTTCAATATTCCAACAAATGGTGCAACAGAAATATCTTATTGATACATTGTTATTCGACGACAGAAACCCATTTGTGCCTTGAAATAAAGTGGAAGAAAATTGAAAGCAAGTGGAAGAAAACCTATTTGCAGAAGCAAAGGTGAAGAATCTAAATTATAAGGCATCGATAGAGTCAAAGAAGGAAGAAGAGAAGAAAGCTCTCATTCTAGAGCAGAATGAACAGAACTAATATGGTTCTGAAGATGTTTTTTCATATAAACTTAACTGTATTGATTTTTTATGTGTAGATGTTAGAAGAAACTGAGAAGAAGAAACAAAATATGAAGAAGAATTAAAGTACCTTGAAGCATGGCTTGAAATACCATGTGTTGATGAAGTTTGTATAAAATATGTAGCAATGAATGTCGAAGACCGCATGGATGATGTTGAAAATGAAAATGCCAATGAAATATTCATGTATTGGAGTCCTGAAGAGATAAAATTTTACTATGAACTTTTGTTGCAACAAATTGATAATCAGAAGATTAACGACGAAGAACAAACTATAGAAGATGATATGTGGCAACAATCCACATAAAAACATATTTTTGAAGAAGTATATGACATCCATGAACATCCTAAAATGATTTTTTATGTTTATATGATAAACAAAGATATCACGATGGAAGAGGTGCAACATCAAATGAAGAAATTGAAATTTGGAACATAACAAAAATTCAAAGATAAAGCAGTTCAGAGGATACAAGATATGGAGGAAACAGAGAAAGAAATCCATTCCAAAAGTTGATGTCAAAGTTTTTGAGTCATTGTAAGCCTAGCTTAGACTTAGAATAACAGGCATGTTTAACCTATGTTATGTCATGTTTAAGTTGCCAGTCGTAATTAAGGGGGAGTGTTGGAAATAATCACTTCCTGTCAACTCACTGAACAACGCCTTGCCGTCACCGCCATAACCTGCCCAGATTTGAAAGGGTGCTACTGCCTTAACCTCTTCACAATTGAAGGGACAATAAATGACTTAAGTTTTGTATAAATAGACTTGAGTTGGGATAGAAAATAGAAGACCAGATGTAGAGGCCAAGTGGCATTGCAGCTGTAGCTGCACTTCCATGTTTCATTTCTTTGAAGTTTCGTTCTTTTATAAAATGGTGTATAATTTTTCTTGGCAGCTGTAGTTGTATGTTATTATTGAGTTTTCAGTGTGCACTCTATGAACTTTCAATTGGCATTAGAGCGTTGTGCTCTATTTCTTTCAGATGTGTATTAAGAGCTTTGACCCCAATCTTTTCACTTCTATGCTTTAACCTCAATGTCCGAGCTACTTCATTCAGTGAGAGGAACACCCTTAATGATTGGCTAAGTTCTGGGTTCAAACATGGTTGCAAGTTCTGTATATTTTGGAAAATTGTTGTGCTAGTTATTAAATCTTTCACTTTGTTCACTTCTATTTTTCCACCATAAATTTTCTTGATCATAGTGATAAATTTTTCAGGTTCAGACATGGTTGCAAGTTCTGTCTATTTTGGAAAAAAATTGTGCTAGTTATCAAATCTTCTACTTTGTTCAAATTCCATAGCAGTAAATGAATAGTCACCAAATGTGTTAAAATATTTTCTTTTTATGTTTTTATCTAATCTCCTTTGACAATTTCTTGCCAGATAAGTATTCCTTGTGCTTCTGGGTGAAGATATTTTACTTCACTTTTTTTTCTTTAACCTGGTAATTCTCATTAGTAGTTTAACTTTTTAAAAATAATTATTTCTTCTAGGGGTACTAAGAGTTCTGTAACTATATAATCATAAATGTACTTTATATTTCTTTCCTATAGATCACTTATATTCCAAGCCATTTATCTGCAGAGTTATCAACATGTATTTTTTCCATTGCATACTCATGTCTACATCATTTATCATATTCGTAATATATAACCAAGGGTTTTTACTATAGGAACATTACATTTGAGGAGTGTCTCTCGAGAGCTAATACAAATGATTTTAATAGGCATGAATGTATGCTTTTATAAAGATTGTGTTCATCTTGTCGTCGTTACGCCACTTGGGCCACAGCTTCTACCATAGCTTCAACCAGAAAACTACGACCTCTCTAGCCACAAATTTTGTTGTTAATTGTTTTCTTAGCATCATTACTAATACCTTAGTGACCTATATACAAAAACATTCGAGATATTAGTAAAAATATGACAAAATTACAAAAGGTATAGAAATCCTAAAAACAATGACGAATTTTACATTTACCATTTAATTCTTTATGTATTGTGCGATGGCCTCAGAGGCTAAAAAATATACCAATAAAACTATTACGTTCTCCTAATAAAATGAATGCATTTTAACTAGTATCCTCATTATGTCTTCTGATCTTGTTTTATATGCTAGGGTGGCTACCTACTGTGGTGCTTAGCTTCTATAAACTGGTATGTTTTTCCTGATAAACTACAATTATCATTGAGGTTAGGGGTTTTTTTGTCAAACACATTGTGGCCAGGATTGATGTGTCCTATTGTCAATAATAGGAATGGATAGTGGAAGTCTGACCAATAAACTACTATTATCATTGAGGTTAGGGTTGTTTTGTGTCAAACACATTGTGGCCAGGATTGATGTGTCCTATTGTCAATAGTATAAATGGACAGTGGAAAATTGGCCAATAACAAGGTTTCTCATGATTCATAAGGAGAAATGGTGGTGGAAAATGCCGAGGAAGACAAATCAGAAATCATTCCTGCAGCACAAGAGGAAAGTTAGCTCCATATTTATATTGTGGAAGAAATGAAGGTGGAGGGTGAATGAACTGCCATCCAATGCCATTCAGGTGTTTTTAATGTAAGACCATTTCAATCCGTGTCAAAGACTACTTTTTAGGATATACCTTCCCAAAATTCTCGAAGTTATCCCAACTCTTATTTTTCACTTTCAATACTAACATGCATAGAATCTGCATGATATTACTCATGTTGTTATAGGAAGCACAATCAAATATCATTACTACTTCTTCTAGTTTTTGCTTCTTTTTAGTCACAGAAGTGACAAAAGCTTAAGCCTTATAGTCTCTGTTTTTTCAACTATATTTTCAATGAATATACCGAACATTCACTAACCGACCTTATCTCTAAGTTTTGTTGTTTGATAATACTCTTTTCTTTTCATGAGGGTGAATCTATGTGTACTTTAATTGAATGATTATATTTAATGGCTTTCTTTCGATTTGAAAATGAGGGAAATAGTTGAGAGTTCCAAGAAAACAATGCAAAGATTTGGATTTACAGGGATTAGACATGAACCTAAACCTTTACTGTTCAATCCTTGGCATTAATCACCTCAATTATTTTTCTTCATGTTAAGTAAATCTTTCAGGTTTTACATTATTCTATTTGTGGGTTGGTTCATGTGCAACAATGCGACCTGTGGCTCTCCATTTAATTCCAATTATTTTTATATCTTTTATAGGATATTTCCTTTAATATATTGACAACATATGATTGCAATTACCATTAGCCTTACATTATACTTAGGAGGCAGCAGATACAAAGGCACCTTTACTGTTCAATCCTTGGCATTAATCACCTCACTTATTTTTCTTCATGTTAAGTAAATCTTTCAGGTTTTACATTATTCTATCTATGGGTTGGTTCATGTCTAACAATGCGACCTGTGGCTCTCCAATTAATTCCAATTATTTTTATATCTTTTATAGGATATTTCCTTTAATATATTGACAACATATGATTGCAATTACCATTAGCCTTACATTATACTTAGGAGGTAGCAGACAAAGGCACCTTTACTATTCAATCCTTGGCATTAATCACCTCACTTATTTTTCTTCATGTTAAGTAAATCTTTCAGGTTTCACATTATTCTATCTGTGGGTTGGTTCATGTGTAACAATGTGACATGTGACTCTCCAATTAATTCCAATTATTTTTATATCTTTTATAGAATATTTCCTTTAATATATTGACAACATATGATTGCAATTACCATTGGCCTTACATTATTCTTAGGAGGCAGCAGAGACAAAGGCACTATGCTGGAGCCATATGCATATCTCTGCCAGTAGAGAATTCCAAGAAAACAATACAAAGCTTTGGAGTTACAAGGATTAGAAATGAACTTAGACCTTTACTCTTCAATCCTTGGCATCGATCACCTCACTTATGTTTCTTCATGTTAAATAAATCTTTAAAGATTTTATATTATTCTCACCGTGGGTAAGTTCATGGGTAAAGATGTCCTGTCGCTCTCCAATTAATTCCAACTAGTTTTCTATTATTTTTCTATCTTTTATAGGAGATTTCCTTTAATATATTGACAATATATGATTGCAATAACCTTTATTTTATATTATTCTTTCTATGGGTAATTTCATGGGTAAAGATGTGTCCTGTGGCTCTCCAATTAATTCCAACTCGTTTTCCATTATTTTCTATCTTTTATAGGAGATTTCCTTTAATATATTGACAACAAATGATTGCAATAATCTTTGGCTCTACATTATTCTTAGCAGCCATCTGCATATCCCTGCCACTAGAGACTTGCTGCTTTACAACCGTCTTATTTTATCAATAATCTGTACAGATATCATATGAATTTTATTGTGGGGTATGGTTCATTTGTAAAAGAATTGAAAAATGGATTAAATTAACTTTAGAAAATTTACATTATTGTTCACAACTATTACAAACTTTTATTACATTGAGTTACGTTTATAAAATAATTATAACAAGAAATAAGCCACCATGGAGTGAGCTTTGATTCGAAAATTAATTACTCAAATAAAAGCTAGCATAAATAACATACTAATGAATATTTTAGAGAACGTTCATTTTCTTATATTTAGTGATAGTAAAATTAAGGATGTAATTAAATTGAGCTTAAATAAATATAATTATTAATTTAAATTAAAAGTTAAAAATTGATATTAATTTTTATTTGCAAATTAATAATGAAATAAAAGTGAGTATAAATAACAATATTTATAGTAATGATAAAAATTATATATATATATATATATATATATAATTTATTGATTTATATAATTACATATTGATTTATGTAATTAGGTCACTCCCCAGAAAGTTGTCTGAATGTTGTTATTTGTAACCGACCTTTCTTAGGAATCGACCTGGGGTAATTTAATATGTCTATGTTAGTTTGCTGCCATGGTCTCATTATTGTTCTCTCTACATTATATTGGTTTACTGTGTCTGATTTGTCAAGACAATTTGTACGTCCATTAACAACATATACACTTATTACTGTTGTTCTTCTTATATTTAAAGGTTTTTCAAATTTTCCAATGACAATTTTAGACCCTCAAATATATATTTAATTTCCGTCACTGCACTCCATTAGTCATATTATTTAAATCTTTTGTACTTTATGTACTTTATTCCTTCAATCAACCTGTTAATAGCTTTTATGTCTTTCATGCGTTAATTTTGTATATTTTACTTGCTCTTCCCTGTTAATAAACTTTTTCCTGAAGTGTAATTATCCACTATTAACATCTGGGGTTCATGCTTTTATATCTTAGCACAATTACCAACACCGACTTACCTTTTTCTTCAGGGACCTACTATTATTGATATATTTCCCTTTCGGATGCAGTGAATACAACATAAGTCAGTACATGCACACCTGTTGTACAAATATGAATTCTATGGATCTCGCTTTGTGTATGATTTAAGTACATAATGATATTATTATTTTATGCTCCACTTATTCAGTTACATTTAATTCATGGATTTGAAGGTATCGATGACTGTACTTCTTTACTATTCTACACAACTTATAATCTTTGATGTTATGGTATGGTTGCTTTATCGATCATGATGGAAAGTGCACGTCAAAATTCTATAGATGTTTGTATGTATTTTATTTGAACTGATATTTAGAAACGAGATGTAAACTTATAAAATTGGATTACTTACCCGTACTCATCTACTTAAAGTCTTAATGTTATCACCTAATCATCTAGTGTCCACGCCCGTTGCTACTAATTAGCTATAATAAATATCTTCATGCTTGCAATTTTTAATGTATATTAGACAGGGTCCAGATCATAATTTTCCTTTCATACTATTTACTGTAGAGAGGACATGTCTCGTTTGGCCGTCCACCATAATTAATTAATTTAATCTTTGTGTTTACACTTATCCACAAGTATTTTTGTATGTGATAGTTTACTACTTTTTGCCTGATACTTTGAACATAAGTGTTTAACATGTTTGAACCCGTTTACACTATATTTTAGTTAAAATATTGGCATAAATTTCGATTACTACTTACGTTATTTCTTTCCTCATACTACTGTATAAGTATTTATTAACACAATCTCCTCTTTCGCCAGCTAAATCTCGGCTGTGTATTTTCAAAGGAACGACCGCATTTCTTCTCATGGATAATTGTGTATGGCAATTTCCAATACTTCTACCAATCACATACATATTCTACTTTGACTTAGGAAAACGGTATACCATAGGTATAAATTTAAAAATCTCGATTACTAAACTGTCATGTCCGATTGAGCAATTTCTCCATTTAATGCTTCGGATTTCCTATGCTAATTCTAAACAAATCCATTCCCGTAGTGTCATAAAAATAATTGCTCATGGAGTGAGTCCAAATATTACTTAACCATTGTTGAAATTGCATCAAGAAATGACACTCTAAAATAGGGTTTCTGATTTAATTTTCCCTTAATTAAACTGGAAGAGAAATTCAAATTTCATCTCATAACAACTTGTATTAGTTAACTAAGTCAGAACTACTGAGTTATCTTAGTAAATTCAAGTTGAGTGTCTAAGAGGAGGCATGTAGAGTGATTTTCTATTTCTATAGGGTCTAGTTACAATGATGCATGAGTTGGAATTAGTTAACTCAAGAAATTGAGTTAAAATCAATTTAACTAGTTCTAACTGAGTGATGAGCTAGAGATAGATCAAGTGAATTAAATCTGATTTAATTCACAAGAGTGATCAATCAGTTAACTGATAATTCACTATAAATGGTTGTTGCATGTCATTTATGAGGAAGACCCGGTTGAGATACAGGTTAAATGGAAGATAATTATCAGTTGTATAATTAGAAAATAGTACAGGTGAGTTATAGAGTCAGTTGGAGGCCTAGGATGAATTTCGAAGTCAAGGTAAGAGATTATCCTATTTAATAGGGATTTAATTCCTCAAGGAATTTATGAGCTAGGTAGGCTCAGGAGAGGCAGAGAATTCATTGTGAGATAGTTGGCAGAGTGCAGGAGTTCTCTTATGAGATAAAGAATTGTATTGTTTCATGATCCTTAACTTTATAGAATATATATATATATATATATATAGCGGGTTTTAGAAAGCGTTGTTTCTCCAGATACAACTTTTCTTATGCAATTGATTGTTTCTTTCTCTTACTTGTTTATGTGATTGTGCGATCGTGTTTTATTTCCGCAAATTGTAAAAGAATTTTGTATCTTGTTTTAGTATATTATAAGATCACATTGAATCTCGTTGGTATAATTTTTATAGGGTATTAGAGCTCGAGGAATCACAATAAGAAGAGAAGAACATAGTTTTTTTTTATCATGTTCGAATTTGCATATTTATTCTTCGGTATCCAACAACATATGAAGATGTCTTTCAATGGCTTAAGATTGGAATATGCACTCGAGGGAAATTCAAATTATATTGTATGGAAGGACAAGATGGAGGAAGTGCTTTAGTATAATGGACTGATGTCTTTCATAGATGTTGATATCCCATAGCCCGCAACAGTAGATGCTCAACTTCTTGATGTAGGGAAAAAGAATTTTGTGAAAGCGAGAAGGATCTTGTTAGAGGGAGTTCCATACGATATTTTCTTGAGCCTCCATGGGAAGGGGACTCTATATGAAATGTGGAAGGCCTTAACAAATCTGTATCAAAATAGCAGTGATGACAGGAAGTGGGCGCTAAAACCCAAGCTTAGGAAGATCAAAATGAGGAAGGATGACACGATCCAGAAATACTTAACCAAGTTCACTCAATGTTGAGCTGAGTTTGGAAGTGTTGGGGTCACTGTTGCCTCAGATGATTTGGTGACCCTTGATCTTCTAGGCCTTCCCAAGAGCTGGCATAGCTACCAAGAATCTATTAATGGGAGGGAGAAGCTCCCAGATTGGGAGTGACACAAGAAGAAATTTAGTGGAGGAGCAGAGATGGATCCTCGTCAAAGACTAATGATGAGGAAAATTGTTCCTTAGCTGAAAAAATGAAGAAAGAAAAAGGGAAGGCATCCCATTGAAAATCCAAGACTATAAAGGCATGCCAGAAGCGAGACTTGTCAAAGGTGAAATGTGTCAAATGTTGTGAGCATGGAAACTATGGCACAAATTATACACAAAAGAAGAAAAAAAAAGGAGGCCTTAGGAGGAGTAGCAGGTGAAGCATTGGCTTCACAATTCGAGTTGTAATTCACCATGATTGCATGCATGGTGTCATTAGTGTTGGGATTTGTGTGGTGCTTGGATAGTGGAGCATCATTTCAAATGACCAGAAACAAAGAATTCTTCAGCAGCTTGGAGGAGAAGGATCTGAAGATGCACATCAAGATAGGTGATGACGAGAGGTATATCGATTTTAGGATTGGTACAGTTAATTTCCAGAGAGAGTCAGGAAAATTGATCACACTAAAAGATGTCATGCATGTACCTGGATTAAAGAAGAATTTGGTGTTTGTTTCTATGATGGAAGATCATGGATATGATGTGATTTTCAGTGAAGGAAAGGTGTTCCTTCCTCACAAATCCATGAGACAAGTGAAAAATATTGGGTTTCACATGAAAAACCTATGCAAAATTAATGTAGATGACTACGCAACATTGAGTAGTAGAGCAGAGAAGGTGGTGATATGAGACATCAATGAGTTATGGCACAGGATGTTGGGCCATCTTCACCACAACACTTTGAGGATCATGCAAAAGATTTCTACAGGGCTTCCAAAGTGTACACTTGTACAGAGAGACACATGCAAAGGGTGTACTATGGGGAGGTATACAAAGGCCACCTTTCACGAGAAGGAAAGCCGAGCAATGTCAATGATTGAGATAGTTCACTTAGACATGTATGGACAGTTCTCAATAGCTTCCACAATAAAGCGCAGGTATTATGTGATTTTTGAGGATGATTTTTCAAGAAAGTGTTGGATTTTATTCATGTAGAAAAAATTATCAGACATTCTCTAAGTTTTGTGAGTTCAAGGCACTTGACGAGAAAGATACTGAGTACAAGGAGAAGGCTCTGAGGAGTGAAAATGGTGGGGAATACATCTCTAATGAGTTCAATAACTTCCATGCCTCATAAGGAATTCAAAGAGAATTGATTTCACCTCATAGCCCATAGCAAAATGGGTTTGCAGAGAGAAAGAACATAACTATTGTGGGAGAAGCATGAGCTATGTTGCATGATCAAGACCTATCGTTGCTTCTGTGGGCGGAAGCATGCAATTTAATAGTATTTGTGTAGAACAAAAGTCCTCATCGGATAATTAGGATGATTACACCAAAGGAGGCTTTTTTAGGTAAGAAACTAAATGTTTCATATTTAAAATTTTGGTTCATGTGTTTATTTCCATGTGACTAAAGATGCCAAGAAGAAGCTAGAGCCAACAATAGAGTTGGGCATATTTGTGGGGTACATTGATACACCTCACAATTATTAGGTGTACTTGCCAACACATCGGATGATAATGGTCAGAAGAGGTGAATTTTTATGAAGAAAAAGCCATGCGATTGTCCCTTGAGAGGGAGCTTGAGTTGCATGTAGTTTAGGAGCTCTTAGGTCCAAAGGATGAAACTCAAGATGTGGAGCAGCCACAAGCTAAGGAACAAAGAGTGGTAGAAACCAGTCATGCAGAGCCATCCACGAGAGATGGAAGAAAGTGGACCAGAGAGGCTGATAGATTATTTTTGGATGCGAGAGATAATGTGTGAGCACCCACATCACAACACAGGCAAATAAGGTCCAAAAAGCGGCGCACTAGTGACTAGATACATGGCTCTTATGAGTGGAGGTATTGATATAGAACCATCCTCTTTTGAGGAATTAGTGCAACAAAAAATATGTTTTGATTTCATGGTTGAGGAGTATGACTCCATTATCAAGGACAGTGCATGGGAATTTGTCCTAAGACCAATGGGGAAGTCATTTGTAGGATCCAGATGGTTCTATAAGGTAAAGAAAGCAACAGATGGGAGTGTGGAGAAACACAAAGTTAGATTTGTGTCCAGAGGGTTCTCTCAGGCTGAGGGGATTATCTATAATGAGACTTTTGCACCAGTCTCAAGGTACTTATCCATTAGATCCATCCTTACACTCTCAATGTAGATGGGGTGGAAGATACATGAGATGGATGTAAATAAAACCTTTATCAATGGAGTTATTGAGTAAGAAGTATACATTGAGAATCTGGAAGGTTTTTACACCTTAGACAGGGAGTCGCATGTGTGCAGACTCAAGGGAGCACTTTACAGGCTAATGCAAGCACCCAGTGCTTGGTACACCATGATTGACAACTATTTCACCGGGTTGGGCTGCACCAAGAGTGAAGGGGATGAGAACCTATATAATATTGTGGTTGATGGTAAAATTTTGATTATTATACTTTATTTTGATGATCTGATACTGAAAGGTGATGAGAAGCTCATAAAATATTCCAAAGATGATCTTGCAAGATAATTTGAGAAGAATAGCATTAGGATTTTGCACTATTTCGTTAGATTAGAAATATGACAAAGAGATGGGGAGCTATTTATATCTCAGGGTAAGTATGCTAAGGAGATTTTGAGGAAGTTCTACAAGAGGGCATCAAACCCATGGAGACTCCTATTGCAGAAAAATGGAGGAGGAGGATGCTACTTCAGGTGAAGTAGTGGATGCTACTGTTTACAGGAACCTTGTGGGTTCACTCATGTATTTGGTGAACACACGAATCGACATATGCTACGCAATTAACCAGCTGAGCCAAGCTATGGTTAAGTCGAACAAGCTCTTTTGTAAGGCAGGGAAGCATGTGTTGAGATATACTAAGAGCACTATAGAGTATGGATTCTGTTACAGATGGACAAAGGTAGTGAAGATTCAAGGCTTCACCTATGTAGATTGGGCAAGGAGTCCATTCGACAAGAAGAGCACATCAGGAGACATATTTAGCATAGGATCAAAAACAGTTTCTTGGTACAACAGGAAATAGAGATCATTTGAACTCAGTTCAATAGAGGTAGAGTACATGGCAGCTAGCGAGGCAGCATGCAGGGCCATCTCGATGAGGAAGATACTTCTTGGTTTTTTTGATCAACAAATGGATCCGACGGTGATACATTGTGATAACCAAAGTTGCAACAAACTCTCAGTTAATCCAGTATTTCATGAAAATTCCAAGCATATTGATATCCAATATCAACATCTCAAATATTGTGTTCAAAGGAGGATTATGTCATTAGAGTACATTCCCATGAAGGAACAAGATGCAGACATCTTGAACAAGGCGTTGGCAAGAAGAAAATTTGAATTCCACAGAGACAAGATCAGGGTAGAAGATAATCCCTTTATTGTTGAGAAGGAGTGTTGAAATGGCACCAGGAAATGGAACCCCAAAGCAAGGCAGAAAGAACAAGGAAGTTGTTAGTAGAAAAAATAAAAGAAGAATAATAGATGAATCCAAAACTCTTATTCAAGAAGATATGTCAATGGAAATTGTTTGGAAAGACACATAGTCAGATCCTTCATAGGATCTAACTTTCTTATCACAGTTCTTAGGAGCTTATGATTTTGCAACCATTGAAAAAACATTAGAAATCCATTAACTAATGAAACAAAAGATTGAAAATATCATCCAACTTGAATAAAAGTTACAAGAAGAAAAGAAAAGTAATAGTCAACAGTTACAGGTACAAATCGCACAACTTCAGGAGAGCTTGCACCAACTGAAAATTCAACATCAAAGTGAAATAAATTCTAAGGATACTATAATTCAACAATTACAACTTTCTATCAATAAAATGAAATATATCCCAAAGATTGATGAGTTTAGAAAAGAAGACTTAGAATTAAACACTTTATTGACACAATAACAAGTTTTCTTTTGTTAGAAATTAACAAGGATCCTTAAGTTATGTGAATAGAGTGCTTCACTTGTGAATCACATTTCTCATATGAGGATTAGTTTCGATGACATAGATGATAAGGTCTCCAATTTTATCACTTGGCAGGATTCTGCTGATGGCCGAAAGGCCAACTTGCCCAGAATTGAAGACTCAAAGAAAGAGATATTGTTCACAGACTAGGATATACAATTGAGGAATGAAGAAAGAGAAATTTGCATAGCAAAATACATTGCCACAAACATTGTGGAAACTATCAGCCAAAACCTTATCGCACCAACTATTATTGATAAATGTCATCCTGGTGCATTACCTTTAGTAATATAATTAATAATATAGTGGCAAGAAGTGTCAAAATTAAAATAGGAGAATATTATGGTGATTGAAAAGCTTGATTGGGAAAAATACTGGAGATATCTAGTGGAGCCTCATAGCCAATGGCTTATGCTTCGTTGTCTTACAGATAAGTCCTCACACATGCTACCTCCACTATTTGATGTTTTTTTTACTAGACACCTACACATTAAGCCAGACTAACCTCTAGAGGTTAAGCCTATCCTTAATATCCTTCAACTCAAGGAGAAAATGGAAGAAGGGACAACATGATAATGCTGCAACAAATCAGCCCTTTAATTTCTATTTCTATTTTACTTTTACTTACTTTAAGGAAGTTTGTTTGAAACCTCCTCAGTTTTTATTGTAATGACTATTTTAAGAATTATTATTTTTATATTTAAACCCCTTCACGTATTTTACGAAGGGGTCCTGAAATTTTGAAAAGAATACTTTACTGGTGTTGCACTTCTATACTCTTAAAGTTTTCTGAATAAAAAAGGCTAAACCAAGCATTATTTCTTAGATGAGCTGAGTAAACATATATATGGTACTTTTACCTTATGTGTTTTATTTGAGTTTCAAATGAGGAATAGTTCATTTATCTTATGATGTTTTGTCTTATATATTTGTTTGAATACAGTTTGACATTAATTCACTTCTGAACATGTTATGTTGTTATTATTTATGTATATATGTAATGCATGCATTTTAAAATTTTGTGATATAAGCTTTATTATATTGATTTAAATAAATATTTAATTAAATCAATTATCTCAAATGTTTTCATATCTCTAAGTGAATGTATGATATTTATTTTCATCCAGTGAAAGATTATTTTGTAAATTTCACAAAGAATGCTTGTTTATTACAAGCTTGCCTATATCTCCATCTATCAAGTTCCACTTAGAGGTAAAATAATCCATTCACCCCAACTATATCAAATTGGGAAACTTGTCCCACAAATCCAGTCAGAGCCACCATTCAAAATGGAAAAGGGACGGTTTTTAAGTCCCCGACCGGGTGGTTTTCCCCGATGTTGTTGCACCGATTTTCAAGGCCTCAATAGGTAGTTAAGGTAAACTTAACTTGGTTAAGCTATTGATGGTTTTTTAGCTCCAAGTTTATGAGAACCTATGGTATTGCCCATGGTATTCATTTTGAATATATCATATTGGAAGGGGAGAATTAAACCAACCTAGATCTATCTAAATGATGGATCTACCAGGCTCCTAGAGGCATCAAATCTCTTGAGATATAAATATATTAAGATGCAAAGAGATTTGATTCTTCTCTGCCCTTAATAGATCCAGAGTTAGAAGGATATGGGCTCGTTATGTTTAGATTGTGGATGATTTATAAGTAAATATTAACTGTGTAGTAGATTTATTGGTGTTCATTAACTATTAATTTATATATTTATACTAGTTATATAATAACATTGAGAATTAATGTTCACTAAATCATGAGAACACCAAGTGTAAACTATAAATACTTATACATTTTACTATATATATATATAATCATATATTTGTTTTTTAATGGTGAATTTTATAAGTTGTAAAATCATGAAGTTATATCAAAATATTACATATGTCATTCTAGTCCCTAGCGTGGGAGACCAGACCACAACCAAAATTATACCTTTAGAAGGGACATAAAAGACAAATGAATAGTAGAAACAAAAACATAAAACAAGTCTATAGTAGGGAATTGACCTATCTGGCCATAAACATAGTCAATGGAAAAAAAAAGTCATAAACTTGATCCATCATAAAATCAGGGGAGAGGTTTTAAGTCTCAAGCAACTACAAGATAGGATCTGATGGTTCTAAAAAAGGTATAGAAGTAGCTCAGAGATAGAAAGATTATTTTCAATTATCACTAGCCCGTGTTCCATCATTTCCAATTTACAATCATAATTTTTCATGTGTCCATGCATGTAGTCCAAAATCTATAGCAGATCCTTTCTAGACTCCTCCTGGTTTTCTTGTTGCGTACACCCAAAGAAGAACTTAATCTACCAATATAGATCTACTATTCTCCATATCCATACTGTCCACTTTTTCAACACTTCAGGGTCTGAGATGGAGGCTCTTTGAGATGAGGCCTCCCCTTCATACTTGGTCAATTCTTACGACACATGCATATGGATCTTCTCCCTTATATTCTTACTACACATGCATAGGGATATGCTACCTTATCTTCCCTTATCTAGTTTCAAATGCTGCAACTTTGTTATGTAAACTAGAATTTACTATGTGGGCTCTCTCTTAATAGTAAGTTGCACCTCTCCTCACTCAACCCCTTTCTCTCGGCATTGGGATTACCACTCTAGGGTGTTGGAATAAGGAGTAAGAATTGTTTTGTGTTGCAAATGTTTCACTTCTTCTACACCACCTTATCTATAAGATATAAGGAATAATGAAATATGTGGGTTGTAACCTAGCCAAAGGGGCACTTAATTTAGAATAACGAACACCGGCTAATATCTCTTCCACCCCCCAGCCTCCACCAACTTCCAAGAACCTAGTGTGCACCCTTTAAATAACCATTTTTTGTGCTAGCCAGGCTTCAATTCGATTCCCATGAAATAGTATCACAACTCTGCCAATCCTCCTACCTTCAAGAGGAATAAGTCGTCTCCTCCTTCTAGCTTGTTCCTAAAAATAATAAGCATAGTATCATTCAAAACACAGATTCACCCTTACTACTATGCCCTGATTCTCATCTACCATCCTCTAATTGACACCAAAATTCCCTAAACTTGGTAAGATTATTAGCACAAAACCAATCACCATATAAGAAAATATGAATATACACCTAAGAAATTATCAACTAGAATTGGCCAAAACTTGATGCTTCTATTGTTCATTGAAGCAATCCAAAACTCCATGTTCGTAAGACCCCTAACCCGACTAAAATTCCAGCTTAATAATGGAAAAACAACTAATAAAAAAATCCAAGATCTCCTTGGTAACCCAATTAGGAGGGTAGAAGTCCCTCTGTAATATTGGAAAAAGAAAGAGCTACACACAAATCCTTCAAAACCGTACGTGGCTTCAAAATATAAAATACTTGGATAGAGAAAAAGGAGGTTTTACTATAGTTGCATGAACTACTTAAGAAATTTCCATTTCAAATTTTGCTCCCTCACTTGTGAAATTTTTATGGTACACCCTCTAAGAAAGATTCTCACTGAAAAATAATATGGGTTACCAACATGGACTGCCACATACCCTACATACACTAACATTATTGGAAAAAGTACTCTGTAGTGCTAATGCAAAATTCACCACCATCTCTAACTTTGATCCACGTCCATCAGCTACCAGATTTACCCATGATATTTTACTTCTGTGATGTTTTTAGAATTACTTTTTAAAAGAGCATAAAAGAAAACATGTGCATGCTATAAATAAGGGAAAAAAGACAACCATCAACAACATAAGAACACGAGATGTTGATAATGAAGTTCACCCAGTGTGGGATACGTCTTTGGGTTCGGTGTCAAAATGGGGTAGGCGGCTTCATATAGTGCTGGAAATGGGGAGATGTACATGAATGATGTTCTCTGTCATATAAGGATGTGCCCTCAACATTAGTGGCTTGTCTCTCCATGATACGTTCTTCTACATGAACTCTCACTCACAATTGACATCGTCTTAGCATGACATAATCTCACGTGAAACAAAAACAAGATCTTGAAACATGCATCAAGTAAGGATCTAGAAATCATAATACATCTCATAGAAAAAAGAGGCACATGATCAAAATGCATATACCTCAACCCCTGAAGTTGGAGGAAGAAGCAGATGCTCAACTACTGAATCTAGTTGCACCATCGAATTCGTGGCGTCGAGGGGCATAGAATCGACTATCAACACGTTAGAATCTAAGAACGTCACTCCAATCTAGAAAATGGACGAAAAATGGGAAGCTTTGTTCTTGAAACAGAAATCGCCATTAGATTCTATCACCGAGAGGTGTAAAATTGACATAAAGTTTGTCAAAAATGGAATCTAGAAAGTTCGGGACCTCAAGGAATCTTTTGGATGCCTCAAGATTCCCTGGGGCATGGTTCAACTGTCTTCATGGCTTGTGGTTCCATCAGTTCGGAGTTCCACTGTGTCTGAATTCTGTTATTTGGATCCATGTTCTTCCCTAAAAATAAATAAAAAATATTATCTTTCAAATTATGCACCATGCTCTGTTATTGTCCCTTGCACTTGTAAAGAGGCAAGCTTAAATACCCCCTCAATGACGAATCTTCCAAAGTAACGAGCCTATGGCTCATTGGTGGCGGTGGAGGTTAGAAGGGAAAATATTCCAGTTCGAATCCCACGCGCTCTCAAATATAGTTTGATATTTTTTTGTTTAAAACTTAATGGGCGCATATGGTATTTTGTTTATTTGTTTAACAAACATACACCGATAATAAGGTTGGTAGGGTCTGCTCCACGCAACCCCGACCCAACCTCCTCCGTTGCACATATCATGTTGGGTTATATCAGTTGTTGTATGGGTTGGACCACCGTGGATCAGGCTGACCTACGTGGCTGGGCGGGTTCGATTCTCACTGACCCATTTTAATATGGTGTCGGTGTTTTACGCGGTGGGCCACGGGGCGGGGTTGCCGGTCAACCAGACCCCGACCCCTCCATATTTATGAATATTTTTATATGGTTACAGGGTTTGACAGGGGTGGTGACCCACCAACCCAAGTTTAATTTTTGTGTAAGGGGAAAAATGCGGGGGTGGCAACCTGCCAACCCTTTTTTTATAAATTTTTTTGTTAAAAAAAAACTCCTTATTTTTTACTTTAATGAAAATAAGGGCCATTGGGAAATTTAACGAGGCCAAAATTTCACTCATTTTTGGGAGCTAAGGTCCCTGTGGGTTGACGGTGAATTTGTGGGACACTTAAACCTGGCCCATTGCCCAACTTTGACCAAAAATCTGACTCGCTCTAACTTCTCCATACGCGCTAGGATTGGAGATCCGTTTGCACCGTTGGAATTAGGGTGACGAAAAATTCAATATGAACCTAGTTTGAGAGCGATCCAACCACTTTGAATTTTGACCATTTCTAAGCCGTCTTGATCTCCCGAGGGTGTCTGAAGCCACCTGGATCAATCCTCCCCACTGCGGAGCTTTTGGTCCACCAAAAGAATGAAAATAATTTGTAGCTGCTTTGTACCTTGTCTACACCACAAGTTTCCTGAAAGGTCACCCTTCATTCTCCTTCACCTTTGTCCTTTAGAGCCATAAGCGATGAGACGACACTTGCCCACCCTACAAACCTGTAGTAAAATCTTCTTACGAATTACATGCTTTATTAAGTGACCAATCAATGACCCAAGAATTCCCCACACTTGCCACAAGTTTATAACCATACTTTGTGGTCAATTTTACATCAAATGGAATCAATACCCTGAATATCAATATAAGGCCAAAAACACCATTGTTACTTCATAACTGATGGAAAACACAACATCACTTTTAAATTTTAAATTGAAACACATTATTTACAAAAATAAGGCCATGACACTCTACCACACCTAGAAAAACCATCTCTCACTTATCAAAGTGAATGGGTAATCTCTCTATGCCGCATTAGCTTGTCGAACAATTGTTCCAACCTGTTCCTGCGCTGATGCTTTGTCGTTAAGGCACTGCTCTGGATGGAACCTCCAACATGTGGCTATCTGATGGCCACTTCTGTCGCAATGATTGTAATGAGTCTTCATCCTCCATACTTGCTTGACCTTCTTCTTTTCCTGCAGTGGAGAAGGCTTGTCACGCCTCATCTTGTTTTGTGTTGCCATTCTTTTCCAACACTTAGCAATGACATGGTTATGTAATCCAAAAAAAACCACATGTTTTCCAATGCCGTGATATATGTTCATTTTTAGCGACATGTTTGCAATAAAAATGAACATTAGAATACCGAGAGTTGTTATACCTTTCTTGTTGGTCTCTGGTGCAATCATGGTGACAAGAGATTGCCTCAACTCTTTCTATACAAGGTGCATTGTCATAGGATGATGGTGAAGTGTTCCCATCATTCTCTTTCCCCAATGGTTTCAACCATGCATCGGGAGACTCTGACACATTTGATCACTATCCTTCAATGTATCCCAAACCTGAGTCGCAAAACCTCCAATGGTTGAGTTATGCCTTGGCCATTAACAACAAGTCCTCCTCCTTTGTATCCCATCTTGGTGAGGAGTATCATGCCAGTTCCTGTAATGGGTATCTCCAAATTTCCCACATAAATTATAGCATGTGAAGATGAAACTGAAGAAAAATCAACATTTTTTACCTCAATTGTCAATTAAAAAACAAATGATGATGGCTTCTTCAAGCCTTTGTTTCACTTCAACTCCTCCAAGTCCTCTTATGTGGCTCACAACTAAACTTGCAATCTTTGATTCTCTTATTTCTCTTCTTGGAGAAGCCTCCTTAATTCAACATCCTTTGCTTGAAGGCTCTGGCCGTTGTGCTTCATTTCTTCTAAGGCTTCCTTTGTGGCTTGCAACTGAGGATGCACTCTCTCCTTATCCTGTTTCTCTTCTTGTAGAAGCACTTTCAATTCAACGTTATCTGCTTGAAGGCTATGGTTGAACTCCTCATTCGAATGATGAGAATACGGTGAGGGCGATGAATATTCACTCGAAGATGTGGATGAAGCATCAATTTCTACTTCTTCTTTCTCCCATCTTTCATGAGCTTCACAGATCATGTCCACCATTTTGTAAATCCTCACCATGGCCTCGTACATGTGTTTTCCATCCTCCATTGCTGCACGTTCAATTTTTGTTCACACTCGCAATTCACATCAGCAAGAAGACCGTTGCGATACCACTTGATCCGAGTCCTTCAACTACCAGATTTACCCATGATATTTTTCTTCTGTGATGTTGTTAGAATTACATTTTAAAAGAGAATAAAAGAAAAAATGTGCATGTTATAAAGAAGGGAAACAAGACAAACATCAACAACATAAGAACACGAGACATTGATAATGGAGTTCACCTAGTGTGGGCTACATCTCCAGGCCCGGTGTCAAAATCGGGTAGGCCACTTCATATAGTGCTAGAAATGGGGAGATGTACATGGATTATGTTCTGTGTCATACAAGGATGTGCCCTCAACATGAGTGCCTTGTCTCTCCACCAGACGTTCTATTACAGGAACTCTCTGTCACAATGGACCTCCTATCAACATGTCATAATCTCACATGAAACAAAAACAATATCCCGCAACATGCATCAAGCAATGATATAGAAATCATAATACATCTCACAGCAAAAATAGGCACATGATCAAACTACATATACCTCAACCCTTGAAATTGGTTGAAGAAGTGGATGCTCAACTGTTGAATCTTACTGCACCATCGAATTTGTGGCATCAAGGCGTATATAATCGACTGTTCACACGTGAGAATTTGACAGCGTCACTCCAATATGGAAAATGGCCAAAAAATGGGAATCTCTGCTGCTAAAACCGACATCGTCCTCAGATTCCGATCGCCGAGAGGTGTAAAATTGACATAAAGTTTTTCAAAAATGGACTCCGGGTAGTTTGGGACCTCAAGGAATCATTTTGATGCCTCAAGATTCCTTGGGGAATGATTCCATCGTCTCCATGGCTCATGGTTCCTTCGTTTCTTAGTTCCACTATGTTTATATTCCGCCATTTGGCTCCATGTTCCACCCTGCAAATAATAACAAAAAAATATTATCTTTCAAATTCTGCACCATGCTCTGCTACTGTCCCTCGCACTTGTAAAGAGGCAAGCTTAAATACCCCCTCAATGACAGATAATCCAAAGTAATGAACCTGTGGCTCCTTAGTGGTGGAGGAGGTTAGAAGGGTGGAGATTCCAGTTTGAAGCCCACCTGCTCTCAAATATAGTGTATGATATTTTTTTGTTTAAACCTTAATGTGCACATATGGTATTTTTTTTATTTGTTTAACAAACATACAACAATAATAAGGTGGGTGGGGTTCTCTCCATGCGGCCCTGAACCAACCTCCTATATTACACATATCATGTTGGGTTATATCGATTATTGTATGGGTTGGGCTGCCCGTGGATCGGGTTAACCTACGTGGTTGAACGTGTTCAATTCCCGTCGATTCATTTTAATATGGTGTCGGTGTTTTACGTTGTGTGCCACGGGGTGGGGTTCCCAGTCAACCGGACTCCGACCCATCCATATTTATGGATATTGTTATATGATTACGAGGTTCAGCAGGGGTGGTGACCCACTGAACCAAGTTTGATTTTTCTGTAACGGGAACCATGCGGAGGTGGCAGCCCGCCACCCCTTTTTTTATATTGGTTTTCGTTAAAAACAAGATGGTTGTTTGTTACTTTAACGAAAAATAAGCATCATTGGAAAGTTTAATGAGGCCACAATTTCACCCATTTTCGGGAGCTAAGTTCCCTGCCGGTTGACGGTGAATTTGTTGGGCATTTAAACCTGGCCCACTACCAAACTTTGACTCGCTCTAACTTCTCCATACAAGATCGGATTGGATATCCATTCGCACCATTGGAATCAAAGCGATGAGCACTTAAATTTGAACCTAGTTCAAGAGAAATCCAACCACTTTGAATTTTGACCATTTTTTATCCCTCTTGATCTCCTGAGGGTGTCTCGAGCCACCTGTATCAAAATTTTACCAAGTTTGTTTTTTTCTCTCACTCGTAGGACCTCTTTACCAACCTTCGACTACCATTCACAATGGTTAAGAATTGAAACCAAAAAAAATTGAAGATGATTGTTTTTCTCAATATTATTACAAATCCGTTAAATAAAATTATATTGGGGACATTAACATTAAATGATTGCAATGAGAATGAACTAAAACTAGAGTGAGTGAAACTGAGACACGTGGATGTATGGTTTTGACACCTAGTAAGTGGTTGGAATAAGATTCTCCAACAATGATCTGTTGATAATTACAGGTATGAAAACATTAATGACATCTTATCGAATGAGTTAATCCTCCTTACATAATCCTTCAATATCCCTTTATCTTGCAAAACTTTGGTGGATTGAAAAATTAAACTTAAATAGATTTCTATAATTAGATTTAATTTCTTAACAAAAATTTCAAAATAAACTTTTCCATATTTAAATATTTATTAAAAATAAAATAAATATATATTTTAAATTTAAAATATTAAATTATTTGTAAAAAAAATTAACATCAATTTTGTAAAACAAAAATAAACAACTTTTTAAATAAATAAAAACATCATAACCAAAAATAAATATTAACCATCAAATTTAAATATAAATAATAATACTTACCTATATCTTTCACTCTTTCTTCCCTTATTTTTTCTTTTCTTTTTCTAATTATTTTTTAAATAAAAAAATAATAATAAACACGCATAAATATTAATCATCAAATATAAACATAAATATAAATAATAATACTTGCTATATCTTTCACTCTTTCTTCCTTTATTTTTTCTTTTCTTTTCTAATTTTAAATTTTATAAGTCAATTCACCTTTTGCATTCTAATCTTCGCCTCCATAAAACTTGGTATTACTTTAAAATCCACACCATTCCTCAAAATCAAGTTGAAAAAATTACTATATAATATTATTTTTCTTTAAACTCCATTTGAACATTGTACTCAAATAAATATAGTATTTTTTTTCGTTTCGTATTCCAGATGAATACAGAAATAAAAAACAATTTCATATATATATATATATATATATATTAGTGTAACATCATTATTCTTTATTACTAAAAAGAAATATAGATTTTCAAATTAATAAAAATAAAAAAAAAACCAAACCTTCAAAGTGATACATCATAAAAGTTCTCACACAGGTTGAACAATATTCAACCTTGATGTGGTTTAATACTTAATATTAGAAAATTGTCATTAATTATTAACACTTCACCAAAATTATGTTGGAATTAACGGCGAAATTCATAATTAGATTATTCTTATGATGATGATAGGATTGAGATGCTAAGATTAGATGTCAAGTCCTAATATCTCGGGAGTGGTTGAAACCATCTTGTTAGTGTGAAAGCCTATATAATTAAGGTTCATTTGATTCAATGTAGGAGATTGTGTATGAGTGTGTACACTCTCTAGGTTCTCACTTGGAGAGCCATTTAGCTTATATTCATATTTTATCATGGTATCAGAGCACAAGGTGAGAGGCCTATGTGTTGTTTGGTTAAGCCCTTGAAAGCTGAGAAGAATGGTTGAGAACATGCTGAGCTTCTCTTTACTAAGTGTGAACACTTAATCCCAATTAGATTTAGGTTGTTGGAAATTGTGCGCGTGTGGATGCTGTGCCCCACTGTAATCCTCGCATAAGGATCTGAGCTTCAAATTGAAGTTGTGTGTAGAGATCTATGTGAGTGAAGTTTAAATTCATCCTTTGATGCCTTGGAAGGAAGCGGATGGGCGTGTTGGAAATGCACTAGTGACTCGCATTGTCTGCGTGGAGAGGAGCTTTGGCATGAGCTCAACGCTGCTTCTATAAACACAGGAGGTACGCTGCTTGTGTAACTTCCGTATTGGTATTTCCAAAAGGAAAGATGAGGTGTTGTAATGCTGTAATGCATTCGCTTAACTTCTCTTTGTGCACCTCCATTGGAACACTCACAGAAGCTTCCGTTTTTTTTTTTTTTAAAGCTGCATTGGAAAGCCCGACCTTGATCGTTCGAGGCACACATGCACTTTGTTGATTTCTTCAATATGAGTTAAGAATAATCTTCCCTTAAGTGAAACTTTTTTTACATAAAGTAAACTTCACTTCAATGGAAATTTTTAATATATGCATTTTTTAAAAAGAACATGAATTCTTTTTTTTATAAAGGGGATTTTTCATGATTCTTTTATGAGTGGAGAATTTTAATGAAGTTCTTAAAAAGAGTTTTTTGAAAAAAAATTCAAAGAGCTCTTTCAATTAAAGAGCATTCCTCCTTTACGTAAAAGATTTTTCCGAGAAGATCAATGTTTCCATGAGTAGGTGCGTGGATCGCAGTGGTTTTTTTATTTTGTTTGAGCAGCATTCTCGTGTTGAGCTTGCTGTGTAAGGTTGTTTGGGCTGCATAAGGCTGTTTGAGTCTCAGCGGTGGAAGTAGCAGTAGATTGGGGAAGATCCGAGTGCCTGAGGTGATTAATTGATTTGCTACGTTCTTTTAGAAATATGTGTTATATGAGAAATTGTTAATTACATGCATCAGAATTAAACATTGGTAACATTTCCAGCTTGTTGAGAGGTCGTTTGTTGCTCGTCGCAAGAGTCAAACACACTAAGACCTATGTGGCATAGAAGCCATAGTATACAAGGTTCTACTGTTGAAGAGCTACCAAAGGGAGGTTTCCCACCTGTGTAGTAATGGGGTTGTTGGAGCTCATTAGAGGACCGAGTGGAGTCGAAATCTATAAACAAGATAAAACGTGAAAAGCTGGACTTTAACAACATGTCTATATTTTTAAATATTTTTGATTCTGATGACGATGATGATGATATTTTCATATGGAAATTTGGAGGCATTAGCTTCCGTGGTATTTTTAAGTTTGAAAAAATTTCATAAAAACATTGTGGTTCTGTTGATGACCACTAGAAACAAGAGGCACAATCTGTTGTGCAAGATCCTGAATTGGAAGAGTCACGAGTTGATCTTCAGGAAGGATGTAAAGAGGAACAAAGTGTTGAAGGTCAATTCGACAAGCCACAAGAAGCTGATTGCAAAGACGTGGAAGAAGAAGGCAGAGCTTGAGAGAATGTAAATTGTGTTGATCTCATGAATATTTCTGTGTGTGCAAATGTTAATAGCAACAAGGAAGAAGCAACAAAGTTAGAAGAATAATTGAAGTTTCTTGAAGCATGGTTTGAAACACTATGTCTTTATGAAGCCAACATAGAAGTTGCATCCATAAATGTTGAAGACAACATTATCGCTGATGTTCAAATGTTTGACACCAGAAATAGAGAGAAGGAAAATTCTCCTATCCACCCTGCCATAATTCTGAGAAGGATGAAAACAAGAATTCAAGTTTTCCTTCACAGGGGAAGAAATGAGGTGAAGATACATCACTATCTCATGGCGAAGAAAGTGAAGATGAAGCCTCATCCACGAATGAACAAGTATGGAGTCACAAGCATAAAGACAAAAATGAAAACTCTGTTACCAAGTTTTTCATGTTTTTTATTGTAAGCCTATCTGAGACTAGACCAGCAGGTGTATGTTATTATTCAGTACCCTTTCTCCATTAAGGGGGAGTGTTGGAATTAATGGAGAGAGTAATAATTAGATTATTGTTATGATGATGATAGGATTGAGATGCTAAGATTAGATTTCAAGTCCTAATATCTCGGGAGTGGTTGAAACCATCCCGTTAGTGTGAAAGCCTATATAATTAAGGCTTATCTAATTCAATGTAGTAGATTGTGTATGAGTTTGTACACTCTCCAGGTTCTCACCTAGAGAGACATTTAGCTTATATTCATATTTTCTATCTTATATTCACCCAGTTTCCTTCTACCCACATTATTTATTCTCTCTTCATTATTATTTTTAAATAAACAGTATTGAGTCTTTTCTTTTCAAAATGAAATTCTTGCCTCCATAAGCTATACTGAAATGCAAGAATATACACATAAAATCATGCACAATTATTTCACAGTGCATGATAACATATTTTAACAAAGTTAATGCATGAACCTTAAAATTCTCTGAAATCTTGTTTCATTGGTTAAACCTCCTGACCATGAGTGATACGATCACATCCTCAACTCTCCCTGTGCTCCTCACTAGAGCAGAAATATCAATAGTTTTCTTGGAGGAAGACCTCAAGTCTCTTGTCAAGCCTCTTCTCCAACAACTCTAGACCACTCTAACCTTACAACCATCCTGTTGTTCATGTCTTTCCGTTTTTCACAAAAACCCTTTCCCTGTCTGAAATTTCCTTCTTATCCTCAAAGGGAAAGGTAACTGTCAATTAACTACTTCTTTCCAACCACTCTAGAGTCTTTGAAATATTACCAACTAGTTATGGAAGTTCAAAATGTAAATTTATTTATTCATAAAATAAAATGTAACTCAGGTTCATCAACCAATTAACATATTCATTAATATCTTTTTCACTTAAAAGTAAAATGTACTTTATAAAGGTTTTTAAAATAAAAATAAGGAACTTAAGCTGGGCATTACATCTTCCCCCACTTAAGGCAAACACTATCCTCGATGTTTCACTTCATCAAAATAAACAATTATGGATATGCTTCTCGTACAAAGCCTTGATCTTCCCAAGTAGCCTCTTTCGGGCCAAAGTGATTTCACTGCACTTTAACTTGGGAGATGGCTCACCTCCAGAGTGTTATTTATCTCTCCTTGAGAATACTTTGAGGATCTACCAGAAATTTTCCATCTGGTTTGACCTGCAACTAATAAAAATTTAATTAATTAATTAAGTTTTCATTATCTTTTCAGATGACATAATATCAATTACAACCTACCTGTATGTTATGCTAGTGTATTACATGCTTATGGTTGTGCACATATTGTTTCAATATGGATACATGAAACACAATGTGCACTCGTATGTGACCGGGTAATGTCAGTCGATAGGCCACCGACCCCACTGTTTCCAAAATTTGAAAAGGTCCACAAAACTGGGGAGCCAATTTGGCACAGGTAGTCCATCTTAGAGTGTTTTTATTGGGTCTAATTCTAACATACACATGATTTCCTACTTCGAACTCTCAATAAGTTCTTTTTCAATCCACCTATACTTTCTTCTTGTCCTTGGCAACTTTTATATTTTTTGGATCTTCCTCACTTCACGCTCCATCTCTTCCAACATCTTCTACCCAAGCATCATCTTAGTTTTTGGACTTCTCCAATTTATGGGTGTATGAAATTGTATTTCATGTAATGCCTCAAAGGGACTCATCTTCAGAGATTCTTGGTACCCATTATTGTAAGAAAATTCTACCAAATGAAAATAATATTTCCACTTCATGGGCTGCTCCATCACATACATATGTAACATGTCTTCTAATATCTGATTCACCCGCTCAACTTGCCCATCTGTTTGTGGCCAGGTAGTGACCAATACTAAGCTGGGCACATCACGTAAACTGTGAACGATGCCTTCCAGAAGGTTGGGGGTGAACTTCAAATGTCGGTTGAGATGATAGTTTTAGAAAAACATAAATCTAAAAACTCCCTCTTAAAGATGTCAGCAACTTGTACTATTTTAGCAATTAGTTGGACTGGTAGAAGTGAGTTGCCTTGCCTAAGTCTATCCCTGCTCCCTGCATAATGGTGTCATTGTTTTTCTTAGTCCTTGGTAAGCACAACAATAGTGTGTTGAAATGACTTCCCATTCCTTCGGTACATATATAGGTGTGTGCTTGCAAAATCATGATGTCTATCCTTTATTGACATTTTAAACAGCAGTGACGTTAAGCAATATTTTTATACATCCCCATGCAAAGTATTCTTTGATTGTTTGTTAAGTTTTGAGCATTATTGCTGAAATAAGAGATTTGATGATACTCATCCAAAATCATCTCCTTCAAGCTCATTTGATTGGGAATGTATGTTTTCTGTCGGAAAACTAGTAGCTGGTCACTATTGATTTTATAATCTGATTGTTTCCCTTGATTTTTTTCTTGTTGTGCTTGCTTCCACAAAAATTCGTATTCAATATCTTTTTGTGCTGCCTCCTTCACTTGATCCTAGAACTTAAATTCTACTTGATTAAAGTAGAACTCATAAACACAATGTATTTTTATACTTAAGGGTTCAACGACACAATTTTCCTTACTTTTCACATGCTGAATTTCAAAGTCGAATTCACTCAGGAATGCATTCCATCTTGCTTGAAGAGCATTCAAGTTAGACTCCTTAAAATAGCTAATTAGGCTATTGTGGTGTGTCTTCAACATAAATTTTTCCCTTAACAGGTAGTTCCTTCATACTTTGAGCATGTGAACTACTATGGTCAACTCTAGATCATAAGAAGAGTATCATTGCTCATGATCCTTTATCTTTCTCGATGCATATGCGATGACTTTTTTGTCTTGTGACAACACTGTCCCCACCCCTTCCTTACAAGCATTGGTGTAGAATTCAAACTCCTTGTTTGGATCAGACACCTTCAATACAGGGGAAGTAGTTAAAAGTTTCTTTAACTATTCAATACTGGCTTGGAATTCATTGGCCCATTTGAAAACTCATCCTTTTCGTTGTAACGAGGCAATAGGAAATGCAATTCGAGAGAAGCCTTCGATAAAAAATATGTAGTATCTAGCCAAACCCATGAAGGAACGTATGTCACTACGTTCTTGGGTACCCTCCACTCCATAATAGTCTTTATCATTTCGGGGTCTATTGATATTCCTTCAACATAAATTACATGGCCTGAATACTGGATCTGTTCTTTGTAGAAATCACACTTACTGAATTTGGCATAGAGCTGATGATCTCTCAACATTTTCAGCACCAAGATTAAATTTTCCTTATGTTATTCCATGGTTTTATAATAAATTAATTTATAATCAATGAATATTAAACAAAATTATCCAAAAATGGATGAAGGATACCATGCATAAAACTCTTGAAAGTTTTCAGTGTGTTGGTTAATCCAAATGGTAAAACCACAAACTCATAATGCCCATATTGAGTGTGAAAGGTTGTTCTATATATATCCTCATCTTTTATCCATATTTGGTGATATCCAGATCTTAAATCTATCTTTGAGAATACAGTTTCTCCCTTTACTTGATCGAAAATATCGTCTATCCGTGGTAGCAAATACTTGTTTTTAATAGTCAATTTGTTAAGTTGCCTATAATCCATACACATCTACATTGTAACATATTTTTTTTAACAAAAAGTACCGGTTCCCCCCAAGGATACACACTAGGATGGATGTACCCCTTGTCCAACAATTCCTACAACTGCATTTTTGAATCAGTCAGCTCAAGTACACTCATTCGGTCTGGTGCTTGTGACACAGGTGTTGCCCCCAGTGTTAGTTTGATGGTGAAATTGATATCCCACTTTGGATGTAGTCCCGATACTTTTTCAGGAAACACATCCATAAAGTCATGAACTACCAATATATTCTCCAACATAGGGGTATTTTACTTAGAGTTAATGAATCATACTTGAATAACATAAATTTGACACTCCTGATGAATTTACCCAGCAAGGATGCAATGATGGGACAAAATTGGAGTGGTTTCGTAATTCCTTGTAAATCTTGGCAAGCACCATATTTAGCCATATAAATAATGTTTTTCTGCTTGCAATCTACCATAGACCAATGCCCCTCTAACCAGTCCATCCCCAGTAATAAATCGTAGGAAGCTAAGGGTAAAATGTTCAACTCAACATTTATATGTTGGTTCCCTATGTCTACAGGGCAATTTGAGACTTTGGCATTATCCGTCCTCTTTTCCCCGGGGGTTAATTGCACCAACCAGGGAATTTTAAATTTCAGACTTTGTAAATTACATTTTTCAACTATTATGGGATTTATATAGCTTAAAATAGCACCTCGATTGACCAAAATAGATACAGTTTGGGAAAATAACTTACCTTTCAGTTCTATCATTATTGGATGGTAATCCGCTTGCCGATCCTCTAATGCAGCATTGATCCTTGGTACATTGCTTGCAACATCTCCCATTATGGATGCTTCTTGCAAATTGGCTACAGTTCCATTCCTCGCGTGTCGAGGAAAATTTTTATAATAATGTGCTTCATCGCAGCCCCAATATTATAGAGGGGGTTCGTGGGTCTGAATGTGGTCTGGTCTGCTGGATGTCTTAGTAGGCCGGTCTTCTACTAGCCATTTGGGTGTTTGTTGGTTTCTCCTAGATTGTCTATTTGATGGGTTTCTTGCAACATTTTTTTAAGTGCCCAACCTACTACTTTTAAAATTTTGTGTACTCTTCTACCCTTTCCTTGGCGGCCAACTCCTACCAGCATCTCCTTTAATTTTTGATTACTGATAGCACATTCATGCTTTTCAAATCACGTCATCCATAGTCATTGGGTTGAAGAACTCAATCCTTTCCTTCATGTAACCAAGTAAGATACCCAAGAAGAATTTTACCTTTGCTTTCTCATCCTTCAAATACGATACATACCCCAATAAAGAGGTAAATCTAGTTATAAACTCGTCCATAGATAGTTTTACTAACCTCAAATCATGCAATTCTCGAGATTTTTCATCGTAAAAACATTTTATTAGATATTTTTCCTTAAAATACTGTCGGAACTCGTCCCAAGTCACACTCTGGTCACCAATTCCTCTCACATTTTTAACTTCCTCCCACCACAAAGCAGCATTTTCTCGCAATTGGTAGATATCCAAACAAGATTTGAGCTTGCTTATATAGTCATAAACTTGGAAATATTTATTCATGATAATTATCCATGCTTATGCGACTTCTACAGCTTCTCCTTCGAACATGAGAGGCTTAATTTTTCTAAATTATCCCTGAACTTCCACTTTCTGTTTTTTTATCTCTTGCTGGTCGAAGCATTCCTAGATTCTGCTTCATTTTAAGTTATGCTTCTATTACTTCGTTGGGTGTGGCTTTCTTCTAGATTTTCATTAGCTTGTTTTCAATGTTCACCCTCATCCCAGGTGCCCCTCTCAGGAATGGGTTGTGTTGTACGGTGATTCTGCCTGTCTGAGAGACTTTTGAGAATCCTCTATTTTTCCAGCATTAATATCTCGTTATCACTTCTTACTCGAACCATTTATGCTTGAAGCTATTGCACAATATCTAGAAATTTTGTGGTCTGGCGTTGTTGTTCCTTGAGTAATCTGATGGTTTGATGATGTTGATCCAGACTCAGCTGACCCCACATTTTCAGGTTCATCTCTGGGTTATACTAGGGGTGAGGTTCCCCTTTAGCTCTGGGTGCTTGATATTTGGGTCCTCTCCTCATCGTGATCTATCAACAGTTTTCCTTTCTTCCCATCACTATGCACAATTTCAAATACACCCATTGTTATTTGAATGGCTGATCCAGCCCCAACATCTGAACGCTACTCTAATATCATATGTCACATCTATTACCATATAAAAAAAATTAATGACATTACCACAGTGCCTATTATTCAACACAATAATAGAATTATTTTAGTTTCTGTTCCAAGTACTATATACAATACTTGCCTCTGTACCCTAAAATTTTCTACTTGTTGTTGATTTTGAAAATTATTAACTTACCATTCAAACATATATTATAATGCTCCAATGTTGCTACATTATCATCACTTATATTAATTCACATTGCAATAATAAAAATATTAGCTACAATGTATTAAAACATATAAGTCATTGCATATTTTACATATCATTGCAATATTAACAAATCTTAGCTATAATGGATTATATCATGTAATTCGTCGCATTGGTGCTACTTATCCTTAATACTTGTTTTCGGCATGCCTAACATAGATTTGGAGATTGCAATATGAATTATATGCATGCAACTATTTAATGAAATCCCAAGATGGAAAACGTTTGGGAAGACAACAATAGGCTCTGTTCACTGCTCCTCTGTTAGCAGTACTCTGCTATTACTTCTGCAAGGTAACTATGCATGCTTGGACAATTTTTCAATGGCAATGACAGTATGTTTGATGGATGTCTGGGCGCTTGATCCATTGTCAATGCCTATGAATCAAACTCTCCATATGAGCTTGTGGTGGAAAGGAAATCAAACCTATACCCTTCCCCATTTCCCTCAGCGTTCGTCATTCGAGCTTGATCTCTCGGTGGTCCGCCACTCTTCTTCTCTCCTCTACGCCAAGTTGTGCCTTCTGGTTTCCAAAAGCCTTAAAAAATCTGTGCCTTTATATGCCACATTCTATCGGAGCATGTCCAACTCTTCTTAGCTAATCATTTGCATGCAATCCTTTTCTGTCTCTTATATCTCAGGTAAAACTTATGTTCGCTATTTTTCTAATTTAGTTTTGTGAACCTCCTATTGCAGTTCAATTAAGTGATTAATGTTCTATTTCATGCCATTACAGGCAAGGTCTATAATGGAAATTTTCTTCCAACATTCGAGTAATTGGTTATCACCATTTGATCTGTCTGGTACAGGGTTTATTTCATTTACAATGCTTATATCTCTTGTTCTATGTGCAGGTATTTACTTCGTTGGCTCAACCTTTACATCTTGGGGTTGGTAACAGGTTTCGATGAATTATAATCCCTTCACTTCTGTAAAGTATTGTCAAAAAAATTGTTTTGGGTTGTTGTTAAGAAAAATTGTGGTGCTCTACTTGCCTCTGTTAGCACCTCCAAGCTAGAGCTATGTACACTTCAAATTCGTCTTAGTCTAGCAAAGTTAGGAATACAAGGTTGAAATCCTATGGTTTCCAGATGTAGAATCGAAGCATTTTCTTTGTCTTTGGGTAGTGCTGCTGACTACCAGTGTGAGCATGATTCTTTAATGGGTTTTCTCTGTATTTTATTAAGGTATATCTGCACAAATGCAAATGTTAACATGCTTACTTGTAGTGATTGTTTTTGAGCGCTACTCGTGTAGCGAGGTTCTCGCTTCTTTACATGAACTTTTGAATTGATAAATACTTCAGTTTGTATGTAAATTTTTAATGAACTGATATGCCATTTCCTCATAATTTAATTGTTTAAGCTATGGTTATTTTTGGTAATTGTTTCGGTTTTATTTCTTCTGTAGCAACTACTAGTTATGCAGTTTTTAAAACTTGTAAATTGCTTTATCTGTTATTGCTGCTATATTTTTATCTTTGTATAGATATATATATATATATATAACACTATTCAGGCTTGCTGACTAAGAGCAGGCATAAAAATCCTACCTGTACCCATGGGTTAGGGTTTAAACCTCTCGACCAAGTATGGCTTTGATTAATCCCGCTAGTAGTTTGTTGTTTACCTATTTCATGGTTATGAAAATTTGTTTTCAGCAGTACTTAATGAAATGTGTTCTCTCGTGTAATTAATTCCATGAAATTAGGTCCTCTAATTTTTTTGGCATTCATTCACGACCACCGCCCTTAGCAGTCTCATTCGACATTGTATAGGTTTAGCTTGTCTCTCCACAACCTTGCTCGCTGATTCATATGTAGAAAACTTGATGCCATTGTACAAACTCTATCGATTTACAATGTTCACCCCCAAGAAGGGCCTCAAAGATAGTGGGTTAATGATTATGGATAATCTATGTTTTTACTTTGCACCCTAGATTCTTTCTATTAATATGAACTCTAGTAATCCAGGTTCCTTCTACCCACAATGTTTATTCTCCATGCATTACTAATTTTAAATAAACAATATTTAGCCTTTTCTTTTGAAAATTAAATTATTTCCTCCATAAACTATACTAAAACACAAGAATATACACATAAAATCCTACACAATGATTTCACAGTACATGATAACAGCTTAACAAAGCTAATGCAAGAACAATAAACTTATCTAAAATCTTGTTTCACTGGTTCAACCTCCCGACCATGAGTGAGGCGATCACATCCCTAACTCCTCCCTTGCTCCTCATTAGAGCAGAAATAACGGTAGTATTCTTAAAGGAAGACCTCAAGACACTTGTCCAACCTCTTCACCAATTTAGGTTGCAGAGTTCTACTGGTTTTTAACCACCTCTGGACAACTCTAACCTTACAACCATCCTATTATTCCTATCTTTTCGTTTTTCACAGAACCCTTCCCCTCTCTGACATTTCCTTCTTATCCTCTAAGGGAAAGGTAACTGTCAATTAACTGCTTCCTTCCAACCACTCTTGAGTCTTGGAAATATTTACCAACGAGTTATGGAAGTTCATAATGTAAATTTTTTTTATTCATAAAAGAAAATGTAACTCAGGTTCATAAACCAATTAACATATTAGTTAATCTCTTTTTTCACTTAAAAGTAAAATGTACTTTATAAAAGTTTTTAAAATAAAAATAAGGAACTTAAGCTCGGTGTTATAAAACCACATATTTTTGAAATATATAAAATTGTTTTCAGAATTTTTTGGAAGAAATTGTGCTCATATATTTAAAAGTTTTAAAACTTTATCGCACTTCTATGGAATCCTTAATTCCCACAGAATTATGGATTTCATAGAGGTGGGGTGATTGCTTCAATACCCCCATCAAACCCAGCACACAAGAATCAATAATCGCCTCAAACGCAGCTCAAGGGAATCAACATCCCCCAAATCAGATTTGGGTTCTCATACAGATTCCATAGAGGTGCGGTGATTACTGCAACATCCCCCTCAAACACAACTTGGGGGAATCAAGATCGTGAGAATCGAAACCGAGTCAAGGCTTTGATACCATGAATAGGTTTTTCGTTACAGCAAAACCCAGAGATATTGGTAAACTTTCCAAACCGGTAACTAGAATCCCCAGAGTAAGAATTATGGATTCCATAAAGGTGTGATGATTAATCCAAAAAAAACTTTCGATTTCAAAATTTGTCCCAAAGATTAAAGTGTAAGCTATCTTTATGACAAATAATCTCCTCCAATCCTTAATGAAAACAAAAGAGAATACCTTTCACGTGCTTATTGAAACCCTCGTAAACTTCAAACAAATAGCTTAAAGCCTGTGAAACACCGCAATCCTTATAGAAAGAGATAGACTAAAGCCTAAAGCCTGTGAAATGCCACAATCCTCAGAAATATTGTTGATATGTTTTTTAATGGAAGCCACGCTTTTTGACTCCAAATATTGTGTTGCACACTAGCGGCTTATCCCTATGTAGTTCGAAGACTAGTATCCTCATTAGGTTATGAAAATACAAATAAAGAATGTTGTTTCATATCAATGCAATCCCAGTGGTTTTATTATCCACAAAACAACTGCATCAAAATGATTTATCATCAAGTCGTGCTCACCGTTCATCTTACGTAGGCATACAAGTATTTATTCTCACTGTCCATTTCTTTGTTTTTTTAGAAGAAAAAAACGTTGAATATATTATAATATAAAAACTACATTTTCAGGATTACATTCTTAGCTGAAGAAATAGCGAGAAAGAAAACATGCATAGCCAGGGTATGAGATGCTCATTCAAAGAATGAATAAGCAAATGAGTAGTAAACCGGCTACCACAATTATGGGAGGAATTACCCATCCCTACCATAGTTAAATCTATCATACCTGGCAGACATGAAAGACTGAAAAGGATGATTATAACTATTAACACGCTATAGTAGCATACAAAAAAGGAAAATATTGAAAAGATAGCAGAGAAAAAAGGATAAGAGTAGCCTTCAACTTAGGGGATGAATATTGTCCATATGAAATAATGTCCCACCAAAGAAAGTATTGTCCAAATCGGGAGAAAATTGAGCATAGCAGGCTCGCTTGTTAGATTTCTGATACAGGCTTGTTTGTGAAGGTGTAGGGCAAACCCACTTGCATGAAATATCAAAACCAAGCTCGCTTGAAAAGGACAAACTGTGATCTGATTCAGATAAGAGACAAACATAACAGGCACTTGTGACATAATAATAAAAGCAGGCTCACTTAAGAACTGTCGGCCAGTATCGCTTGACAAAAAGGTTGAGAAGCCCAATAAACAGAAGCTTATAGTGATAGAATCAAAACAGAGAGAAAATGCCTTGTAATATAGGAAGAAGACTTGAAAAGAAATAGCAAAAACATAAGAGCAGCACCGAAAACCCTAGATCCTTCCATAAGGATGGCATGCCCAAAAAACAAAGAAATAAGAGTGCAATTCGAGAAATTCATGGAATGGGAATGGAAGAATCCCATATCTGTGAACCATCTCTGAAGTGAATGATCCTCATAATCCCAAAGTCAGCCAACAGACCCTTCTTAGACAGGCCATCTGCACGAGTGTTATTCTCACGATATATATGACTGATAGTGGGGCAATTCAACCTCCTCCAAAGTCTCCGAGTTCTATCAATCCAGCCTTGAAGACTTGGGGACAACATGAGAAAACTGTTGGAAACCCAACCAATGACAAGTTGTGAATCCCCATATAAGCCGATATTCTAAATTTGAAGATTAGAAGTAGCCAGTAGGCCCCCCCTAAGAGCCATGATCTCTGCTTTGTTATTAGACCTGGGGCCACCATTCTAAAAAATGTGAATCCGTTCACGATTGGAGAGCTTGATCCATACGCCGCATCCAGTGATACCCTCCGACGAGGCACCATCAAAGAAGACCGCATGGATGGAGATCTCGTATGGTCTTATACGATAAGAACCATCCATCACAGTGGGAACATGTTGTGGACGATCATCCAACCATCATTTAATGGCCTGATAGACACGATGAATTTGAAAGGGTTTGTTCTAAAAAATGAGTTGATTCCTAGCCAGCCAAATCTCCAAAATAAGAAAAAAAGGGAGCGAATTGTAATTAGAATTCAACTTGTCCCAATCATATGCAGCAGAAATGAAGTCCACCAGAGACCAAGATGGATTCATAAAAAAAGAGCTAAATAACTTCCACACTCTGACTGTGATATGGCAGGAAAAAAATAAATGAGAAATGGATTCTTCACCCCTGCAGCAGATAGCACAACGACTGGGCCCCTGAAGGCCTCTCTTCATAAGGTTTTCCCATGTAAGGATCTTCCCCCGCCAAACCAACCACCCAAAGAGAGTGATTTTCGTGGGAATTTTCCGATGCCAAAATGGAAATTTTTTTTTGGTTGCATCCTATTGAGATAGGGAGATGATATTACGATAAATATCCTATACAACGACCATATTATCCTTGAGAGGAATGTTCCATACAACCTGATCACCACCTGTAGCATAGCAGAAACCAGCGCCCCTCAAATGATCAAGGAGCTGATCCCACTCGATAGCAACAACATCAACCAGACCCAATTGAAAAGCTGTTTTGAAAATAGGAGCAGCAAAAGACCATGAATAAATAGTTTGAGATAGATACAAATAACCTCTCTGAGCCAAAGTGTGGACAATGCGTTGAGATGGGGCGGACAGTAAAGACAGAGAGAGAATGATGAGGGATCCAATCGGAATGCGGCCCCCATCATGAAATAGCCATGTAAGTTGGGGGGCCACATGGGTCAATATTTTTTTGAAACTGCCCCAGATGTAGGAAATGCTGTGTGGAAAAGACAATGAATGATAGCTGAGTAAATAAGGAATGTCACCATCAATATATTTAGCCCTGATGATGGCATTCCATATGCCAATTCCATTAATGGCCCTCCAGAAGGATTTAATCAGAAGGGCACAGTTGAAAACCCGGATATTCAAAATTCCCCAACCATCCATGTCCTTGGGCCTGCATAAAGGTGCAAGACAGCAAAGATGATATTTCCAATCCAAATTAGCCCCACCCCAAAGATAACAGGAGATGATACCATTGATTTTGTTAACAATATCAGCCGGCAGGAAGAAAAGATGACCCCAGTATACCATCATTTGGGATAGTATCCAAGCTCTGAACCTGTCAACAATCCAAATCTAATCTCGGATTTTGTAGCCACATGGTTTAATTATACAACCAAGATATTTAAAGCCCATAGACGCCAGCCTATCTTCGACTCCCAAAAACTCCACAATGAACATGACCTCTTGAGTGTCACAAAACTCATAAATGAGAAAAGATTTACCGATGTTAATACCCAGACCTGAAGCAGATTCAAAACACATGAACATAATATGAATGTAGAACTAGTGATTTCGAACCAAATAGCCAAACAGTAAAAGATCATCAACAAAAAGGGAGTGTGATGTAGAAACAGAGTTTGAAAAGGCAAAACCCTTAATGTAGCTCTTCTGCTCCGCACAATGCATGATCTTGCTAAACCCGTCCATTATGAGGATGAAAATAAGTGGGGATAAAGCACATCCATGTCGCAAACCATGACTAGCCTCAAAAAACTTAGTTGGAATGCCATTGACAATGACAACGTATATGACTGAGGATATGCAGGACATAATCCATTGGATAATCTAAATGGGAAGACCAATCTTGAGCAGAACGATTCTGATGTATGACCAGTCCATTGAATCATAAGCCTTATGAAAATCCACATTCATAACCAGGGCCTCTTTTTTATCCTGGTGCATAGAGTGAAGAACCTCCTGTGCTATGGCATAGCATCATGAATTGACCGCCCCTTAAGAAAACCCAATTGTTCCTTAGATATATGATCAGATAAAACAACTTTAATTCGATTTGCTATTATCTTTGAGGTGACCTTATAAATGAGATTACAAAGGGCAATGGGCCGGAAATATGAAAAATATTGTGGATCACTATACATTTCATTCGCTCGTGGATCATTCAATTTTTGGCCAAAAATTTGGGTTGCAAGTTTTATTATGGTAATTCGAATATTTCGAAGTCTGCAATCCAGATACATTCATGTGATTCATTTTTAATAAATTTAGAAAATATGAGCGTGATGAAGTAGTAATGGTGTTGTCATAATTTGGAGATTTTGTCTCTCGATAATGAGATAGTTCACTGAAAAGATTTATTTTGAATGTTCATGATTCCTCTTACGTGTCTAGGGAAGTCAACACCTAGGTAGACTTCTTATTTAAAAAGGGGTTTATTTTGATAAAATGAGAGTTTTAATTGTTTTAAGTGAGATTTTTTGGAGTTTTTGATAAATGAAAAAAATTTGAAGTGAAATCTTGATTTATGTTATTTAAACTGATTTTTTTATTTTATATATGGATTCAGCACTTTCAAAAACCCCAAAAACACTTCAATTAGAGGAAGTTACCATCAACCTTATAATTTCAATAAATTCCTAATTTTTTTT
>CM076577.1:1323163927-1323358721 GCA_034641835.2 Pinus albicaulis
CTTTATACCACTCAAGCTCTGCCATGATACATTGTTTCTCGCTTAATTCAACTGCTAGCTTAGCAACGTTTGTGCTATGCTTGTGTTCCATATTTCCTGCTCTTTGTAGGGCAAGTTGTGTGTTATCACTCTGCATGACAATTCAAGAACGCATTTCAAGCATCAAATTAAAATAAGAAAATGAAATTCCGTAATGAAGATAAAAGTCCGTGCTACATTAGAGCCTAATGTCAAATCTTACACACTAGAAAACTGGAAGAACTTATCGAAAAGCAGAGAGGATAGCCTCTTTTGGTTATCAAAGGCCAAAAAAAATAAAAAATAAGCTCTTGTCCTTTTTTGTGTGTACAATGTTCATTGCAGAGAGATCCAAAGGTAAGCAGAGAGGATAGCCCCTTTTTGTTATCAAAGATCAAAGGAAATAAAAATAATCTCTTGTTTTTCTTGTGTGTACAATGTTCATTGCAGAGAGATCCAAAGGTTTAACTAGAGGAAGGTAACAATCCACTAAACATTGGCAGTTCATCAGATTGCGACATTGTTGCTGTCACAGAACGGAGGTGCTTTACGTTCCAGGTGGGGAAGATGCTTGTGTGTCTATAGATGTAATGTTCTTATCAAATGTAAAAAGTGTACCTGTATATATATGTGTTTATGTTAATTTAGGATTCATTATAGGTGGAGAATTTTTTTCCTGAGTTACCTAGAAATGGATACAGATCTGGATTTGGATACCGATCTACCAGATTTTTGAAAAGCCAGGATCCGGAAATGAGGGAAAGTATACAAAATACAGTAATATATATTTTTAAAATTTTAAAAAACATATTCAAAATTCAAAAATAACCTTTCATGAATAACAACATTAGAACTGAAATCATTAGTTAATTCATAAATCCGAAGATTGAAATCATGATGCTTCATGCTTCGTACAAAAAGAATAATTGTTAATGCAATTTTGAATGTCTCAGCGATCACATCACTCTATTGATATGATGATGTACAATACGTCTAACTACACGTCAAAAATGGCTCTATATGCTTGTCAATTGAATATTTGAACTCTATATCTTAATTAACCTGTTATCTTCCTTGACATTTGGCTTAAAATCTAAAAATTCCCATCTACTTACAATGGTAAACAAATATTGTACATTGTTTCAGAATATGCTATAGTTTATATATCATATTCTTTTAAGAGGACTCTCACCTAGAGGACTCTTTACCTAGAGTTGGATGGGATTAATCTAATTAAATTATTAATGACAACCATTCTTTGTACACTATATATTATTATTTATGTATTGCCTTAAAGCTTTCTTAGGATTATCAAGTCATTGTTTGTACACTATATATTATTATCTATATATTGCTTTAAAGCTTTTTTAGGATTATCAAAAATTGAAAATTAACATTTTGATGTGTCAAACCCTTCCTCGTAGCTTTATTATGTACTAGACATCCTATAGGTATTTATACAGCCTATAGGTATTTATTAACTTATACAACTATGCAGCCTACATATTACTAATAAGTGATCTAACTGAAAATCTATATAGAATATTAAAAAAAAAAAAAAACCAAAATCTCTACTCTAATGTATTCGATGGGGATTTGGCTTGTGAGTACTAGTTGACACAACATCTGTTTCAACAGCATAGAATTGGTTTCCCTATTTGAGGGATCAATTTACGTGGTGGATCCTACGTGGATCTGGGTGGATCCGTATCCATATCTGAAACAAGGATCTAGGAATCCAGCATCAAGACATGTGTATATGGTAACATAGGTTTTTTTGCTTAAAGGTTTTATTTTTCTAAGTATTTAATACAACCAGAATTAACATGGATTTATACTAATTATATTATTTTAAATTAATTTAGTTATAAAAAATCAGCTGAAAACAAAATGTATATATATATATATATATATATATATATATATATATATATATATGGGAAATGAGGTATAACCTGAGCCCCGACACCAATCGCTTCCAGCTGCAATGACAATCCCATCTTGTATGAGGATTCCGAACTAGGTTTTGCAATTCTTCTGCCGCTTATAGATTTTTGTATGACACGTTTCAGAACGGAACCATACCCTACATGCTCTGACAAACAGTGTTTTACTATATTATCAGAAGGTTTTTCATTGCTTGGCATTGTCAAATGAAGCATCTTGAGAACAGTCTCTGAATTGCTAATACATGCTGCGCCCTCGCCTTTGCCTGAACAAAACATATAAGTGCCAAAAGGTCTGTATGGGCTTCTCTTGATAACACCTTCCAACTCCCTTAGAGAGTCAAGCCCATAGTTTGCTATTGTGTTAGTATGCTGCCAGACATTATTAAGAAGAGCCCTATAGGCATCCTGAATAAAAGAATCAGGTGCATTTTTACTGTCATTAGCCATTATGCTATGCCAATAGGGAAAAATAGCAACCAAGGGCTCAACAATTGACTCAAATGGTGCAAGGAGCATCCTAGGAACAATATCATGCTTGGAAACTACATGACAAAAGTTGCCTGCCCAATTTTCACGGTCAACTGCTTCATGAAGTCGTCCATCCCCCACTAAAGGACATCCAAATGTTATACAAAAGGGAGAGCTTTGCCTCAGCTTCTTTTCCAGTACCCACAGTGTGGCCAAAGTTGCAACTGCCCCTCCTAAAGAATGACCCACAAATATAATGGGTTTGAGTTTCCTTTGTTTTGAATCTATATAAATCTGTATCTGTTTGATCATGGAATACATCAACACAATGATTATGCTACTTTTATTTTTTCGCAAAATTTAATAGTTAATAAGTGATGAAGCATTCTCGGTAAAAACATTCAGTCCTGAAAGATAAATTAGTTTACCTTTGTTTGGAAATCTGTATTCTTCATAATATGCAGGAACAACTGAAGAGCTCCCTGATGGACCAGAGGTGGTTGATCATCATTACCCTTGACACAACCAGAGAAGAACTTGTCGTGAGTTTGTATGTTGCCCTCTCCATATTTTCCCTCTTTGACAATGAAACCTTCTATTTTATGAAAAGAAGGAAAGGCAACATATGCAACGCCTTCATATTCATTCAGAGTATAAGTCTCCGAGTTCTTTGCCAGACGTGACTCTTCCCAAGCCTTGGGCAGTATTCCACATGAAACAAGGGAAGTTGCAATGTCCTGACCGGCAGTGAACCTGCAACATCTCTGTACATTAGCACTATTCTGAAGAAGCATGTCCAAGACCAGATTATTGGATCTGCTATTTGTGTGCTGAATCAAATTTCCAATTTCCATAACCAATTACAGATCATACCATTATTTACCACAATGCCATTCAAAATTAGAAGGTAAATGACATCATTTTATCACTTCAGGAATAAACATCGATATAAAGAGTTCCTGCATTGAAATCCAATTTTTAATCATTGATATCCTCCAACTCATAGATGTTTAGATCAATGTTGCATGAAGCAGGGAAGGACATTTTTTTTTTGGAAGTGAAGTGTCAGAAGTATTATTTCCAAAAATTGTCAGATGCGAAGCGTCGTTTATATATATATATATATATTGAAAAAACATTCAAAATACTAAATTAGTTGTAGAAGATATGAAAACATCTATGTTGTACTGGCTGTGGGGACGGGGGGACGAGTTTCCGAGACGACTAGAGCGCACCCTCGAATTTTCAGGGGATGGCGGGTTGGGGATGGCAAGTGCGGAAACTATTTATTATATTTATTATTTATTAAAAAATTAAAATTAAAATAAATTAAACATGAATCAAAATAAATAAAATACTAAAATGATAAATCTAAAGACTAATACTAATAGTCTAATAGTATCTAATTGTCATTGAGAATTGTGCATCACAAACAAATTTCGTCATCATTGCATAACTTAAGAAGTACTATTAGTTTCATACAACTTACAACCTGCAATACTACTTTCTAATATCTACATAATCATTTTATGATCATTAATGCATGATGAATCATTTCAAAATTTAAATAGCAGCTAAAAGTAAATAGTACTAAAATTTAATTAAGATGTAAACATGAACAATTCCTTAAAATTTAAATATAAATCTCAAATTAAGAGTTTAGGAGTAGAAAACCATAGATTATAAATTTATAAATTATAGTCATTGACTATAGTCCAAGGACCAAAATGACAAAAATTAAAATTTAAAAATAATATAGTAGCTGCCAAATGGTAAAACGGTAAACTGTAAATGTTTTAAGTTTGATAGGTATATGCATTAGCCTTTAGATTAGGGTAAATGTAATTTAGGAATTTACATTTTTTAATTTAAAATTTTGAATTTTATTAGAAAGTTGTTTTAATTTTTTTTACAAAAATGAAATATTTTAATATTTTTTTTCAACTTATGATTTGAATTTTTATTGGCGACATCAAGAAGTCCCCAAAAAGTCCCCAAATTTTCAAAGAACGGCTAGGGGACGGCCTTGAGGTCCCCAAGTCCTCGATGGAGTACCCGACAAATTTGGAACGTTTCCGATGAGTTCTAAAGTCCTCAGAACGCTGAAATGGAGGGAACGACATGAAATTATGGTGGGAATGGGTCCCTCTACTTTGATTTTCTATTGATATTAGTCAACATTACCCAATTTTGATCAAATGGCCCCTAATCTAAGCCTTAAAATATAGTAGAGAAAGCTTAACATGCCTAATCAATGATTTTCAATTGGGTGAAAGGTATATTTTTGCTAAGGCCATGACAAAAGAGTTCAACAATCAACACCACCAACACTGAGTACATATAGGTTTTGGTGCTTTTGATTAAATGCCAATCACATACCCTCATCCTTAATATAATCTAATGAAATCTAAGTTACCAGGATTCGGATTCGGTAGTGTTTTGAAAATCTAGAATCCGGTGTTTTGAAAATCTAAAATCCGGATACGGCATGCAAGTTTACATCAAGTATAAAAAAATAAAAATATAATAATATTTTTAAAATTTTAAAATACACTTTAAAATTCAAAAATCAAATACTCTCTGGAACCATCAAACACTTTTAGCACTGAAACCATTAGATGTAGTTTTTATAACACATAGAAATGAGTTGCCAGATTATATTATAAGTTATAACACACAAATATATATATATATATATATATATATATATACATATTATTTTTATTATTATTATATGGAGAGGAGCGGTTGATATTATTTTTATTATCATCATATGGAGAGGATTGGTTGGTGAACCCTTTATATGGATAGATAGGAAGTCGGCCAGCCAACGGAACACGCCCAAACATATATGCTCCCTCCCAGTGCCCTTCGACGCTGGAATAGATCGAAGCCGAGATAGGAATGAATAACACACTTACCACTCTCGACCGGTTAGAGAGCTTGGTTTCTTTAATACATTCAAGATGTTCATAAGGGCTTAGGGGAGAGGGCAGAGGAGCAACAAGAACAACCCCGGTCCACCAAATGGTCTTGGCTTAGGCTTTCTTGCTTTCACGGCTTTCTTTCACGCTTTCACGGGCACACACACATATTTACGCCGAAGGTGTTCCTATTATGAGCTTTGCTGGGATGAACACTGCTCCCAGCCAATCTCTGTGCTCCACCTATCGCTCTTCCACCCTCTCAAATTTCGACACTTGGCGGTTGCTCCACCCTCCTGCTGTCATCTCCGTCCGGCGCGCGTCAGGTCCTACGCCTCCATCTCCGTGCGACTTCGCCTCCGTCTCGCAGCAGGTCCTTCAGCGTTCCGGCGGGTCATTTAATAAAATGATCAAGTGCTAGGGCACACGCATATTTACGCGCGAAGGTGTTCTCGCTTGTGAGCTTTAACGGGATGAACACGCTTCCAGCCAATCTCTTCGCACTCCCACCTATCACTCTTCCACCCTCTCGGGTGCAACCGCGGCGGTGCCGCCCGCCCTCCTGTTGTCATCTCGGTGGGCGTGGGTCTACGCCTCTTGGGCTCCTCGTGCGACTTCGCCGCCCGTCTCGCGGCGAGTCCTTGGCATTCAAGCAGGTCATTTCGTAGTGATCAGTGCTTGTTTGCTGTTATGTGTTATTGGTCACCCCACAGATAAAATTTATAGTAGATCTAAATATCTATTCTTTTAATCGTTTCAAATGCTTGCGTTGCGGAATGTGATTTTATTTCCTGATAATAAATTTACTCCTTTTTTACGGAGAGAGAAAAGGGTGTTGTCAGTTTTTTTTTAAAAAGTTGAAGGTATGGATTGGAGCTACATGTGCATGGTGGGTCAATCTGATTATAGTTATGTTTGTAGAATCTTAGCGCTCTCAAAAAAATTTAAAAAATCAATGGATAACATGGAAGACGAATTCTGGTTTGACTTATGGACGCTTACAAAGTGTGAGTAGATTAATTCATGGTATCCAATTCCACTTGGTGTTAATGTATTATAATAGATGATCCTAACTTTTGATTCGGGTCTATAGGTGATTAATGGATTTATTTTGATATTATTATGATATTTGAATTTAGGTTTTGTAATTCATTATATGAATGTTGAGAAATTTTTAGATAAAAATTATATAAGAATTTTTTTTATAAATAAAATGGAAAATTAGATTATGACTTATTGTTATCTAATTAAATAAAAAGAATCATGAGAATCAAATCATGACACCAAATTAAATAAAAAAAAATTATATAAAATTTATTATCATTTAGAAAGATTAAAAAAAATAGATATTTTGATTTGACACCAGATTAAATAAAGAAATCAATGTATAGACAGTTATTACTTAAAGAGGAAGCAATAGATGACATGGATAATAAGATAAATGTATCGAGAGTTGTCATCAGAGAGAGAAACATTAACGAGAAAAGATAAGCGGTCCCTGGCTTGATTCAAAGGATACGAGGATAAAGTCTTTGCATGAAGTAAATGTATTTTTTTGTTTTAAGATTTATTTAAACATGGTCTTGGAGTGCATGAATTTGTTGGATAGGGAGAGGATTCAATCACACAATAAAACAAGTATTCCACACACAAAACAATGAGCTGCAGCTCTTCAATTAATCTTCAATCACTCTAAATCACAATCTAATTTGCTACTTGGAGAATTCTGGTATGTTGATCTGCTTGAAGATCCATGCTACTCTGAAAATCTTGGATTCCTTGCTGATGGGACTCTGTTTGGTGTCTTCTCTCTCTGTTCTTGTTGCTTATCTTCTTCTACATCATCCTCCTACATCAATGGTGTTTGTGCATCGGTTAGTGTGTCTATAGTCCCATTCCATGACTCTTGTTCTTTGAACACAACATCTCTGCTAATAATTGTCTTCTTTGTGACAGGGTTATACAATTTGTAAGCTTTTGACTGCTCACTATAACTATTAAATATACATTTTTCACTTTGATCATCTAATTTGGCTCTTATTTTCTTTGGCACATGTGCATAGTCTGCACATCCAAAAACTATGAAATGAGATACACTGCATGACATATCAGTGATAAGTCTGGATCAAGCAGTGTTCTAGAAGATAATGATAACTTTTTCAGAAACCACCTTCAAATGTCAAGTTTATATTTCAAGAGGTCGAGGCAGAGGTTGATCGAGAGGCAGAGGACGAGGCGGCAACTATGGTGGTCAGAAAGATGGTCGAGAAGATCATGAGCATCAAAGTGGAAGCAACAATAGCAGAAGCTTTCACAACAATCAAAGGTAATGAATCAAGTAATGGTAAGAAAAAAAAAATTCCGGCCTTCTGCTCTTGGACTCCTTCTCTGGCTCTGCTCGCCCACGGATCTTCTGATCCTTCCTCAGGTCCGATACCAATTTGTTGGATAGCTTGTCATCAAATTTTCCCATGCTTCCTTTGCTGAAGAAGTTATCATTATCTTCTAGAACACTGCTCAGAAAGTATATTAGATGGATGTCAAATTAGCCTTCTCGAATGGAATTCTAGAAGAAGAAATTTATGTGCAGCAGCCTCCAAGATATGAAGTCGAAGGTAAAGAAGATAAAGTTTACAAGTTGAAGAAATCACTCTATGGATTGAAGCGAGCACCTAGAGCATGGTATAACAGAATTTAAGCTACATGATTAAGAATGGTTTTTTCAGAAGCAACATTGAACCTACCTTATACACAAAGGTAAATGGGCGTCGACGGATTTTGATTGTCTGCCTATATGTTGATGATATGATTTTCACAGGTGATATTGAGTTAGACGAATTTAAAGTAGCCATGATGAAAGAATTTGAGATGACGGATCTTGGTTTCATGAAATATTTTCTTGGCATAGAAGTTGAGCAATCCGAAAAAGGAATATTTATTTGTGAAAATAAATATGCAAGAGATTTGTTGGAAAGATTCAGGTTGGATAATTGAAAACATGTACCTACACCAGTTGCAACAGGTTTTTTTTCCGAGCAGTGTTCCAGAAGATAATGATAACTTCTTCAGCAAAGGAAGCATGGGAAACATTGGGGACAAGCTATCCAAAAAATCGGTATTGGAGCTGAGGAAGAATCAGAAGATCTGTGGACAAGCAGAGCCAGAGAAGGAGGCCAAGAGAAAAAGGCCGACAATTTTTTTTAAAATTTTTCAGACGTGGAGGTCCGCACTTTTTCTATGTAGCACAAGTGGAGGTCCGCGATTTCTCCTTTGAAAACCTACGGAGATTTCTTTAAACTTACGTTTAGATGAAAAAATAGTTTATTCCACGACTTTTGTATTGATTGCGTGCGATAGAACAAAAGCCAAGAAACATCTCGTAGGCAAGAGTTTTTTTTTTAAATGTACATACATTTATTAAATTTCGAAGTCACGTGGGTGTGGCTTGTTTGTTTTTTGGGAAATCGAAAAACAAGTACGTGGATGAGAGCCTTTTTGATTTATTAAAATCATTTACATAAGTTTGAATTATTCTAACTTCATGAGAATTGGAATTACAAAAGGGTATTTATACTTATTTTTGAAATTGTTCTTTTAAAATACAAGTTGTTAAGGGAGGGTTATTCCCAAAATTTTTCTATATATAATTTTTTTATAAAAGGTTTATTATATATAAGAAAAAAAATTAGGGATCTTAAATGAGTTTTGTAAAAACTCATAAAAGAGAGAAATTTAGGGTTTTTATCAGAGAAGAAGATTGATTTTTTTGAAGCAAGATGGCCACATCAAATTTTCAGCCACAACTTCCATCTTTCACCGGGAAATATTATGATGTGTGGGATATTAAAATGAAGATTATACTAAAAGCGCATGATGTATGGGATCATGTCAAGTTTGGGTTTACAGAACCTCAGAACAACGTAGAAGAACGTGCCCTCAGTAATGCATACATAGAGCAATGGAATAAAGACAAACAAAAGAATGTCCAAGCATTTCTTCTTATCCAAAAGGGAGTGGACCGAGCATTGTTCTAGAAGATAATGATAATTTCTTTAGCAAAAGAAGCATGGGAAACTTTGGCGACAAGCTATCTAATAGAATGGATATGATCCGTGAATTGAAAATAAAAAATGCTATCGTTGGAGTGACCTGGAACTTGGAAGGGTCACTTGTATTTCGAGAAATATGGTAATGCCAAAAATATCATTTTATTTGAATATATTTTGTAAAGGTCATATGGGCAAATACTAAAGTGGTCATGTCAAAATTTGCCAGCGAGTTTTGAGTCTTTTTAAACGTGGAAGTGTATCTTGTTATAGTGTTTGGGTTATATGTTTTTCCATGTAAAACAATTAATTTAAATTATTATTAATTTTATTTATTTATTTATTTATATAAAAATATTTATTGCTGTATTTATAAAATTGTATAAATTTAAATTCTAAATTGATTTATAATGAGTTTTTTCATTTTAAATCTATACTAGTTGTAATTATAGAGAAAGGAAAAATATTTTTTAGGTGATAGTATTATCTTTAGAAAGATAAAATTTATTTTTATAATAAAGTTGTTTAAGTGTTGTTTATTGATAAATCAAATATTATTATGAGATATATTACAAAAGACGAATTAGGAGGGGTTAAGCAAATGTGATCTTTGTAATTTTAATGAGATAAATGGTTATGGATTATGGTTATTTATAATATTAGTGGCTCTAAATGAAGGTTTGAATAAGATGAAAATATGTTTAGTTAGGGAATTTTGTTGAATTAGGTTTGAGGAATTGTGCAAGGAATCCATAAACAAAGGCTTTTAATTAGTTCTTTCATTAATAATGACATGTGGGAGATAGTTGGCTAAGATCCTTTCAATTTTGGAAGAAAAATGCATTCCTTCAACAAAGGGTGTAGTTAACGGGCTCAACATATTGAGTCATTGTCCACATGATAAAGAAGAAAAATCAATGAGGGTAGTGAATATAGAACCAATTGATATGATCTTTTCTTAGGGACCTTTCTTATTGGGAATCATAAGGGAATCCTATTGTATATGGAGAGGGAGGGATGCCATTATTTGAAGGTAATCATTCTATTCACTTTAGGGATGGGTTTGGGAGGGGTTAAATAATTATGAAAATTTGTGGCACTAAAACAAGTGTTTTTGTTGTCAAATGAAAAAGAAATTAAAATAGTTGATAGACCTATTTGGTGATTCTTGGGATGTCCTCACATGAGTGAAAGATGAAAAAAAAAGTGTCACATTGTGATTCTAAATTTAGTCATGGAAAAGGTCAATAGTTCAAGACTATTCATCTTGGAAAAGGTCAATAGATGTCGCATTCTGATTCTAAATTTAGTCTTGGAAAAGGTCAATAGTTCGAGACTATTCATCTTGGAAAAGGTCAATAATTCGAGACTATTCGTCTTGGAAAAGGTCAATAGTTTGAGACTATATTTCAACCATCTTGCTCTGTCATCTTATGTACAAAGAGAGGAATATGGATACTAATTATTTAACCAAAGCTAGAGTTCTAAAGCAGTGTGGTACTTATAATATAATAGAATATAAGAATGAGGACATTTCTAAATATTATCACTCCCATTTTTATGAAGTACTTAATGGTGCTGGAGGAAAATGAATGCTCCTAGATGATGTTTCTGATCTCTTATCAACACTTACTACATAGTGATTTTGATATTTTATTTCTAGATATTAAAATCATATCTCTATCATGGAAAAGATATCATTCTTTGAGTGGGTAAGTCGATTTTTTTTCTTGGTGTAGTAGATGTAACTACCCCATCAACTTTTAACTAATAACCTTAACATTGATAGTACACTCAATAACCATCTATTCAAAGCCCCATAGACATCTATGTTATTTTATTTTATTTTCTTGAACTAAGTAATTTGTTTTTAGAATTAAAAAAAGAAAAATAAATTAGTGATCATTTTGTTAAGTGATGAAACTTTGACACTAAAATCAATAAGACTAACAATGTTGTAATGGAAGTTTTATAAAAGTTTGACCACCTACCAATTTGATAGGCACTCAAACTCTAACATTACAATTATTCCAAATTTATTCATTATTATCAGCTAAAATAAAAACATCAAATGTCATGAACTAAAACATGGGTTATTATTAAAACCTTGTGTCTACTACCAACAATAAACCCATTAATTACTATATCAAAGTTATTCTATGACCTTCTAACATTTTTTCTTTTTAGCTTGCTTTGGAGTAATACCATGGGTAACCATGCATAACCTATATAGTCATATGCTTGTTTTTATTAATGGAGTCATCAATCCATTAAATATGCAATTTTATATCAAATACATCTCACATTGTCAATCACATTGCCAATATTTAGAAAAAACTTGAGTAAATTATAACTTCATTTTAAATTATTATTATTATAAAAAGAATTAATATATGAGTTAAATATATATATCAAGACTCCTAATTATTAATTATGGAGATTCACTTCCATTTTACCATGAGATTCTTATCATGTAAATATTTTTTGTTACAGTACCATAAGCCATTAAGATGGTTTAATAATATCACATACTCAAACAACCATAACACATATTCATATGTTAAAATAACATAAATAACATAACTATTATTAAAATAAATTTGATTCCATCATCATCATGATCATCATCATTATCATCATCATCATCAAATAGCTCTTAAAATTTACGCTTTTTGCCTCTTTGCAACGATATTATGACAACTCATTTTATCAAAATAATATGGAGAGGAGAGGAAGTTGGCTATATTAGTCACATAAATCCAAATGTTAAAAACAGTTTCCTTTGCGACCAACACTATTTGGTCCTGGCCCCTATTTGATCCCCAAAAAAATACAGAAAAGCGTGATTCCAATGTTCAGCTGCTGATATAATTTATATTTTCAAAGTTAGTGGTTTATTTATTTTTAATTATAATAACAATAATTAAGATTAATAAGTGTGTTTATTTTAAAATGATATTTTCAAAATTTAAATTTAATTATCAATAATTATTAAACAGATAGTATAAATTTAATTTTTATTAGATATTTGAAAATGGAGCTGTTTTTAATGCTATTTTTTGGAGTTTTTTTTGGATTTTGCTGAAATCTTATTGAAAATTTTGAGGTGAAATCTTCATTTGTGTTAGTTAAACTAGTTAAACTTGTGATTTTAATGAATTCCTCCCAGATTTTAGACAAAATTGTATAATAAAATTTTCAAAGAGTCGCGTTGACAGCTAGTTTTAGAACATTTTTAATAGTAATGACAAATCAAAAGTTAAATTTATTTCAAAAAAAAATTATCTTCTTTATGAATTTTTTAATTAAATTAATTAATTAAAAGTTTGTTATATGAATATTTTCATATGCACATGATGTATGGTATTTTTGGATATGTGGTATTATTAAGCCATAGTATAACAAAACTAATTCATAAGTTAAAAGTTTCCATGAAAAAGTGGGAGAGAATATTCATCCTTAAAAAAACTTGCTAAAAAAAACATGTATATATGTATAATTATATATTATTCTTTTATAATTAATAATAATAATAACAATTTTTTAAAATAAAGATAAATTTAGATAATATTTAAGATTTTTTAAAGTTTGATAATGTTATACATATTATGATATTTGGGTGGAGTATGCCCTAAAACTACTTTTGCTTGGCTAAACTTTTATTTTCTTAGTAAATGAATTTGGTAGGAGTGAAAGTTTGCTTTGGACCACTAGTGGCTAATTATAGGTGGTTTGGTTTTCTTAAATAACAATGATGAGTCAACTTGAAACAGGTTAACTTAGGTTAACGGCCAAAGTCCAATAACAACTAGTGATGGTTATCCCCGGTATAGATTTGACAACTTAGTTATGATATAGGTTTTCTCACTATAAAAAAATATCTATCATGAAACAAGTGTTTTAAAAACTATCATACTTACTACTCAATGAATATATATGGAAAGAATAATTTAATAATAGGAATTTGGCTTGTGTGATCCATAATATAAAATTTTTCGGTGATAATCACATCAAAAAATATATATTGTCGACCTAGCCAGTATGGTTCATCTGATGATGAACCACACTGGCTGGTTCAAAAGGCATGGGCAACATATTCTTTAATGTGATTATCACCGAATTTTTTTATATACAATAACCTAATAACTTTAATAACCTACTATAATAATATAACATACTTTTCCCAGATGCGGGTGGTCGGCATGATGAATAGGTGGAAAAGGCGGTGGGTAGGCGCGTGGGATTCTACCACTGCCACCCTCCTTTGCGTCCTGTCTGCAGTTAATAGCATTAACGATCCTCTGTCCGGGGCATTTATACTGCACAATTTCCCAAACACCAGATCGATTTACAGCGCTATGGCTTCTCCAGATCGATTTACTTCGGCTCTGTTGCCCTTTCGTTCTTGCTGCTCCTTGGCGGATTCTGAGACAAGATCTCGAACTATCACAGGTCGTAGGTGCTCGCTCTCCTGCTGCATTAATCTCGCTCCTGGGTTGCACTTCTTGAAAACCTCCCTTTGCTCTCAGAGTTTGGGCATTAGCGCTGAAGAGATTCATACTCATCCGCATTTGATCTTCAGTTTGGGCACGCCTGACCTGACTCACTCTGCAACTCTCGGCACCTTCAATTTCAACTCTCAGCACCTGAATATCATGCCTCGTTTGCACCATAGAATGAGGAGCAGGCGCGGCTTGAGCCGTGGTGGTCTCTCTCAACACCCTCCTCCCTCCTCGCCCAGCTCCTCTTCTCCGCAGTCTGATTCTATGAGGGGGTGGTATCCTGAGACCCGTAGTGGTCGGGGCTCATCGGCTGGTCGTGGGACTGCTCTGCCTGCTCGCAGACTCTCCAATCTCCTCCCGAATCAGCAGCACAGGGCGCAATTCCGCTTCCCCTGTCTGCTCAACATGCCTATGGTCATAGCCGCTATCACGATTGACTTCAAAGAAGCGCCGCCCAATATGAATGCCAAGCTCTCTGACTCTCCTCCGGGGCATTTGGCGACCGATAGGCCCCATTCTCCTTCCATTGCTGGCCAGAAGAGGAATCTAGATGAGGGCTACTCCTCGCTGGATCCCGTATTGAATTCTGCGGAGGATGGTTTTAAGAATGGCGGTTCTGTGGCGCCGTCTGACGAGAAGAAGGAGAACACTACCATTCAAGAAAATTCGGATGCTATTGCTGCTGTGCAGGACGAGGATGATCCCGACGCTTATGCTTGCCGCGTGGTTGAGTCTCCTCCTACCACTCAAGGTGATTAATGGTCTCTCTTCTTACAGGATTTTTTTTGGCTGTTCGCGGTGCCAGGTTTAGCACTGGCAATCATATGCTGTTTCAATTTAGCTAGTTCTACTTCCATTGTTTTTTTGAAAGCCGGTTTCCCCTATATGGGCGGCCGTATGTCATGTATAAGTCCGTTCATGTCTACAGATCTGTGGCTTACTGCGATGGTTTGATTTGTTGTGTGGGCGAGGTTTTTGTGCTTAGATGTATGTCCGTAATCCACTGTTGTAATTGCTTCCTGGCTCTGTATGCTGATATTTTGAACATTAGAATTGGCTGCACCAGAAAGCTCATCTTGCGAGCCAAAAACTATGAGGCTTCGGCCTCCATGTAACTGTAATTTTTTTGTATATTAATAGATTAAGCTTATTTGGAAAAAAAATAATATAACATACTTTAACAATTATTAACACAATAATGCATTCCACTTAATTTTAAAGGGTACATTGTTACAAGATGATAAAGAATTGAAAATATTTTAAACTTTAACCAATATTATAATAAATATAAATTAATAATATTCACATTTATTAATTTATTTGAAAAAATTTATTAAAGTAATGAAATTTTTCTTAGAGCAATGTTAACATTTTTTTTTGGTTTAAGTCTTTGTGAAAAACACTTTTGAATTATTTAAGTTATCTAAATATAAGGAATATGTTTAAGATAATAAATCAATCTTTATGTAAATATATATTGTCAAAAAGTTATGGATAAATATTATTAAAGGAAACAATTTTCAATGTAGAACAAAAGAAAAAGTCAAAGATTAAATGCATAAACATAAATGTCAGAACACATAAAGTTATGGATACACATTAACAAATTAATAATTGATTAATGCATTCATCCACACATGAATAACACATTAACACATTGATACTACATTAAAAATATATTAATTTTCACTTTAACACATTGATAACATATTAACTATACATTAACATATGTTACCCATTGTTGACGACAGTTAGCTATGGTTAACATGGTCAACTTGGGTGCCATGGTGAATCATAGTTTCCATGGCAATTAACTTAATATTTTCCTAATGTAACAAACAACAAAAAATGTTGCAATGTGATCAACACGAAACAATATCACAATTTGATGAACAAGAAATGAGATAATTATGTGATGAACAACAAACAACATCATAATCTAATGACACCAAAATTTGAAAAAAAAAAAAAAAACTACAAAGTGATGAATATCAAATGACATCACAATGTGATGAACAACAAACAAAACCAAAATTTGAAAAATGATAAGAATTCTCTAGGTTTATGTAGGTTTACTAGGTTACCTAAGTTTTCTAGATTCACCTAACTTTACTAGACTTATAACTAGCTTGACATAGGCTTATAGGTTTGACCTATATTTACTAACTTGACCTTGGTTTACTAAGTTAACCTAGGTTTAGAATATTTACTAGATTTACTTAGGTTTACTAGGTCTACTAACCTGACCTATTTTTACTAAGTCTACTAGGTTGGCCTAGGTTTACTGGGCTAACCCGGGTTTACTAAGTTTACCACGTTGACTTTTTTTACTATGTTCACTAGATTGGCAGATTTTTTCTAGGTTGAATTAGGTTTTCTATGTTTACTATTTTTATTTAAGTTTACTGGGTTTTCAAAGTCAACCATGGTCAACTATTGTGACATCATTTAGGTTGACCTAGGTTTACTATCTATTTACTAGGCTGACGTAGGTTTACTAGGTTGACTTATTTATACTAGCTTGAACTAGGTTAACCTATATTTATTAGGCTAACCTTGGTTTATTAGGTTGGCCTAGGTTTACTACGCCAACCATAGTCAAATATGGTAAACTGTTGTCAACTAGTCAACCATGGACATAGAAGTACTAGGTTGACCTAAGTTGTAGAAATTTAACCAATGGATTCAATCTGATCTTGCAATGTAGTAAAACAAAATAATGAATCACTTCTAAAAATTTGTGGAAACCAAATACAATCACATAATAAAAAACAAGCAAGATAAATAAATCAATTGATCACACAAAACAAGATGTATCTGGGAAATTAACTCCTCAAAACCCCGCTATATTTATATTGCATAAAGTCAATATCATGAAACAATACAGTGGTATCCCTCCTCATGATAAACCTCTGCACTCTGTTGACTGCCTCACTCTGATATGGGCAAAATCAGTCCAATACTTAACCAATTTTCAGCCCCTGTATGACAATCCTTGAACACACATTCTCGAAGGAATTGCCGCCCTAATAATTAGGATATTCCGAAGAATTGATTGTGAAATCCTTCCAAGGCAACCTGATGACTTCATGCATGACATGTACAATTTTCTAATTATACAATTGATAGTTATATTCCCTTAAACCCCAATCATAAGTGGGCCTTCCTTAGAACTGACATGCAACAACCATTTATAGAAAATTATCAGTTATATGATTGACCACTACTTTTGAATTAAATCATATTTAATTCACTGGACCTATCACTAGCTCATCTATCAGTTAGAACTAGATAAATTGATTTTAACTCAATTACTTGAGTTAACTAATTTCAAATCACAAATAACTCTAACTGGACCCCCTAAAATAATGGAAGAACTCTACATGCCTCCTCTTAGACCCCCAACTCCAATTTACTAAGCTAACTCAATCTTCCTGACTCAGTTACCTAATACAAGTTTTCATGTGACAAAATTACAAATTTTACTTTAAATTTCATGATGGGAAATTAAATCTGAAGCCCCCTTCGGGTGCCATTTCTTATTTCCATTTCAACACTTCCTCTCAACAATAAATGAATTATCTGCTACCTTGATCCTGCCTCTTTGGAACTTTAATTTTCCTCTAAATAGTGCCTTTGTCAATATGTATGCATCCTTATCCTCCGTGGGAATGTACTCTAATGAAATAATCCACTTCTGCACACAATCTCTCAGATGGTGATACTAGATACCAATATGCTTGGACATATCATGAAAAAATGGATTAACTGAGAGTTTGATGCAACTCTGGCTATCACAATGTATCACCATAAGATCCACCTGTTGACCAAACAAACCAAAAAGTATCTTCCTCATTTAGAAGGCCTCACATGTTGTCGGATTGATCGCCATGTTCTATGCCTGTGCTGAACTGAGTGCAATTGATATCTGTTTCCTGTTGTATCAGGAAATTGTTGTTGATCCTATGTTGAAGATCCCCCTAATGTGCTCTTTTGGTTGGATGGAATCCCTACCCAATCTGCATCAGTGAAGCCTTGAAGCTTCATTCCCTCTGTACGTCTATATCTTAGCCCATATTTTGTAGTGTCTCCAAGGTATCTCAACACATTCTTAACTTCCTTCCAAAAGAGCTTGGTAGGCTTAACCATAGCTTCACTAATCTGGTTAACAACATAGCATATGTCTGGTAATGTGTTCAATAAATACATGAGTGAACCCACAAACTGCATGTAAACAGTATCCTCCACTACTTTGCCTGAAGTAGCATCCTCCTTCCTCCAGTTTCCTGTTAGAGGAGTTTCCATGGGTTTGCTGCCCTCTATGTGGAAATTTTTAAGGATATCATTGGCATACATTCCCTGAGATACAAATAGATCCCCATCTATTTTTCATATTTCCAATCCGAGGAAATAGTGCAGGGCCCCATGTACTTCATCTCAAATTCTCTTGCAAGATCCTCTTTGCAAGACTTGATGAACTGCTCATCACCTGCGAGTATCAGATCATCAACATAAAGTACAATAATAAAAAGCTTACCATCAATCACAATATGATATAGGGAATCTGCTTCACTTTTCGTGAAGCCCAACCTGGTGAAATAGTTTTCGATCATGGTGTACTAAGGACGAGGTGCTTTCTTCAGCCAATACAATGCTCTCTTGAGTCTGCACACATATGACTCCCTGTATAAGGTGCCAAAACCTTCTGGCTTCTCAACGTACACCTCTTCCTCAATAAATCCATTGAGAAATGTTGTCTTTACATCAATCTTATGTATCTTCCATCCCATCTACATTGGGAGTGTAAGGATGGATCTAATAGATAAGTACCTTGTGACTGGTGCAAAGTATAATCATAGTCAATCCCCTCCACCTGAGAGAACCCTCTGGCCACAAATTTGGCCTTGTGCCTCTCCACACTCCCATCTGCTTCTTGTTTTAGTTTGTAGACCCACCTAGATCCTACAACTGACTTCCCAAATGGTCTTGGGACAACTTCACATGCACTTTTTCTGATAGTGGAGTCATACTCCTCAACCATGGCATCAACCCACAATGTCTGATGCACTTATTCACCAAAAGAGGATGGTTCTATCTCAATACCTTCGCTTATAAGGTCCATGTATCCAGTGTAGCGCTCTAGAGACCTTCTTTGCCTATGTTGTGATGTGGGTGCTCCCACATTCTCTCTCACATCTAGAAACAACCTGTTAGCCTCTTTGATGCACTTCCTTCCATCTCTGGTGGATGAATCTGCATGAGTGGTTTCTACTAATCTTTGTTCCTATGCTTGTGGCTTCTCCACCTCCTGTGGTTCTTCTTTTGGAGCCAAGAGCTCCTCAACTGCATGTAACTCAAGCTCCCTCTCAAGGGACAATCACATGGTTTTTTCATCATCAAATTTCACATCTCTACCAACCAATCTCATCCTATGTGCTAGAAAGTACACTCGATAGTTGTGGTGTGTATCGTGTACCCAAAAAACATCCCCAACTCTGTTGTTGGCTCTAACTTCTTCCTGGAATATTTTGTTACATGGAAATAAAAAGATGAACAAAAAATTTTAAAATACGACACATCTGGTCTCTTACCTAAAAAATCCTCTTCTGGTGTGCTCATCCAAAGTATCCGTTGAGGACTTCTATTTTAAAAAAATATTGTTGTATTGCATGCTTCCACCCACAGATGCAATTGTAGGCCCTGATCATGCAACATAGCTTGTGCTGCGCCCACAATAATTTTTCTCTTTTTTCTGCAACCCCATTATGTTGTGGGTTATGAGGTGCTATCAATTCTCTTCAAATTCCTTCTGAGGAAAAAAAATTCTTGAATTCGTTAGAGATATATTATCCACTATTGTCGCTCCTCATATTCTTCGCCATCTTCCCTGCATATTTCTGGACAAGTTCCTTGAACTCAAAAAACTTGGAGAACGTATGATATTTCTTATGCATGAATAAAATATAACACTTTCTTGAAAAATCATTAAAAAAATCACATAATACTTGTGATTTGCTGTGGAAATTATTGAGAATGGTCCACACATGTCCGAGTGAACTCTCTCAAGGATCACCATTACCCGACTTTCCTTATCGTGAAAGGTGGCCTTGGTATACTTCCCCCATGTACACCTTTTTCATTTATTTCTCTGCGCAAGTGCACACTTTGTAAGTCCTATAGAAATATGTTGCATGATATTCAGTGCACCATGGTGTATATGGCCCAATCTCCTATGCCATAACTCACCGATGTCTTGGATCTCCACTTTCTCTGCTTGCGTGATCAATGCAACACAAATTTCTACATCCAATTTCTAGAGGTTCTTTACTTGAACCCCAAAATTTTTCATTTGTACCGTGCCTTTGTGAGAAAGGAACAAATTTCCTTCACTAACGATCACATCATATCCACCATCTTCCAACATAGAAACAGAAGCTAAATTCTTCTTAAAACGATGAACATACATGAAATTTTTTAATGTGAGGGGTTTACCTGACTCTCTCTGAAAGGTAACTGTACCAAAACTGGTAGCGCTATACCTCTCATATTATCCCATCTCAATGTGCATCTAGATATGCTTCTCCTCTAAGCGACTAAACAATTCTTTGTTGCCTAGCATATGGAGCGAAGCTCCAATATCCAAGTACCACACAAAACCCATCACTAATGAAACAATGCATGTGATGAGACTTGAAGTCCAACTCAAACTATGAAGCGAGGGCTTCACCTGCTACTCCTCCTCATGCCTTCTTGTTGGACTTATTTTGTGGAAAATTTGTGGCATAGTGTCCATGCTCATGACATTGAAAACATTTCACCTTTGACAAGTCTCACTTCTTTCCTGCCTTGCTGGACTCCAATTTGGAATGGAACACCTTCCATTTTCCTTTCTTTTCCTTTTCATCCATGATATAGTTCTCCTCATCATCATTCTTTGATGAGGATCAATATCTACTTCTTTGCCGAAACTCGTCTTGCACCAAGTCGAATCACAACCGCCCCCACTTTGGTAGTTTCTCCCTCCTATTCACAGAGTCTTGGTAGATATGCCATCTCTTAGGAAGCTATAGAGGTGCTAAGGTCACCAAATTATCCTAAAAAACTGTCACCCCAACACTTCCAAGCTCATCTCTACATTGAGTGAACTTCTTCAAGTATTTTTGGATCATGTTTCCCTTCTCCATCTTGATCTTTATGAGATTGTATTTCAACGCCAACTTCCTGTGGTCACTGCTATTCTGAAACAGATCTTTCAAGGCCTTCCACATCTCATATGGAGTCTTCTTTCAATGGAGATTCGAGATAATATGATATCAAACTCATTCTAACAAGATACTTCTCGCCTTTGCTACATTCTTTTTCCATGCATCAAGAAGTTGGGAATTTGTTGTTGAAGACCGAGGAATATCACTTTCTATGAATTCCTTCAGTCTATTGTCCTCGAGCATTGCCTCCATGCCATGTAATTCTAATTTTCCTCGAGTGCGTATTTGAGTCTCAAGCCATTGAAATATATCTTGATCTGTTGCTCGGTCCTGAAGAACACATATGCAAATTCGATATACTTGTTCAAAACAAACTCTGATTCTTCTCTTCTATCACCATTCCTGCATTGATACCATGTAGAAATTTAACCAATGGGTTCAATATGATCTTGTAATGTACTAAAACAAAATACTGAATCACTTCTACAAATTTGCGAAAACCAAATACAATCGCATAATAAAAAACAAGCAAGAGAAAGAAATCAATTGATGACATAAAACATGATGTATATGGGGAAATCAACTGCTCAAAACCCATCTATCTGTATATTGCATAAATTCAAGATCATGGAACAATAAAATGTTATCTATCCTCTTGAGAAAACTCTACACTCTACTGACTGTCTCACTATGATATAGGAAAAAATGGTCCAATACTTTACCAGTTCTCATCCCTTATATGGCCAACCTTTATTACACATTCCTAGAGGAATTGTGTCCCTATTAATTAGGAAATTCCTAAAAATTGATTACACAATCCTTCCAAGGAAACCTAATGACCTCATGCATGACTTGTATAATTTTCTATTTATACAACTAATAGTTATCTTCCATTTAACCCAAATCCCAACTAGGTATTCCTTAGAACTGACATGCAAAGACTATTTATAGTGAATGATAAGTTAATTGATTGACCAATACTTGTGAATTAAATTAGATTTAATTCACTAGACATATCACTAGCTCATCTCTAAGTCAGAACTAGTTAAACTAATTTTAAATCAATTACTTGAGTTACCTAATTACAACTCACAAATAACTATAGTTGGACCCCCTAAAATCATGGAATAAATTTACATGCCTCCTCTTATACCCCCAACTCGAATTTACTAATATAGCTGAGTCTTCCTGACTCAGTTAACTAATACAAGTTGTCATGTGATGTAATTACAATTTTGACTTCAAATTTAATTAAGGGAAAATTAAATCTGAAGCCCCCTTGGGGTGCCATTTCTTGTTGCCATTTCAACTTAAGTTTATTAAGTTTATGAAGTTTACTACATTTATTAAGTCAAACATAGTAAACATAGGTAATTATGGTTAACTATCAACAACCATGGTCAACCATTGCAAACCATAGACAATAATATTATATCATAATCAACTATAGTTTAATATGGACAACCATGGTCATCCATAATCAGCTATGTGTTCATCACAACAAACCTACCTCAACTATAACTTTGAACATATTTATCCAGAGTTAATCATAATCAACCATGGTCTACTAATCCTCCTCATGCATGTGTGTGGTCAACTAACAAAACCACATTATTAAGTAGTTGAAATATGTAGATAATCATCATTTTCCACCTTTTATATGGAAATGGACAATATTAAAAAATGGAAAATAATACAAATTGGTGTATTTTAACCACTTTATTAAAGTGATTATGCTAATTGATATTATTAATAAAAATTATATTAATATTATTTTTGATTGAATAAGTGTTCCATATATCTATACATAATTTAGTAGTTGTTTTGTTTTTTTTTTTAATATAAATTGCATTTTTTAATATATAAATGGATTCATCATTAAAAAAAATCTTTGGAAAATTCTTGTTATTAATAAAACTATAAAAACTATACCATTCCCCACTAAATTTTAACCAAGATTAACTAAAAAGCTAATCTTAAAATAAAAATACTCAAGGCAAATAAACTAAGATATATACTTGTCATAAACCCTTAATTATGTTTACATGAGAGACTAGTCCGTGTTGCAATAACATGTTAAATACAGTCGTTACTATGTTACTCTTTAACTAATATAATAAGAGTTTAAATACATATGTCTAATATTACGCTTAAGCATAAAATTAAATTATATATATTTTATGAAAGTATTTTAATATGCTATTAAAAAATTAATATAATAAGAGTTTAATAAATTTGGTATTATACTTGTCAATATACTTTTTTATTTTTTTATAATTTTTATGTTTAAAAATTTAATTTAAAATCATTAATTAAAAAAAAATAAAAATTTAGAGAATATTCAATTTAGTATTTATTTTTTTCAAAGTTCTAATCAACTTTCATAAAAATAAGTTCAAAAAATTCTCTTGATGATAGAATTGTCGGTTTTTATGTTTCTCTTTACACAAATATCTCGATTAATGAGGCCAGTGATGTCATTAATTGCATCACTGATTTAGATATAACCCATTTAGTTGGGAGCTGCTTAACCTTTACTTTCTTTAGCTTTGAAGGGGAATTCTATGAGCAAACCTGCGGTGTTGCCATGGGTTCTCCCGTATCCCCGATTGTTGCTAATCTTTTTTATGGAGGAATTTGAATCCAAGGCTCTTTCCTTAACTCTTTTCTGGTCAAAGCTTTGGAAAATTTTTGTAGATGATACTTGTGTCATGTGGCCTCATGGCAAGGAAAATTTAGATCTCTTTTTCCTTCATCTTAATAGTTAATCTTGCTCCATAAAATTCACCATGGAATATGAGGTGGATGGTAGCCTACCTTTCCTCAATGTTCTTATTTCAAGAAAGGATGATGGTTCTTTCTCCCATAAAGTTTTTTGAAAGAATACTCATACTGAGAATATCTTCATGCTATTTCTCATCATTTCGCTGCTCATAAATTAGGCGTCCTCAACACCTTAGCCACTAGGGCGTTGGGAATCTCTGAAGAGTCACACCTTGTAGGAGAAAAGACCCACCTCCTGAATATCTTTTGTAAAAATGGTTATAGTAGCTCGCAGGGATTTAAAGCTTTCCTTAAAATAGAAAAAGGTCATTTAGTTAAAAATAAAAATGAGCTTAGTGAATGGTCCTAGACTGTGCACCTTCCTTTCATTCAAGGAACCACTGATAGGATTGTTAGGATCTTGAAGAAGCATAGGTTTTATTTGTCTTTCAAACCCCTTAATAGTATTCACAGCTCTCTCAAATATATTAAATATAAAATAGACCCTAGGGATGGGAAAAGTGTCTACATTATTCCTTGTTCCTGTGGGATGCCTTACATTGGTGAAATTGGTCGATCTATAAATCAAAGGATCTGTGAGCATGCTTCTTACATTAAACATGGAAGATCCCACTCTGATCCCTTAGCTAAGCATGCAGAAAAGACTAACTACCATATTTGCATTGAAGACGCTAAGGTTATTGCTAGGATTGACCATTTTCATCATTGTATGTTAAGGGAGGCCTTAGAGATTGAAAAAAAACCCATCAATAGAGATGACCGCTGGAATATCATGAGATGTTGGACCCCCCTTATATTCCTAATTGTTGTTAAAATATATAATAATAATAATAATAAATAAATAAATAAATTAGTAAATAAATAAAATATTTTAATCTAAAAATATAATAAAAACTTAATCCAAATTCACTAATAAAAAAAAAAAAAATTAAAATATTAGAAAATTATATAAAAAATTATTTTTAAATTATAACATCAATAATTTTTTTTTTTCATTAATTTAATTCAATTTTATAATTACCTAATGATGAACATACTAATTGGTTCAAAACAAATAAAACCAGCCTAGATCCATCTAACTTCGGATCTATCATGTGCCAAGAGGGATCAAATCTCTAGAGGTGCAAACCTATTTTTTAAGTGCAAAGCTTGAGGAAAGGTTTGCACCTCGAGAGATTTGATCCCTCTCAGCGCATGATAGCTCTGGAGTGAGATGGATCTAGGCTGGTTTCAGTCATGTGAAGCCAAGGAAAATATATTGAACATATGATTAATTTTATGAATAATATGTAAATACATCTAATATAAATATAATAATTTATATATGCTAAATATCTCTGATATTTAACTGGTCATTTTAATTTAAAAGTTTGCTTAGGTACTTCAGTTTGTTGAACTAAATATTGTTAATAACTTCAATGATGAAAAATGATGAAATACAAATTTTGAATGCAAAGTGACAATGTAATATTGTTGAATGATAGAAAATGTGAATAATAGGAATGCACTTTGGAAATAGTCTTCATTGTAATCAATCTTAAATTATTTTCTTCTACTATTATTATTGTCACCTTTGTTAGTTTTGTCATCTTTTCATATCGATTATATGAAAAGGACAGTTGAAATCATAAACCATTTAAATATTTAGCTGAAACTATTGTACTAAACATCATACATTGTCTTCGATATTAATAGGTTGAATTACTAAAACAAAAAAATAAATGTACATTGTTAATATTATTTCCTGCTTACAGTGAAATTAATGGACAATGTTAATCCAATCACTTTAAAATTAATGTACCATCAATGTACATCTAATTACATCAAATCAGAAATCAACGTCTACATTGAAATCTATGCATCTAATGCAAACGATCAAATAGGATTAGAAAACAACATCTACACTAAAATGAATGCATTTAATGTAGGTAATCAAATATGATTAGAAATCAACATCTACACTAAAATCAATGTATCTAGTAAAAGTAAGCAAATAATATTAGAAACGCACATCACTAAAATCAATGCATCTAGTGCAAGCAATCAAATATGATTAGGAATCACCATCTACGCTGAAATCGATGCATTTAGTGCAAACAATCAAATACGATTAGAAATCATCTACATTGAAATCAATGCATCTAGTTGAAGTAATCAAATATAATTAGAAATCAACATCTACACTGAAATTAATGCATCTAGTACAAGCAATCAAATAGGATAAAAATTCACCGTCTACACTAAAATAAATGCATTTAGTGCAAGAAATCCTATAGGATTAGCATTCATCTACATTGAAATAAATGCATATAGTGCAAGAAATTAAATATAATTAGAAATAAACATATACACTAAAATCAATGCATTTAGTGCAAGCAATCAAAATGGATTAGAAATCTCCATCTAGACTGAAATCAATTCATCTATTGCAAGAAATCTTCTTCCCTCTCTCCCCCGTCAAACTACATCTTTGTTTCCTTCCCTCTATCGACTCTCTCACATCCTCCCTCTTCCTTCCTATCTCTCCATTTCTCTCCTACATCTCTATCTCTCTCTCTCTTCACCCTCCAACTCTGTTACTATATCCCTACCTCTCTCCTTCTCTCATCCCTTCTCTTCATATCTCATTCTTTGTCTCTTTGTCTCATCCCAAAACACACACTCTCTCTCTCCATCTCTCCCTTGTCACTTAATCTCTCTCGCCACTTATCACTCTCTTTGTATTTCTTCTTCCCTCCTTCTCTCCCCCTCCAACTCCATCTATCTATCCCTCCATCTCTCCTTCTGTCTCCCTCCTTCCCTCCTCCATTCTCTCATCCTTCCTCTCTCTACCTCTCTCTCTCTATCTTTTCCCTCCAATTTTCTCTCTTCCCCCATCAATCTCTTCTTCTCTCTCAAGTCCTCTCTCTTGTCCTTCCTCTCTCTCCCTTTCTCTCCTACCTTCATCTCTCTCTCTCTCACACACACACTCTCTCTCTCCAATCCCCTTTCTACCTCTCTCTCTCTCTCTCTCTCTCCATTTCTCTTTCTTCCTCTTTCTCCGTCTCACTCTCTTTCTCTCAAAATCTAAACTAATATCAATGCATATAGTGCAAGAAATAAAATAGGATTATAAATCACCATCCAAAATGAAATCAATGCATCTAGTGCAATAAATCGTCTTCTCTCTCTCCTCCCTCCAACACCATCTCTCTTGTATATAATAATATAGAAAATTTAATATTGTATTAATCCAAAGTTATTAAATATAATAATATGAATATGAATATGAATATTAGATTTAATAATAATATTATTATTATTAATCTTTTAATATTAATATTAGGGATAATAATGGTTTTTTTTGCATGGTATTAACAATAATTTGGCTCATAGTATTTGACCTATAGGCTTCACCTAAATAAAACCTATTGTTTGAGTGTTGGTAAATATAAAGAGGTTTATGGAGTAAATATAAAAATATGTTTTATTAGTTTGCCATACCTCTTTTATTTACCATGGTATTTGGCCCATATACTTGGTATAAAATTAGATATTGATTTATCATGATATTTGATATGTTTTTATATATTTATCATGCCTCTTTATACCTCTTTTATATTGATTTATTTATTTACCATACCTCTTTTATGAATATGGTATTTAGCCCATGGTATTAATAATAATTTGGCCCATGGTATTTGGCATATAGGCTTCACCTAAATAAAACTTCTTTTTTGACTTATTGTAAATATAAAGAGGTTTATGGAGTAAATATAAAAAAAGGCTTTATTTATTCACCATACCTTTAGAGTAAGTATCAAAGGAGGTTTTATTTATTTAACATACCTCTCATTTATTTATATTTTTATTTATGTATCATACCTAAGCCTCTTTATATTTTAAATTTATATTATGTTTATACATAATAATTAAGTTTATTTTTAAATAAGGTTCACATTAGATCAAAAATATTAACTTTTAAACATTACATTTACTTTTACATGTTTATGTTTTTACTTGAGATATATCCCCATACTAGGTTGTAGAGATCAATTAGGAATGGAATACCAATTTATGGTTGATAGAATTGTCAAAAATCATTATCAATTCGGCAGAGTTGCTAATTACAAATCTCAACATCCACGTACAGATTAAAAAATCAACACTGTGGATATACATTGAAAAAAATAGAGAGAAGGAAAATATAATTGATCTTGATATTTACGAGCGCGTGAATCCAATGACTCAATAAATCCACCTCATTGTGCGAATCTGATCAAACTCAGTTGTGGTTTTAATTAATTTATTTTTTATTATTTATATGACTATTAAAATTTAATGTTTAAGCTGACCCTTAATTTTTTTTTTAATCTATGATTTAAGCCAACATTAGCAAAAATAAAATTTATCATTTTATGAGGACGTGACATACTTGACATCAGGGTCATGCTGGGTTGTAGATTGCGCCTCTTGGCGTAAAAATATGCTTAATTTTTTTTCAAACTAATTAAAAAAAAAAAAAAACCGTGCTATAGCTTCAAGTGGAACAAACTTTATTAACTAATTTTTACACATCATGCCATCGGCCTTGGTGCTTGACATTAAGTATGGGCCATAAAATGCCGGTATTTTTATTGTTGCCAATCGATCGAAAGTCGCTAAGCATACGGCACGATGTCCCTGAAGGACAACCTCAATATATCAGAAGACGTGCATTGCGACCTCAAGATAATCAAATTTTATATAACCTAAAGTGATTAAAATTTATAAAAAAATGCTTGACTCCAGCCTTCGAAATACCGTATAAACTTTAAAGTGATTTAAATTCATTGAATAAAAGGTTGACTCAGCGTTCGAAATACCGTACTATGGAATATTGTGAAATATTTTATTATGTAAGCCAAGCTTTTTGTTATGGAATATTGTGAAATGTTTTGTTATGTAATTCAATGCAAACCTGGAGGCTTTCTTATCCCCACAAAATGAGTAAAGTCAACCTCCATGATTTCGAAGCAATGATCCGCAGGCACGCTCACCCTTCATTTTACGCAGTCATACAACTATTTATGTTTACCACAACCATACATTCCATTTTCAAGACACTCCATTTCTTGTCAAAGTTGGATCGAAAAATCCATTGTTGCAGTCAACTGCAGTATTTTTTGTAATTCAAAGTATTGATTTCGTGGGTAGTTGCACTTATGGATTGGAGCTATGTGCATGGTGATTTTAATTACAATGATGCTCTATCCAAGTCTTTTCTTTGGAGTTGTCTATCGAGGCAGTGAAATAGCCCGGATGACAGAAAACTGTTGAAATATGGTAAACTAAAATTCAAAAAATCAGGTAGTTGAAGTGTTTGGAATCTATTTTTGATAGTGGAAATGGATTCAGCACTATCAAAAACCGTTGGGCCACTAAAAATACTAAATTTTAACAACTATAAACAGGATTATGGGCAAATATTGGCTGGATTTTTTGAAAATAATTGCCAGATTCTGGACCATTTCGCTCCCTCTTTAGACTACGTGCTCTTCTTTTTCTGGAAGCTCAACACTCTGGAATACTCCCAAGAAATAAACGTATAAAATGGAGGTCTCACGGATGGACGCTCACAAAATGTGAGTATATTCATTTATAGTATGTGATTATGTAGGAGTAATCACTGCACTTCTATCGAATCCGTAATTTTTACTTTGGGATCCTAGTTATCTATTTGGAAGTTTACCAATACCTGTTGGTTTTGGTTTAACTACAAACCTCTTCATGGTATGAGAGCTTGGACCCAAATTATATTCCCCAACTACATTTGAGAGGCTGTTGATTCCCCTTTTAACAGAGTGTTGGAGTAATGGAATATGGAATCTGTAATTCTCACTTTAGAAATCCTAGTTACCCTAGAAATTCTCACGCTGACTCCTTGGGAGAGCTCAAATGGTATGTACTGAAGCTTTACTAAATAATTTTGTTTGAATTTGGGTGATGGTAATGGGGAAATAGCTTTTTTTCACTTAGGTGATGGTAAATACCATGTATCATAGATACCAAATTTGAATTGGATTCAAATTTGACCAAAAAAAAGAAGCCTTAATTCTGAAAAAATTAACTATACTTCCAAAAAAACATTTCTTTATTTCAAAATTTACCACAATCTCTTTACAATGTGACTACACATATATCTGTTTCTATGGATTACCTTGCTCCCTCCATTAATATTTTTGAACATTTAGACAAAGAAAAAGTTAGTTTTTCATCTCCCCATCCATGCTTTTCATGTCCTTGGATAGTTTGAACAAAGAAGAAGCTAGTTTTTCATCTCCTCAGTTTTTTTTTTTTTTGAAATTTAGTAGTATTTGGCTATTCACTCAAATTAACAAACAGGTTACATCAATATGTGTTTCTGGTGACCTCAATCTACCTGTAGAAAACCAAGTCTGTTGGTCATCCTAGAGAGTTATAGGCCATCAAAACTTAAAGAGTTTGAAGCTATCTATTGCTATCTTAAGAGGTCTATTTTCTATCTTAACATATATAAACATATAAAAAAATTAAATGCTATCAGTAATATGCATATTAAAAAAAAAAATGGATTCAGAATATTTAGTCTTCAGATGATTCAAGGGAATCCTCAGCTTTGATGTTGTGGGCCTATATCATTTATGTAACTTAAAGCTAATCAATTTTTACAAATAATTTGGCGGAATCCAACTAATTAGAAAATATTTAAAATTTTACTTATTTGGCAGAATTTAATAACTATGCTATGTATTAAGAAAATACTTAATTGAGTGTTTTTTCCCACTTGTCAATTGAATATTTTTTTATTCTTATCCAATAAATAATATGAAAAATAGTTAGCCAATAATTAACTTAATACATGATGCTTAATATTTACTATAATGACAATATTATTAGAATTTTTTATATAATTTGAATTATATGTCTTGTAGCTTTTCGGATTTGTCGATGCCAACAGAGGTGCTTACAAGGGCGAGTGTCCTTTCTATTGTTCATACTCAGGCTATAAGGCAAGCATCCAAAAAAGTGAGTCATTATGAACAACTAAAGAGTAATTAGATATATTTTTCTTCCACAGGACGAGCTTCTTTGGGTAGCATCCTAGCTTTACTAGGCTACAAAATCACCAATACATTCTGATTACATATAGAGCAACATAGAGAATGTATACGTAAATGAGTTCAGTTGGGATCTCAAATATGTTGGAATTCAAGTACTGCTATCCAATGTAAGAGAATATTACATACTTTAGGCCTTTTCTTTATCATTTAAATTGATAGAATATTTGATGTAAAAGTTCATACAAATTCTAACTTGGACTCTCATCGAAAATGACGATTTCATTTTGGGTGCAGTTATATTTCGAGGGCGACTATCAATTTGTGGGGTAAAGAAGTGAGGTAGAAAGCTTTGTCTGTTGAGTACTTCCAAGGACTCCATATTATTCCATTTTTACGACTCAGGTGAGTTTCGTTGAAATTATCCCCAACTGCAATCTGTGGCAAGGGGGACAAAATTCAATTTTTTATTTGATCCCAAAGGACACTGCATAAGCAAAACTTCTTGATTGTTCTTGTAATCCACAGTGCAATGAATTTTCTGTTTTAATATTCTTGCAAAGTTGGTTTTTTGTTTGTAAGGCCGTAGCCCTTTCTTTATTAAGAACCATGGTTTAAAAACCACGCAACCCCACCTTAAAACCTCACACTTACCCGCCATTACGCTCCACCAACCATACATTGCACCTCGCACCATCTAATTTAAATTTGAATACACCCCACTTCAATTTTGTGAAGCCCACGACTCCACGTCATAATCCTCGCATCCAATCAACTCTCATCGCATAAGTTTTAAGCCTTGTCACCACAAAGTGAACCTGCACGATAAACGTTGGACCCACCATTCCACGTCAAATGACGGCAACCAATTGGAGGCATATCACATATATTGGTGCCGACGTCAGCCTCTCTCCAAAACCATGCGATAAGGCCTGGCCCACCTCTACCAGCACATCCACCATCCGCCGATAGGAGCATTTTGCATCGTTTTGATGCCTAGTCGGATGGTGGGTTATCGATGCGATAACACCTATCGCACGATATAGAAATGTATGGCGAAATGATTTTATAAGGTTTAAGAACCTTATGTTTAATGCTTTTGTAATATATATTGTAAACATAATATATATATATATATATATATATATATATATATATATATATATATATAGAAGAGATAAAGAAAATTAAGTGAGAGTGATTGTGTGAGTGTTTAATATGCCTGAAGACAGAGAACAAGAGCGTTGTGTATATATATATATATATATATATATATATAATAGAAGAGATAAAGAAAATTAAGTGAGAGTGATTGTGTGAGTGTTTAATATGCCTGAAGACAGAGAACAAGAGCGTTGTGTTTTGTAGAAATCGAGTGAAGCAATTTTTGATTGTAAGCTAGAATTGTAGTTCTAAAGGAAGATTGTAACTTGTAACAATCCAAGTTTTTAATGAAATAGAGTGTTTACTCCACATCTCTGTGCATACTATTTTAGTGTTATCTCTGTGTTAGAAGAGGAATTTTTGTTTCCTCTCTGTTGTTCAGGAATAACCAGAAATTCCAACATGGTATCAAAGCTAGTCCAGGCTCTCAGCAATTGCTAAAAAAGTTGTAGGAATAACGAGTTTGTTGAAGTTTTAACCAGCAGAGTGAAAGTTCAGAAAACCCAGGTATTTACCAAAAGAGAGTTTCGTGTTTGATTTAATATTACAAGCCAGAGAGCTATAAAAGGAAATTTTTTAGAGACAGAGTTGATCTCTCTGCAGTGAGAAATTTTGTTTAAGAAACACAGTCAAGTTTTAGCATAGTTCCATAAACTAGTAATGGCAGGAGCCAACACAAGCACGAGTATTGAAAATGCTCAACTCCCACAGTTTAATGGGAAGAACTATGACTATTGGGCAATCACAATGAGAGCCCTGTTTGCCTCTCAAGATTTATGAGAGCTAGTTGAAGATGGTTTAGAATAACCAATATATGAACAAGACTTTAATGCCTTGACACAAACAGAGAAATATTTTCTAAAGAGTAATAGGAAGAATGACTCAAAAGCCTTCTTCTATCTCTATCAGGTAGTGCATGAAAGCATATTTCCAAGAATTGCAGCAACAAAGGAGTCCAAGGATGCATGGGATACCTTCCATATAGCCTACCAAGGTATGGAGAAAATAAAGACAAAAAAGCTTCAATTAATGAGAAGATATTTTGAATTCATTTTCATGAAAGAGTCTGATACAATAGATTCATTCTTAACATTGTTGATTGGATTGGTCACCCAAATGAGATCTGATGGAGAGACAATAGAATAAAGAATAATAGTGGAGAAAGTAGTGAGGAGCTTACCCTCAAGATTTGATGTGATAGTAACAACCATCGAAGAGATAAAGGATATCTCAATGTTTATTGTTGATGAGCTTGATGCATCATTGATGACACATGAAAAAAGATTGAGTAGAACAATAAAATCATCTTTGGAGCATACCTTCAAGACCTAAATTTCCTTTGGAAGAGAAAGAGGTCAAGGCAAATGAAACTACAGAGGAAAAGGTAGAGGCAGAAGCCAAAACAGAGGAAGAAACAACCTTGCAAATACAAGTGGAAGGGGAAGCAATCAGAGTCAGAATCAAAGCCAAGGCAACAACCAACAAGGTGGAAAAAATCAAGCACATGGACAAAGGTATGATAAATCCCATGTCCAATGTCATCATTGTAAGAAGTATGGACATTATGCAAATGAATGCAGGAAGAAACATAATGACATGGGTAGTAGACCCAGTTCTAATTTTACAAAAGAGAATCTCAGTCAAGAGAATTTATTTTTAGCATGTAATTTGGCTGAAGAGAAAAATGAAGATATATGGTTTCTAGATTCAGGATGTAGCAACCATATGACTGGAAACATTTTAATGTTTTCCATTTTAGATGAAAATGTGAAGTCTCAAGTAACATTGGGGACAGATAGTAAAGTGTCTATCGTGGGAAAAGTCAGAGTGAGTGTTCTAACAAAGAAAGGAGAATGAAAAACCATATCAAATTTTTACTATGTGCCTGGTATGAAGTGTAACCTTTTGAGCATTGGACAACTCATTCAGAAAGGCTACAATGTATTCTTTGAAGATGATGTATGTACTATCATGGACATACCACTAAGCAAACAAAGGATTGCATAAGTGAAGATGTCAAAAAACAAAATGTTTCCTCTCAAGATGAGAGCAGATTTGAAGAAAGGAGCTACAATGGAAACAGTGACACAAGAGACAATCCAAAGAAAAGAAAAAAATGAAAACTGGTTATGGCACTTGAGATTTGGACATCTCAAATTTGGAGGTCTGAATTTATTGCACATAAAATGAATGGTAAAGGGATTACCATTGATTGAAAAGCGAGACAGACTATGTGAAGGCTGCATCTTGGACAAACAACACATAGAAAGTTTTCCATAAGGAAAGAGAATAAGGGAAAAAGCACCCTTAGAGATAGTCCATTCTGATTTGTGTGGACCAATGCAAACATCATCATTAGTAGGCGGCCACTATATGCTGACCTTTACTGATGATTACACAAGAAAAACATGGGTTTATTTCTTGAAGTTGAAGAGTTAAGTGTTTGGAAATTTTCCCACTTTAAGGCTTTTGTAGAAAATCAAAGTGGGCAGCATATTAAAGTCCTTAGGACAGATAGAGGAGGAGAATATATCTCCAAAGAAATTTTTCTTTTTTGCAGAGAAAATGGAATATAAAAACAATTTACAGCAAGGTATTGGGCTGAAGTTGTACATTGTGCAGCATATGTCTTGAATAGATGCCCAAAAAAGAGTGTAATGAAAAAAGTTCTGGAAGAAGCATGGAGTGGCTTAAAATAGTTTGTCACCCATATGAGAGTATTTGATTGTGTGGCTTATGCACACATTCTAGATCAACTAATACTACAAGGAAAAGACCCTATAGCGAAGGTTATAAAGGAGGTTTTTAGTGTTATAAAATTGTCCAAAATTGTCAAAAAACCATTTGCTACAACATCCGTTTATGGTTACAGAGGTTTTGACAGAGATTTTAATGGAAAATAAACACAACTAAAAAAAAATGGGTGGACGAAGGTTATTACAAATGTTTTTTCATCGGTGCGCTACTCTAGATTTAACGCATTGGTGCGTACATGAAGACGACGCCTCGGGGCTACCTCAGTCGAACAAACGTACCGGGACGTTTAGGTGTAAAACTGCACCGGGCGTACTGTTGGTCATACAACGCGTGGGGCCGTTCTAATTGGTCTTGGGATTTGTGGGGTGCCCATAGTTTTTATCAATGCATCGGTGCGTATTCATTTATGACGCACCGTTGCGTCGTATCACAGAAAGGCACCAAGATTTATAATTGGTGTCGGTATTCGTGCGGTGCCCATGGATCATACAAATCCACTGGTTCTTATAGATACATAAATTCCCTAGTACGCAGTATCACACAAATGCACTGATATTTATAACTGGTATCGGTATTTGTGCGGTGCCCATAGATCGTACAATGACACCGGTGCATATATACACATAAACGCACTGGTCAACAGTTATTGACATGCACCAGTTTTCATTTTTTTTTTTAGAAACATCAACCCGTGACAGTCCAATTTTTGTGATTGTTTTAAATTCATTATTCATCAAAAGTCAACACATATTATAACAATATTCATATTAATTACATTTTTACTAATGCATTTGAATGTGTTGTTTGGATTAATTTTTTATATCATATCAGAATTATTGTGATTTTTTAAAATTCATTATTCATCAAAATTCGATACATATATATCTTATAACAATATTCATATGAATTAAATTTTTATTAATGCATTTGGGAACGACAATGGACAACGCAATAGCGACAATGGAGAATGCAATAGAATAAATCAAAACATATTTTATATATATATATATATATATATATATATATATATATATATATATATATATATATATATATGAATAAGATAGTTTCTATCATACAAAATGAGTCAGCTATTCGTATCCCTTTGTCTTTCAATTGGGACACTATGTCCATTACATTAAACCAAATGTCTAATTTCACAGACATATTTCAAAAAATAAAATGTCTTGCTTTGATATCCAAACATAGTGACCATCATTCTTCATTTGAACTGTTGTCACTGCTAGAGCTACTTCCATGACTTCGGTTATTTTCAGGAATGTTTTGTTCATGGCGTTGATTATTTTCTTCTTCTTCACCTAATATCTACAAACATAAAAAATAAACTGAAATGAGTGTATATACATTGTTGAGAATAATGAAAATTACAATATTAAATAATATACATCAATGTAAATCGAAAAGAAAAATGATGTACCATAGCAACAATTGACAAATAAACTATACACATTCTTTCAAAACCATGTACCATGCCATCTTTCAAAATATCATCTATTGGTGCAGTTCCATAGTTTGTTTCCTGCAAGTTTTATAGCCCATAAAAAATCATATATTTAATATAAAAGATGTTTTTGTTCTATTAATTATAGACGGAGCTAAGTAAAACAAAATCGATAGATGCTTACAAATTCCACAATTAAATTCTGATATGCCAACATATACTCAGAATCCATATTTAACCCAATTTCAATCAATTCCTCTGATGGTTCTTCTTTGTATGTTAGAACCTGTTTGAAGACATTCACTGATGATTTTTGTAAAACAACTTAAAAAATACAAAAATGAAATCTAGTTAAGTTGTTATAAGGAAGTAACAATTACTCACAAACTTAGAGATCAACCCTTTTCTTCCTTATCGTCATGTTTTATGGGCTGAATGGGTTCTATTTTCTTTTCTTTTCTGCAAGAAAATTCTTGAAAACTAATATTTAATGCTAAATTGTTTATTTATTGTACCTAATGATTGAAAAATTTAATGATTACATATTACATTTGAAGCACGTTGTTGTTGAGATGGCTCCTCCTGCGATGCAATTTTGTCCATTTCTTTGACCATCTCCTTGTACACCTTTTTGGACATTCTTATAGGCATATTTGTAATATCAACTTGTTCATCTTTTGAGATTTTCATAATCTTCCTGAAAATGTAACATGAGAATAAAATATTTAATTTTTATATTGATATATGAAAAGTAAATATAACAAAGTGATATTTATAAATAATTGTAGACAAACATTTAAAGGAATATTACTTTTTCATTCATTCTTTTTTGTTGTTGTATGTTTTTGCTATTAAAATTCTGACATGTCTCATTGACCAATTCTCTGGAAACTCTTCCTGTAGTTTAGATAAAATTTGGTTCTTTGAATCATTGGATTGATTTTTGTATTGTAAGTGGAAAGAACATCTATACATTCATTCCACTAGATCCCTCAAACTTTTGTAAAAGATTTTCCCCTTTTGTTAACTTCCAGAACCACTCTAGATGAGCTAAGGAGTAATTCATTTTCATTTGCATGTTCTATTTTTTTTCTTTTCTTAGAGAAACATTACTTTTATGAGTTGTTGGTCCATGTGGAACGTTAAACGGATGTGAATTAGTACACTGTTTGACACATGTTATCTAATAATTTTAAATATATTAATAATGATAATTAAAAAAATGAACACATATTGGATCGATAGTATTTTTTCATTCACCTGATTCATCCTTTTGCAATTTTTCCATTAAAATTTTACGCTTTTCTAGTTCTAGATAAAAAATAATCATATCGAGCTTCATCATTTTGTGCCTCTGCATGATACACAGTAAACAATACATATTAGCTAAACTTACATATAGTTCAAAAATAATATTTTTTATAAATAATTTACAAAGAACTTGCCTTTTTTGCTTTTCTTGATGTGTTAACAGTATTTTTGTTACTTGATCTCTTGTCAATCATTTCTTTATCAATCTGAAACCCATACCATATCATTCATTAATATATTTATAAATAAATTCTCAACTTTTTAGGTAGATAATAAATCTCAAGACATCGTTGCACCTTTCATGAGGTACACACCGCAGCTGGTGCATGGGGATATTAAAAACGCACTTATAATAGACCATACGGTGCATTGGGTATTATAAACGCACCAAAAAAATAGTGTAATAGACTGTACGGTGCATGGGGTCATAAAAGCGCACCGCCAAAATAGTGTAATACACCGTACGATGCTATCCTTGTTAAATGGAGCACTGGTGCCCTATTTCAGATATGGCGCACGGATTTAGAAAAAAAAAGTTTTCAATTTTTAAACTACAAATTACATATGTGGTGCGCTGTATAATATAGCTCATCGGTGCAGTAGCGTACGCAGGGTGCACTGATAAAGAAAAATCTAATTTTTCTGAAAATTCACGCAATGGCTGAATGGATTGGGATCAGACTATGCAAGTTTTCCCGTAGATTGGACGTCAATCCAAAATGAAAAACCCTAATTCTAAAATCACAGAAACAAGGAGAATAAAGGGAAAAAAAATAAAATGAAGGGTTTAAGGTAAAAATGGATAAAATTCCAGAAAAAGCACAAAAACTGTAGAAAAAGTAAAAAAAAAAAATGAAATTTAATCACGAGATGGTTTGAAATTCTATGATACAGGGTTTGAATCATGAGAGTTTTGGTTTCTGATTTTCCGAATACTTCACTTCGAACGTATTTCGCTACTCCACAATGCCCTCATGCTCGCTTGCTCTAGGTCTGTCTCTTGCAAATATCTGGTTGAAAATTTTGGCAAAAATAGTGAAATAATGATAAGAGTTTTGTATTTAAAGAATTATTTTATGAAATTAGAAAATATTTTGCCACCCATTTTTCAAATTGCCGCTTTTTTCATTTAAAGAGAATAGAGTTGCATTTTTTTAATTTGTTTTTATTCATTACCGGTGCAGAAGAGTTGGTAAGCATCGGTGCGTCTTTGTAATACGACGCACCGTTGCGTGTTATGATGATAAGTGCACCTAACTGTATAAAATTCTTTTTTTTTCTATGTAAAATCATAATAAAATAATGATAATTCTAAAGTACATGAATTTATTTTCATTATTTTCTAAACTTTATTATGTTACAAAATTTGAATTATTCTAGAATTGTTATTTTACAATTATTTGCAATTTTACAAAATTAAATATTTTAATAAAATCATTTCACATTAATAGAATTAAAATTTTACAAATATTTTACATACAATTACAATTAAAATTACATTTACAATGAGAATTAGAATTAGAATTAGAATTTTACATTAATTTCACATACATGAATTACGATTAGAATTAGAATTACAATTTTAATTTTACATACAATTACATTTACAATTTTACATAGAATTACATTTAGAATTACAATTACAATTTTACAAATATTTTACATACAATTACAATTAAAATTGCATTCACAATTAAAATTACAATTAGAATTACAATTTTACATTAATTTGAAATACATGAATTACGATTAAAATTACAATTACAATTTTAATTTTACATACAATTACATTTACAATTTTACATAGAATTACATTTACAATTACAATTTTACAAATATTTTACATAAAATTCAATTAAAATTACAATTACAAATACAATTAAAATTTTAGAATTTTACATATAATTACATTTACAATTTTACACAGAATTACATTTACAATTACAATTACAATTTTACAAATATTTTACATACAATTCAATTAAAATTACAATTACAATTTTAGAATTTTACATACAATTAGAATTACAATTACATTTTACAATTTTACATATATACAATTACAATCATTTCACAATAAATTAAATATTACAATTACAATTAAATGTTTACATTAATAAATTTTTTACATACAATTACAGTTAAAATTACAATTAGTACAAATACAAATACAATTTTACATACAATTTAAATTTAAATTTAAATTACAATCACGACATAATATTTAATAAATATAATGATCATTTAATATTAAATTAATTAATAAACATCATCACTATCATGATAAGCATCGTACAAACATCATATTTGACTAAAAAACACATTCAAACATCAAATTAACATTATATATTAACATCATCACAACACAAACATCAAATATACATCTCATGTCAAATAACTCATGCTATCACATATACACATCTATCTGCAAGCTAAACATTAAATGAACATATCTAACATGGCCTAACAATGTGCGCCACATCATGATGATCACCAACATGTAAATTAAGTACAACTGCAACATGAACATAAAATACAGGGGCCATATATATATATATATACATAAACATCAAATATACATCTCATGTCAAATAACTCATGCTATCACATATACACATCTATCTGCAAGATAAACATTAAATGAACATATCTAACATGGCCTAACAATATGCGCCATATCATGATGATCACCAACATGTAAATTAAGTACAACTACAACATGAACATAAAATACATGGGCCATATATATATATATATATATATATATATATATATATTATTAAAAATATATAACTGTAAAATATATGTCATGGATCAACTGGTGGTAGTATAACAACATCAATCATAGTACAAGTGGAGGCCTACTCAGAAAAGGGTGCAACCTCGATGGTCGATGGTCGAGCCTGCTTATGATCATGACCACTAGTACTAATGGATGCATCAGCTGGTGGTACTAATACAACATCAATATAAGCAGTAGTAGTGGAGGCCTACTCAGTCAATAGTGCAGCCTCGATAGTCGATGGTCCACCCTGCTCATGATCATGACTAGTATTGACGGATGCTGCAAGCTGCTGACTGGACGAGGCTGATGGTCCAGCCTCATCTTCTTGATGACTGCTAGATGTTGCTAGTGGATCAGCCTCATGCTCATCAGGGGCGGCATGAGGTGAATGATCATGAGATGCATGTGAGTCATTGTTTGCAGACTGTCCATCACGTGCCGCGGCTCGACTAGTACGCTAATAGCTATGGACAGTCCTCCTTAGTCGCGTAACAACTATCGTAGCTCCTATGACATGCCGCATCAGGCTGTACATGTCACACGACATATCTCTCCACATCCAGAACATGCTATCATCAGCATGTATGCCTCTATAATGAGCGGGATTGATGCCCGCATCAACAATCAATGCACAAAGTTGGTTGCTCAACTCCATCCTATATCTAGTCTCAAGGCTACCACACCTAGAAAAAGGTAGTACCGGTGCACCATGAACAGGAGCACGTCTTTCTACTGCACCAGTCTCATCCTAATCATGATCACCCTCAGCATTGACCATGTCTTTATCGTCATCAGGTTCGACACCTGGATCATGTGGTGGATCCGGCATCTCCTCGCCATCGAAAGAGCCAATGTATGCAAAATATATACAAGTACACAACAATAATTATACAATTTCATTACACAATTTAATAAGAACAAGTTACAGAACATGTTAGAATAAATATAAATAAAACAGTAATATTACCTTTATCATCTGGCGGCTCATCATCTGTGAAGAGGATGTTGGGACACCCTCGCCAATATAATCTAGTATAAGGATATGGGACCAAAATGAAGGGATGCAACCCGTCAACACTGGCTAGTAAGTTGAGTGTGTCATGCGATATCTTGGCTGGAAACATAGTGTCTTCCCTCTTGGGCATCATCTGCCCCCACATGTGCATCCGGGCCTCGAACATTGGCCAACGAGGCTGTCGAAAAAAACTAGGTCTCATCTCTGGAAACCTCTCAAAAAATAAACAAAAAAATTTTGAAGCAAAAGAGAAGTTGACCCTCCCTTATGAATGAGCATGACATCTATCTAAGGCTATACAAAACTACCACAAAAAAATGGTGACAAGTCATGGCTGTTGTACTAAAGAATCAACACAATACAAAATTGAGCAACTAATTTGTTGCCCATCACTGGTGTTGTGCGAAATGGTCGAAATGATAAGTGAGAGGCATTGCACATCCTGTCTACCAAATGAACCTATACGTAACTGACCTCCAGGTACTTAAAACATTGAAGGAGATAGTACATGTGCTCCAATGTATATCTGGGAATAAACTAACTAACTCCCTGCTATACAACCAGCTGGCACGTCTAGGAATGAGGGAAGATCCACCCCTCTCCTCAATAGTCCTGTAATAAAATAAATATCCTCCTCAGTGGGTGTGTACCACTGGTCAAGACCAACTTGGAAAGCCTGTCGGTGGGCATTCCACCTGTGGATAAGATATCTTAGAAACACACTATTGGCCTTTAGGGACATAGCCTCCCCATAGAACTTTAGGAGGCCTACCTGCCTAAGGATCCCCTGAGTATCTACTGTAATATGCTGAGGGTATGCATCTCTATCCCTCTCTCGGGCCTCCCATTGGTGAATCATGTCATATTGTTCAGCCTGTTGTTGCTGTTGTTCCTCCTCTTTTCTCTAAATCATTGACATATTAAATATTTTTTTTTATTAAAACAGACATGTATTTAGGAATATATATATATATATTTTTTTTTTGAAAAAAAAAAAGACTAGTCGATGCACCAGAAAAACAGTCATGCATCGGTGGTGGTGCGACTTAAGTTTGTAGTGCCCCATTCCCAGTGCCCCTAATGAAATATAATGCACCGGCCTCAATGCAGTTGTCTATTGTTCAAGCACCATTGAATATATCTAGGTTCAGAATAGCGATGCACTGACTGAAATATCTACCCCAGATCATATAGTCGTTTTAGCGCACCGACTTCATGACAATTACATAGTCGATAGGTGCAGTCTTTTACCCAGCCACACCGTTAACTCTCTTAGAATGCAGAATGTGGTGTGCTAACATATATTGGGACGGATAATACCGTCAACGCACCACATTGGGATTCCCTTGGTCAACGGTGCACCTGGATAAATGAGCACACCACATTTTATTTTTTTCTAATTTAAAATTATGTGGGGCGCCTTGCAGTACAACCCCATAAAATGGTGCGAATACCATTAGCATCGGTGGCGGTGCATCCTGTAAATTTTACAAGCAGCACTGCTATTCAGTGCAAGCCGAATGACTCAGGCGCACCGCACAACAAATTTTTTTTCTAATGGTTATTTTTAAGGTTATTTCAAATTCTAATCTACTAGAAGTATGGAAAAACTAGAAAAATACCTGTACATTTCGTCGTCGAGGAGGCATATTGGCTGTAAAATTTGTCCACCAATTTTCAAAACGAAAGGTGGAGATTGGTGGCCAATGCGGAGTGGTAGTGCGTGCAATGGGTACAATGAGAGCACCAATGTCACGGCAGCTCAGAGAATGGGAAATGGAACCGGTGCTTGAGAGCTCTAGAGCACTTAGGAAAGTGAAAAATGTGGTTTTTTAGTCGTAATTTTTTTTTATTTAACCCTGTTCCGGTGCATGGGGTTTTATAGGCACATTGGTACACTTACTTACAACTGCACCGGACGGTGCCAGATTTGGCGTGTTGTTTATAATGCATGGGGGCGGTTCACTAACACCGCACCAGGAAGTTTCAGTTTTGGCCCTTTGTTTTGATGGTGCACCAGAGTGGAATATTTGTAAAGCACCAGTGCGGAATAGTCATAAAGCACTGGTTTTTTGGCCTTAATTTTTTTTTTTTTAATTTAATGCTATTCCGGTGCGTGCATTTTATAGGTGCATCGATGCTCTTGGATAAGAACACACTGGCACATTTATGTTTTGGCGCAGTGTTTTATGATGCACCAGTGTGGAAGAGTAGTATAGCACCGGTGTGTTACCATAATTGGACACCCTGAGCGGGTGTGTACATCGTGCACTCTATCTGGTGTGCCAATGTTTTGTGCGCACTGGTGCATTCTATGGTAGAGCACACACCTGTAATTAAGAGCTCAAGAGCACTGGAAAAATGAAAAATCTAGGTTTTTTGCCATATTTTTTTTAATTTAACCCTTTACCTATGTGCGTGGTTTATAGGCACACCACTGTTGTTTCTTACAAACACACGGGTTGGTTTGTGTTTTGGCACGATGTTTTATGATGCACCGGTGCGGTTTCGTTCTACCGCACCAAGTGGTTTCGGTTTTGGCGCGGTGTTTTATAACGCATCGAAGCGGAAGATGTGTGATGCACCGGTGCTATAGAATAATACAATGCACTGGGCGGATGTGTATGGAGTGCACGGTGTTCGGTGTGCCAATTTTTTTGTGTCGACTGGTGCTTTCGGTATTGTATAGCACCGGGGTGATGTTTAATGATAAGCACACTAAGAAAAACCCTCCGCCTGCCAACCTCCTCTAATAACCTCCGCTAGAAATGGATATATGGGGTATTTTTGTGGGGCTCCTAAAAAATATCCTCTAGATGGTCTTTTCCTTGTAGTGTAAGGAAGAATTTGGAAAGTAAGGGAGAGAAGTGCATATTTGTTGGATACAGTGAAGAATCCAAGGCATACATATTGTATAGCCCATCTACCAAGAAATTTGAGATAAGCAGAGATATACAATTTATTGAAGAAGAAGCTTGGGATCGAAGCATTGATAAAATAGTTAATGTAAAAGGTTGTTTGTCTCATGATGAAGATGAGAAATAAATGACCAAAAGACATCCCTCATTAGCAGCACCACCCCCACCAATACAAGGACAACAAGGGACTCCAGAAGTAGGTATGAGGACACCCTTGAGAAGTGATGACAGTGCTTCTCTAAGAACATCACAAGGAGAAGATTTGAGTGCTTCTACAAGAACAAGTTCAACAAGTGAAAGAGGAACCAAATTCATAAGTGTAAATGAAATTTACAAGCAAGGAGAAGGTATGAGCTCTTTATTTGCATTATATTTTCATGTAGAAGATCCTATTCATTTTGAAGAAGTTGTAAAAGATAAGAAATTAATAGATGCTATGGATGAAGAGATAATTGCAATAGAGAAGAACAAGACATGGGAACTAATTGATATCCAAAAAGGAAAAGAAGTAATTGGAGTAAAATGGGTTTATAAAACCAAAAGCAATGCTGAAGGTAAGATTGAAAGGCACAAGGCCAGACTTGTTGTCAAAGGCTACAAGCAGCAACAAAGAAGAGATTATGAAGAAACTTTTGCACCAGTTGCAAGAATGGAAACAATAAGAGCAATGTTGTTTATAACAGCACAACACAAGTGGAAATTTTACCAAATGGATGTGAAATCATCATTCTTAAATGGAGTATTGATGGAAGAGGTATATGTTGAACAACCTATAGGATATGAGAAAAAAGGCCAAGAGCACAAGGTATGCAAATTGAAGAAAGCTCTATATGGGCTAAAACAAGCACCAAGAGCATGGCACAGTAGGATATATGCCTATCTACTAGAAAATGGGTTTGAGAAATGTGAAGGAGAACCCACATAATACATCAAATAGAAAGATGGTAAGATGCTCATTGTTGTTTTGTAAATTGATGATGTGATATTCAGAGGTAATGATGCTTACCTCATTAAGAATTTTAATATAGTCATGAAAGAAGAATTTGAGATGACTGATATGGGATTGTTAAGATACTTCTTAGGAATATAAGTAGAAAAAAATGAAAATAATATTTTTATTTCTCAATCTAAATATGTGAAAGAAATTTTGGAAAGATTTAACATATAGGATTGCAAATTTGCAATTACTCCTATAGTGATGGGATTGAGACTAAGCAAATAAGACAACAACAAGGATTTTGATACAAGTTTTGTATAAGAGCATAGTTGCTAGCCTTATGTATATGACTACAACTATGCCAGATATTATGCCTGTTGTGAGTTTAATTTCCAAATTTATGGAAAGGCCAAAGGAGCCACATTAGCAAGCGTCAAAAAGAATTCTAAGGTATGTGAAAGAAAAAAAAAGGTATGGTATTTTATACACCTCTTGAGAAAATTTTTAATTAATTGGGTATACTGACAATGATTGGGCTGGAAGTATAGATGACAGGAAAAGCACCTCTGGATATGTTTTTCATATGGGATTAGGAGCCATTTCACGGGCTTCTAAGAAACAACCAATTGTGGCTTTATCAACAGCAGCAGAAAAGTATGTGGCAGCTACAGCAACAACATGTCAAGCAGTATGGACGAGGAGAATGTTGAGAAGTTTGTGTTATGAACAAGTATAAGGCACAACAGTATATTGTGATAATAGCTCAGCTATAACTTTATCCAAGAATTTAGTGTTTCATAAAAGGACCAAACACATTAACGCAAAGTATCACTACATCAGAGAATTAGTGAGAAATGGAGAAATTGTTTTACAGGACTATAGAACAGAAGAGAAGTTTGTTGATATCTTAACAAAACCATTAGGGCAGAAAATTTTTAACTATCTCAAGAAATGTCAGGGTATGCATGAAAGTAGAAGTTGTGTTTAAGGGGGAGTGTTGAAATTAACCCCAACTGCAATCTGTGGAAAGGATGACAAAATTCAATTTTTGATTTGATCCCAAAGGACACTGCAACAAAAAAATTTCTTGATTGTTCTTGCACTCCACCGTGCAATGAATTTTTTGTTTTAATATCCCTACAAAGTCGGTTTTTTGTTTGTAAGGCCATAGTCCTTTATGTATTAAGTGGTTTAAACACCACACAACCCCACCTTAAAACATCACACCTACCAGCCATTATGCTCCACCAACCATACATTGCAACTCTGGCCATTTGATTTAAATTTGAATACACCCCACGTTGCTTCTGTGGAGCCCATGACTCCACATCATAATCTCTGCATCCAATCAAAGCTGATCGTATAAGTTTGAAGCCTTGTCACTACACAGTGAACCCGCACAATAAACGTTGGACCCACCATTCCACGTCAAATTCCCACAACCAATTAGATGCATATCACATAGATTGGTGTCGACGTCATCCACTCTCCAAAACCGTGCAATAAGATCTGGCCCACCTCCGCTAGCGCATCCATTATCGGACAATAGGAGCATTTCACATCACTTTGATGTCGAGTCAGACGGTGGGCTTATCGATGCTATAAAGCCCATCGCACGATATAAAAATGTATTGCAAAATGATGTTATAAGGTTTAAGAACCTTAGCTTTAATGTTTTATATGTTTTTATATCCCACAACATATTTTAATTCAAAACTTAGGTTTAATGCTTTTGTAATATATATTATGTAATAGAAGAGACAGAGAAAAGTAAGTGAGAGTGACTATGTGATAGTGTAATATGCCCAAAGACAGAAAACAAGAGCACTATGTTTTGTAGCAGCCGAGTGAAGCAATTTTTTATTTTAAGCCAGAACTATAGTTCTGAAGGAAGATTGTATCTTGTAACACTCCAAGTTTTTAATGAAATAGAGTGTTTACTCCACATCTCTGTGCATACTATTTTAGTGTTATCTCTGTGTTAGAAGAGGAATTTTTGTTTCCTCTTTGTTGTTCAAGAATAACCAAAAATTCCAACAAGTTCTGTACCCATCATCGCACAATTTTCTTTTCATTTTGTGTACTGAATTTTAAAAGGAATCCACATTTGAAATCGAAATAAATAAACCTATTATACATTAATTTTATCACTCTTTTCCAATTTCAATTATTGGTTAAATCACATTCAAAGTCTAAAAACGTAATGTATGATGATGATTTTGTAACATTATGGTATAATTTAAAACATGAAAGTCCAAAGTCGACTATTTGATTGCAGCCATGTTCTTCATTTTTCAAAATATTCTAAACATTTGCAATAGAATTAAATTCAAGAATAAATACAAACATTTCAATTATGATTTAACCAAATTCAAGTTCTAAAATCATGCAATTTAATATCATTAAGTATAATATTATAATTTTATATACCAATAGTATCAATATTTTGTTTGACTAGGTTTTAATTTCTATGAGAAACATGTTGGTCTATGTGATAAAATTTAAGGAATAGGCTCCCATTTACCAAAAGTCTCCACTCTCGGTAAGTCAATCCCGGTTAAGAGCTAATTGGTTGGGTAGGGTTTACAATAACAATAGTCAAATTTAAACCTGGATCTTTACGAAATAATTATATAAGTTACAAATTGTGTATTTAATGAAAATAAAAACAAGTTTAAAAATTAGTAGTCTATCTGTTTTGGTGTTATAAAAGCTTTTGGAATCATAAATTCAAGTTATCAACTGTACACAATATAAGTCAATCAGGTTTTTTCAAAATATTAAATTCATATATTATTAAATTCCATTTTTAAAGAATAAAAAATTAGATTTAACTTTTCATATATAGTTCTTAGAATATATGGATTTTGGAATTTTTGAATGATAAATTTAAGTTTTAAAGTCTACAAAAAAACAATTCCGTTTGAAAATTTATATTTTATTATCATGTGTTTGCTGACATTAAAATTGTCCAATGTGCAGGTGGTTTCCTCTATGTTAGAGATGGTGCAAATACCCAATATGTTACCAGCGTTGTATTCTTTCTTGCAATATATAGTGATTTACTGTCATCTAATGGGAAAACTCTGGCTTGTGGAGGTTATCACTTTAAAGCATGCAATTTACTGTCATTCACTAAACAACAAGTATGTCTTAATGCATGTACGCTTGTGTATATATTAGTATAATATAACCAGTGTTGCTCTAGGAATCACCAGTACTTTTTCATTTTAGCTTCAGGGAATCGTAACACAAATATTATATATTGAATATTAAGGGGCTTTGCAGGTGGATTATATGCTGGGTAAGAATCCTCTGGGTATATCCAAATCAGGCTCATCACAGAGGTGCATCCATTTAAAGCTACCGATTTACTATTATTCGGTAAACAACAAGTATGTCTTAATGCATGTACACCCGTTTCTCATCATGGTACTATGTTTTTATTGAAAGGAATCATAACACCAATATTATATATTGAAGATTAAGCGGCTTTGTAGGTGGATTATTTGCTGGGTAAGAATCCTTTGGGTATATCATACATGGTAGGATTTGGCAACAAATATCCAAATCAGGCTCATAGCATCCATTGATATGCAGTTCTCAACAAAAAGCACGAGTAGTGGCTCATCATCGATGTGCGTGGTAGGTTTCATGCAGTGGTACAACCGAAATGCACCCAACCCGAAATGCAGGTTTCATGCAATGTAAATCGTGAATATATATATATATTCAATTTTTTTTCTTTAATATTATTAACTTGATCTTATTTGGATATTCATATTCAACTTGTTGAGATTCCTAAACACATTTCTTATGTGGTCTATTCACTTATCAAAGATCAAAAGTTAATAACATATTGGTAATAATTATTTGGTCTATTTATCATTGGTCAGTACGCATAATGGAGCTTTATCAAATTTTTATATGCCTACTCTACTTTATATCCCTCCTATCACTCTTGTATTTCTATATAGTCTGAAGGTGGCCCATGGCAGTCAGATGGCATTGTTACCAACTATGTGGACAACCAAGATTCATTATTATGATGTAACGACTCCAGGAAATACAGTTGCGGAAATCTAATTATGTGAATTCTCTTTTTATTATAGAGTGGGGAGATTAAAATCGAAACTATAGAGGAGCAAATAAATTTCAAATAATTTTACTCATGTGTGAAACAGAGTAAAACAGATACGTAAAAACAAATAGCAACTAACCAAACTTTGGATTATAACTTGAAAACAAAATAGCTTCTTCACCACTAAAACTACTATTCTTACTGAGAATTACAGTAAAACCTGTAACTTGTGTTTTCACGCTCCCACGAAAGTTTGAGCCACCATTTTTCGTGACAAAAATAATTTAATACATAGTATGGGCAGACATTTTCTTAACATTATAGAGGTTACTTGAAGTAAAAAACACTTGCGGATTCAATATTTGCCCATACACATTTACTAACCATGCATTAAATTCTATTTGAATTTGATTATTTAACTTTGTTGCAGAATGGGCTATGTACTATGCTCAGAACTTGTCCTTCTCTACAAATGCAATCCGCAAATTGTAAAACTTTAACTGAGGTATGGCTGTTGTACGAAAATTAAACGCACCAGCTGTGATTAATTTTCCAATAGTCCCCGTTAATCGCAAGTTCTGCCATTGACCATTCCCAAACAATCTCTGAGATAAACAAAATTTTCATGTGCCAATGGATTTGTGAAGACATCTGCAAATTGTTCCTCTGACCTGAAATGCTACAATACAATCTCACTATTGTTAACTAATTCTCTTATGAAATGATATTTAGCATCAATGTGCTTTGTCATTTTGCGGAAAACAAATTTTTTTGATAGTGCAATTACTAAACTGTTTTCACAGAAAATATTGGTTGCTCCATCTTGTTCATGACATAAATCCCACAACATCCTTCTCATCCAAACTGCTTGAAATGTTGTTGTTGCAGCGACATACTCAGCTTCTATTATTGAACTGATACTATTGGCTGCTTCTTGGAAGCCCATGAAATGGCTCCTGAACCCAGATGAAAAACATATCTTGACGTGCCTTGTCTTTCGTCAACACTTCCTTCCCAATCACTGTCAGTGTAACCAATCAGCCTAAAATCATTAGTTGCGGAGTACAAAACGCCATACTCCTTTGTCCCATTTACATAATTTAAAACTATTTCCGCTGCTTGCCAATGTGTCTCTTTGGGTGTCTCCATGAACCTCAACACCAAACTCAATGCATACATTATGTCAGGCCTATTTGTGGTCAAATAGATTAGGCTGTCCACCATACTTTTGTATAATGTTGGATTGACATTACTGCTACAATCTTCCTTTCTCGATTTCAACTCCATGACTGTTGGATTTTGTGTTGGCTTGTTGTTCTGCATATTAAACCTCTCCAAAATTTCTGCTAGATACCTTGCTTGGGAGATAAAAAGTCCATTTTTTTTTTGCTTCACTTCTATGCCCAAAAAATATCTTAACAACCCTAAGTCAGTTATTTCAAATTAACTTTTCATGACTGCTTTGAAATCAATGATGAGGAAGTCATGAGTCCCTGTAAAAATCAAATCGTCTACATACAAGTAGGTTCACCATCACATTTTTCGAACCTGTTTTCCATCAAGTACGCATCTATCCTGCTATACCATGCACGTGGTGCTTGCTTCAGCCCATAGAGAGCTTTCCACAACATACAGACCTTGTATTCTTGACATTCTACCTCATAGTTAGGGGCTTGCACAACATATACCTCCTCGTTTAGCACTCCATTCAATAACACTGACTTCACGTCCATTCGATGCACTATCCATTTTGTTGTGCTGCAATCGACAACACTGTACGCATTGTCTCCATCCTCGTGACTAGCACAAATTTTTTTGCATAGTCTCTTCCATGCTACTGCTTGTATCATTTTAAAACTAGCCTTGCTTTATGCCTTTCAATCTTGCCTTCAATGTTTCTCTTGGTCTTAACTCCCATGTGTCATTCTTTTCTATTGATCTGATTTCTTCACCATTGTCGCAACCCATTTCTCTTCTTTGAATGCATCTTCAACGTGTGTTGGATCATCTACATGACAAAATAATACAAATAGAGAATTCAAACCAGCGCAGCTATCAACTTCATCTTGCTAATATATTTCATTTAAATTTCTGAATTTGTGTCCTCTTATGCTTGCTGAAGATGGGCTTGGTGTTGCGATTTAATTAGATGGAGTTGTGGATCTTTGTGGTGTGCTTGGAGAAGCAATTTCTTGGTTGCGCAACACTGTCCTATTATTTGTTTGTGGTGTCACATGTTGACTACTTTGTTGAGCCTGTGTAGATGGAGGAGGAGTCATGGTTGAGGAATTACTTGCTTCGGTAAATTCCTCTTTGTCTTCATGTGAAATACATGTCTTCACATTTACTGTCTTCTCTAAACTTCCATCTCATGCTTCCTCTTCTATGAACTGAACATCTATGTTGATTATTACCTTATTGGTTGATGGATTGTAGAGATTGTATGCCTTGGATTCATCACTATACCCAACAAATAAACATTTCTCCCCCTTTTTGTCCAACTTCTTCCTCAACTCATCGGGGACATGTGCATACGCCACACACCCAAACACTCTCATGTGAGTGACATATTGTTTTCTTCCACTCCATGCCTCTTCAAGAACAATATTCATAACACTTTTGGTTGGACACCTATTAATAATATACGCTACACAAGCAACAACTTCAGTCCAAAAATCATTTGGAAAATTCTTTGCCTTCAACATACTCCTTTCCATGTCCATGATGGTCCTATTATTTCTTTCAGCGACACCATTTTGCTAAGGTGTATACCTTTTTGTAAATTGCTTGTGAATTCCAAGCTCCCTGCAAAAACATTGGAAGTCATTTGAGATATATTCACCACCTCTATTAGCCATCAACACCTTGATGTAGTGTCAACTTTGCTTCTCAACAAGAACTTTGTAGTGGCGGAACCGATCAAACACTACCCTTTTCTATTTCAGGAAATACACCCATGTCTTCCTTGTGTAGTCATCTATGAAGGTCAAAATATACTAGCTGCCACCAAATGATGGTGTTTTCATTGTTCCACATAAATATGAGTGGACAATCTCCAAAGATGATTTTTCCCTTGTAGAATTTCTTACTGAAAATGATTCTATGTGTTGTTTGCCCAAGATGCATCCTTCACATATGTTGTTTGGTTTTTCTATGAGTGGAAATCCCTTCACCATGCCTTATGCAAAAAATTCAAACCACCAAAAGTTGAGATGACAAAATCTCAAATTCCATAACCAATTTTCATCTTTGACTTCTGCTTGAAAGTTTTATTGGGTGACAGTTGCCACAATACCTTCTTCCTTCCAATTTGATCTTAGCTTAAGAGGAAACATTCTATTGTTTGTCATATGAACTTTTGAAATCAACTGTCTACTTGGAGGCTTATCCAAGATTGTGCACACATCATTTTAAAAAAATACATTGTAGCCCTTTTGCATGAGTTGTCTAATGCTTATGAGGTTATGTTTCAAACCAAAGACAAAGTAAACATTTGACATGAACTTCTTCTCTCCCTTCTTGGTAAGAATGTCAACTCTTCCTTTTCCCATGATAGAGACTTTTCTATCAATCTCCAATGTCACTTTGGATTTTACACTTTCATCTAGATTGGAAAACATTTCTATGGTTCCAGTAATGTGGTTGCTACACCCTAAATCTAAGAACCATAAATCTCCTTGTTTTTCTTCTGCTACATTACAAGCTAAAAACATACTATCATGGTTTTGATTTTCATTTATGAAATTTTCACCTGGTTTTCTACTTATGTCATATTACGTCTTTCTAAATTAATTTTCATAATGACCATACTTCTTACAATAATGACATTGAACCCGAGATTTATCATACCTCTGACCTTGTGCTTGATTTTGACTTGGGCCTTGACTTGGATTTTGATTGCTACCCCTTCCACTTGAGCTTGAAGGGCTGTTTCTTCCACCTCCATGTGGGATTCTTTCTCTTTCTCTATAATTTGATCTTCCTCAACCTCTTCCTTGACCAAAGGAAACCTGTGTCTTGAATGCATGCTTCAATGATGAATGCTCCTATGTTCAACCTATGCTCATTAGAAATCAGTGATGCATGAATCTCATCCACTAAAAATTGTGAGAGATCCTTTGTCTCTTCTATTGCAACAACTATGTCATAAAACCTTTTTGGCGCACTTCTGAGAATTTACTCAAAAATTCTCCTTTCCTCAAGTTTCTCACCATGAGACCTGATTTGGGTAACCAACACAATTACATGTGTGAAAAATGAGTCTACATTTTTAGACACTTTCATACAAATTGTCTCAAAATCTCTTCTCAAAATTTGTAGTTTTTCTCTCTTCACCTTTGCCATGTATTGGTAGGCTGTATGGAGGGTATCCCATTCTTGCTTGGACTTCGTTACTGCTGCGATCTTTGGGAAGATGCTTTCATGAATTTATTGAAAGATGTAGAAGAGGGCTTTGGAGTTCTTCTTCATGTTATCTCTCAACACATCTCTTTCTGCTTGTGTCAAAGCATTGTATGCTACTGCATCTGCTGGTTCTTGGAATCCATTCTCCACCAATTCCCAAATGTATTGTGAAGAAAAAAAAACCTTCATTGTTATGGCCCAATAGTCGTAATGTTTCCCATTTAACTGTGGTATTTTTGGATTAGTCAAGTTTGTGCTTGTTGCTGTCATTTTCACTCTGTAAAAAAAAATTCTTTCTGTGTGAAAAAATTTTGCTGGAGAATTCGTTCCACAAAAACAACTTTGAACAAATTGTGCTGGAGAATTCGTTCAACAAAAAAAACTTTGAACTCTTCAGTAAAAACATTACCTTTTACTGAGAATTTTTTTTAAACCCACTCTGATACCATGTTATAATTTTCTAAAGAACAGAGGGAAATTATTTTCCCTGAACACCAGGAGTTCACACAGAGTTGTGGAAATTAATTTAACCAAGACAACATTTACACAGAGTTGCGGAACTGTGACAGCTTCATTAAAGTTAACTAGTGTTAACTAGTTAAAGACAATTTTTTTAGTTTTCTTTTATTTGGCAAGAAAATATTAAATCATTACTGTTGATCAAACAAAATTATTGAATTTGCTGATTTATTAATTATGAGAAAACAATTAATGAAAAGAAAATATTTTTAAGCTGATGGTAAAAATGTTTCCAAGAATAGGAGGTGGTTGGGGAAAGTTGGAAAGATAGTTACCTACTCCTCTGAGGATAAAGTTGAATCCCAGGGGAGGAGTAGGGGTTCTGGGTAAGAAAAAGCTAAAGGGGAGTATTTTCTAGAGCTGATTGGGGGAATAAGTTGAAAATAGCTCACAGTGACCCTCGCAAAGCCAGATTTTCTGAATTTGACTGGATTGGCCATCCAAAGGTCATAGCAGAAAGATCTTTCCACTGGTAACCCAGAACACCGTCCATATTTTGGACCTAGGGGGCAAGTGGAGGACGTAATAGCCTCCCTTGAATGGCTGGGAGGACCATAGCTTGAATCTACATATTCCAGATAAGTATTACTATGAAAATTTTAGTTAAGTTAATGTTGAGTTGTATGGATATCCACAATATTGTATTCATGGGGAATATTGTTTTAATTAAAAGAAATACATCTGTTGTATATGCTAGAAGAAGGAAAGTGAACTCTGTATGTATATAAAAGAAGTAGACAAATGGTAATATGTGTTTGGTATTTCTTTATCCTATGTTAAAAAAAATATTGAACAATCTGATAAATAGATTTGTATCTTTCCCCTGTTGTTATATCATGAAAGTAATCATGGGGAAAAAATGAGAATGAGTAGCAGAAGGGATTAACAGAAATGTAGAGTAAAAAGGCGAAAGTTTAAGTGCAGTATTAAATGCATGAAACTGTAATGTTCAAACCATAGTTTTATTTATATAGCTTAACAGAAAATGAAGTAGCATTTAGAGCGGAATTCCACAAAATATCTCTACAAATAAAGTCCCGAGGAATGCAATAACTTGCTTATCGAACTATTGATTCCAATTCTGGGTAGGAACCCGAACCGAAACACATCGTTCGTAGCTGTTACACCAGACTATACGCGGACGATATCATTCGGTGGTCTGGTCATCTGGGATTTAAATCATGCTGACTATTGCAGAGGAGAAAGATATAAACAAACTTCCATGAATATATGTTTGCAAAGAGCGAGGGTTTGGAAGAATTATAAACCATAAGACATCCTATAATTTGCAACATCAGAACGGAAATTTACAGGAAATCGAAACTAAAGACTAACTGTAGATTTCTTATCTATGTAACATATACAACGGTGTTATATCTAAAAAAATCAGTTTTAATGATAGTAGCGCAGAGATAAAAATGACATGCAAACAAGAGGTATGCCAAGAATCTAAACCCAGAAAAATAATATCTAAGATTAATAACAACTCTAGCAGAAAAAGTCATAGTTAGATTTTAGAAAAAAATGGTATTCATAAGAGAACAGTCATGCAACGAGGGTTTTAAAATCAAATTGATAAAGAAAATAGGAACTGTTACAGTGAGATCTATAGAGCTTAAATAATTCAAGAACTTCCTCACATTTAACCTGGGCGAAAACCCCAGTCCTCTGTTCTAAAAATTCATAAAAGTTTAATTACAACTTTGAAATCCCTGACTGGGTATAAAACACTCCCCTGTGTAAATCTCATCAAATATAGCTAGTAAGCTTAGAATTTACAATAAGCTAGAGTCTGAGCAAAGGCTTGAGAACCGATGATACAGTCTCCATCGGAAACATTAAGTACCTGTGTAGCCACGATTTTTTTTTTATGGTTAGCCAAGAGTGAGAAGGCGGTCGTAGCTATTCCACGAGAATAATGCTTGAGAGGGTTTCGCAGAGTTAAGACTAACCTGCGAACAAACAAACCACCTGGTGAGAAGATCTAATTAAAAACAAAATAATGAAACCCTGATTAACATGATAAATTCGGGACTAGCTCTGAAGAATGGGAAAGTTACCTATGAAAGGGAGGATTACACCCATTTGCCCTACACAACATAGAATTTGGAGATTAATCAAGGAAAATAATTAAAAAAAAAAAATAATGGAGCAAGTTGACTAAAACTCTACAGAAGTCCTGAAGTCTGAGAAGAATACCATACCAATCTTGTGATGGATGAAGCCCTCTTTTCCTAGCAATAGTCGTCGCCTCATTGGTGGAGAAATCCCATGCATTTTGCCAGATTTCATATCAAAACAAGACCCAGATCTCAGTGGTGAAGCGGATGAAGTATCTCAAATCTTCGATGGACAGAAAAACGATGTCTAAAGAGCAGCACGACAAAGAAGCACAGTTTGGAAGGGGAAAACCTAAAAGTGGTCGATGGCAAAGAGCCCAAAGGAGGAGCCGAGCGCTGAGTCCCCGCCAAAATCATTAAGCCTGTGCATAGCCTACTGTGTTATAGCAGTAACCTCTGGAGCGAAACTCGAGATTAATGGGGAGTCCGAGGTAAAAATCTACAGTTTTGATTTATGCATTAAACACCTAGTACTATACCATATCAAATGGGTTGAAAAATCTCCACGGAGGGTTAACAATTATGCCAAGTGGAGCCGTGTTGTGGATACCGTATAAATTCTATAAATGCTATAACAGTAAAGATACGCATGAGAGCATGCGGTGTGTTAATCTCCATGTGAATCATATAAGTTGTATTAAATCTCATAACCCCGTTTTAATTTCCCAATGTCGACGGATATGTATTAGAGCATGGAGTTCAATAAAACATAGTCCCATTATATGCCTAATATGCAACCAAAGTTAATTCAACCTGTATATATATAGTTGTAATATTTTTGATATAAATATTTACATCGTGCTATGATTGGAGTAGTCACTATATAAATGATTCATATTTATTGAATTCAGAGATAGGTAATTTTTTTTTATGACTGTAATTTTTTAAGGATGAAAGTGATAGGAACTCACCTAATCCAGACAATACAATTGTGGAAATCAAATTATGTGAATTCTCTATTCATTAGAGTAGCAGAGATTAAAATTGCAACTATAAAATTATGTGAATCCTCTTTTCAATACTGAGTGGGGAAGATTAAAATTGCAACTATAGAGGAGAAAGTAAACTTCAAATAATTTTACTCACGGTGAAAGAGAGTAAAACAGAGTGTTGCGGTAAAAAACATATGTAAAAATTCCAGAACCAAATCGAAACTAACCAAACATTGGATTATAACTCAAAAACACAGCATAAACATTTATATGGAGGCTACAACTCATTTACAGGTAAAACAACTGTTCTTACTAACCAAACTTTGGATTATAACTAAAAAACACAACATACACATTTATTGTTCTTACTAACCAAACTTTGGATCATAACCCAAAAACACAACATACACATTTATTTGGAGGCTGGAGCTCTTTTACTGGTAACTCTTTACCCTAACATGTAAAATCAAAACAACAAATATATCTGAGATATTTAATTACTGATAACATAATTTAATACATAGTATGGGGGGACATTATTTTCTACAGAAGTTGCCGGCTGGAGCTCCTTTACTGGTAACTCTTTACCCTAACATGTAAAATCAAAACAACATATATATCTGAGATATTTAATTAGTGATAACATAATTTAATACATAGTATGAGGGACATTATTTTCTGAACATTACAGAAGTTGCGGGCTGGATCTCCTTTACTGGTAACTCTTTACCCTAACATGTAAAATCAAAACAACATATACATCTGAGATATTTAATTAGTGATAACATAATTTAATACATAGTATGAGGGACATTATTTTCTGAACATTATAGAGTTGTGTGAAGTAAAGAGTTGCGTGAAGTAAAAAGTACTTGCGAATTAAATATTTTCCCATACACATTTGCTAACCACCCATTAAATTATATTTGACTTTAATTATTTAACTCTATTGTGTAATGGATTATGTAGTGTGCTCATAACTTGTCCTTCTCTACAAATGCAATCCACAACCTTCAAAAATTTAATTGGCTGTTGTCAGAAAATTAAACGCAGCTATTATATAAGTCACTCTTCCTTTGATATCCTTCACTTCCGCATTCTGTTGGCATGTATAGTTGCGCTCTATGCTCCTCCCGAGTCAATGTTTTGGTTGAAGATTTGAGGTGGTAGTCTATTAAGTTTAATGTTCAACTAAATGTATCTGGCCCACCACAGGTTCTTATCCTTCTCGATGCCACAATGGTTGGAATTACCGTTGGAAGGAGCTTATTCCATAAGAAGCGGAGAGAGATTGTTGTTCGCCATTAAGGTCAGGTGAGACCATGGCTAACCTAAATTGATTCGTGTATAGAGTACATCCAGTTCTGCTGCATGTGGGTTAAACCCTCTTTTCCTTCAAAAAAAATTGATACGCTTGTATCATTCGTCTTCTTACTGCGCAAACCTTTTTGCTGTGAGAATAATCTAGATCATGCAGAAATAGATTTAGTTTTGGTTTGTTGAACGAGAGTGTGTATTTAGAAATTGGTTCCATCTATTTAGGTGTGTTTCCTCTTCTTCAGGAAGATTAGGTGAGTGCAATTTGCTATATAAGTGTGATGTAATCGTGCAATTGAAGGCAATGATTTCAGTGAGCTTTGTCTCACGTTTCTTTGTTATGTTGGGTGTGCATTTGTTTGAATTTGGTATCGGAGCTTGTTTGGGTATTAGAGTGAGCTCTGGCTCATCCGCTTTCGAAACCCATCGTAAGGCCGGACCAAGAGCATCCTCACCACTTCAACACAGCAAAAGTGCTGCTCTCTCCTCGTCACGGGTGGACGGAAGATCTCCAGTCGGTGCTGCCTGAAGGCCAGTGGTCGCTGAGATTATTTTGAGCTTGGAATAATTCGTATTCGATTCAATAGCAGAGTCTGGTCTGGAATTGCGTACGCTGGTCACGAATTGCGTACGCCATGGAGCTTCATCTGGTCACGAATTGTGTATGCCACAGAGCTTCATGTTTCATGATTCCCCTTGGCTGTATTGTGCGTGTATGGTCTCTTGAATTCGCACTTCAATTTTGCAATTCACACTTTAATTCCCTTGCTGAGCGTGCCAGACGTGGTCTACTGCTCGAGCAGTCGATCTCTGCTCTTTTGCCCACGTTGGTTTGGGCATGAAAACGGTCTACGGGTACCAGAATTCTGCTTTGCTGCCAGCGCTTTCACATTTTTTTTTGCTATTTGTGAGTTTGCATTCAGCGTACAGTTTGCCAGCGTGTGAAGTATGTGAAGGTTGTCTCATTTACGTTTTTTGGGTGTGGATTTATTTAACCAGCTTGTCACACTGTTAAAGTCTTCATTAATCCTTTTATCTGCGCTAGTGCCAATTTTATTTTTAAGTTTTAAGTGTTTGCCAAAATCGACTTGTGAACATTCTGTTTGAAGCTCGTTAAGGAAGCGTATAGCTCCAATTCGGTGCAAGATCACTACTGTAAATTAATTTCAAGCACATTAAATTGGATCATTGTTGTTGAAATGGCTAATCCCCTTGCAGATTCATATTTAAATGAATCTACCAAACTTGATGGTGAAAATTATGTAGATTGGAAATTTAATCTCATAATAGTTTTGGAGGCATACAATCTCTGGACGATTGTCACCACTACCAGACTAGACATCTCATACTCAGTCAGTATCCTTAGTCAATTCATGGCTAAGCCTTCAGGAAATCACTGGAATGCTGCAAAGAAAGTTCTCCGATACTTAAAGGGAACAGTGAATTTAGGTATTATGTATACTGATGAATCTGATGTTGCACTGACAGGTTTTTCTGATTCAGATTGGGCAGGAAATCTAGATGACAGACGATCTACCTCTGGCTATGAATTTCATATAGGATCAGGGGTAGTGTCTTTGATACTTTGATTAAGCAGGAACAGGAACAGGTATAGGTACAGGTTCAAGATCAGGATGAGAGCAGTATGAGCACATCCAGCAGCAGTGAGTCATCACGAGAGGGAGATTCACCTCAAAGCCGAAGAATCATGGATGGAACTCCAACAGGTATTGTAGCACCAAGAAGATCAACCCGACAAACCCAGCTTCCTGCAAGGTATAGAGATTATTCCTTGATGTCTAATATCATGAATGTTGTAGAACCAGTTGATTATGAACAAGCTAAACAACATGAACAATGGAGAAATGTTATGAATGAGGAATATGCCTCTCTTATGAAAAATCAAACATGGGAATTAGTGGAACTTCCTGAGAACAAAGTTCCAATTGGAAGCAAATGGTTGTATAAATCGAAATTTAAAGCAGATGGTAGCATTGATAAATTTAAGGCAAGATTAGTTGCAAAAGGATATGCTCAACAGGAGGGAATTGATTATGAAGATACTTTTGCACCAGTAGCTAAATTGAATACAATTAGATTACTGATTGCCTTAGCTACAAAACATAATTGGATGATCTGCTTTTCTAAATGGTGATTTAAAGGAATAATTTTATTTGGTTCAACCTGAAGGGTTTGTCAAACAGGGATAGGAGCATCTAGTCTACAGGTTAAGAAAAGCCTTATATGGTTTGAAACAGGCGCCGAGATCATGGTATGTAAAGATTGATACCTTCTTTCTTCAGAATGGATTTGTGAAAAGCAAAAATGATCCTAACTTGTATGTTAAGAAAGATGAAAAGGGAAATGTTACTTTAATATCTTTGTATGTGGATGATCTCATTATCACAGGCAGTGCTCACAAGTTAATTGAAGAAATTAAAGTTCATTTGTCACAGGAATTTGAAATGAAAGATTTGGGTGAATTGCATTACTGTTTAGGAATTGAGGTATGGAGAGAGCCTGGTAAAACATTGATCACTCAAAGCAAATATACAAAGGAAATTCTTAAAAATTTCAATATGAGTGATTGCAAAGCTATGTCAACTCCCTTAGAACAGAATGCAAAGATGTACAGAGAAGATGGAACTAAAGAGGCAGATGGAACATTATATCGTCAGTTGGTGGGATGTCTGAACTATCTCACCACTACCAAACCAGACATTGCATACTCAGTCAGTATCCTTAGTCAATTCATGGCTAAGCCTTCAGGAAATCACTGGAATGCTGCAAAGAAATTTCTCCGATACTTAAAGGGAACAGTGAATTTAGGTATTATGTATACTGATGAATCTGATGTTGCACTGACAAGTTTTTCTGATTCAGATTGGGCAAGAAATCCAGATGACAGACGATCTACCTCTGGCTATGAATGTCATATAGGATCAGGGGTTGTGTCTTGGAGTAGTAAGAAACAGGCAACTGTTTCTTTATCATCAATGAATCTGAGTACAAAGCTTTGACCAATGCCACCTGTGAAGCTATTTGGTTGCGGAGAATTCTTGCAGATCTTGAAGAGGCACAAAGTGGTTCAACATGCATCAATTGTGATAATCAAAGTGCTATCAAATTAGCACATAATCCAATATACCACGCCAGAACAAAACACGTTGAGTTGCAATACCACTTTGTACGTGAGAAAATTGAGTCAAATGAAATTGAATTAATATTTTGTAATACCAAGGATAATATGGTTGATATATTTACTAAGCCTCTTGGTAAAATCAAATTTGAAGTTTTTAGAAGTCAATTAGGTATTGTAGAAAATCCATTTCTCCATTAAGGGAGGATGTGAGAATAATCTAGATCATGCAGAAATAGATTTAGTTTTGGTTTGTTGAACGAGAGTGTGTATTTAGAAATTGGTTCCATCTATTTAGGTTTGTTTCCTCTTCTTCAGGAAGATTAGGTGAGTGCAATTTGCTATATAAGTGTGATGTAATCCTGAAATTGAAGGCAATGATTTCAATGAGCTTTGTCTCACCTTTATCTATTGTGTTGGGTGTGCATTTGTTTTAATTTTTGCTTCCTTCTTTTATTTATTTTTTCATTTAATTTTCCTTATATGCATTGTTTTTCCGTTAACCCTCATCTACCTTCGATGTGCAGGGCTTCTCTTCCTCTAAAATGATTTGGAAAGTACTGCTCCTCTTGATCAAATTAGAAGGCATCTGACCCTATTCATGTTATGGAATTGACCCTGTCGCTTGAACATAACATGGGTTTCATAGTTATTTTACCGTTCTATCTATGGGTGGAAAATTGAGGCTTATTTTAGCTATTAATTTGTTTATTGTAGCTTCCATTTGTTTTCTGTGCCTTAACGCAGTCTTTCAGATTTAATGGGTCTTCGTTGTGCCCCATTCCTTTCGCACACTCTTGATTGAGTGATTGCAATTTTCGGCTACACAGAGAAGATGGAGGCTATGCATTTTCTTCAGGTAACTACTTTTTAAGATTTCTCTTTAACCAAATGGGTTTTCCAGTGCTCAATAACTAACTTATTATGTTCTATCTATCTATTCCAGATGCAGACACTACCTTTGTGAGTTAGAATTTTCCTCTACATATTAGCTATAACTCAGCTAATACCCTTTTCCCTACGACCACATTGGTGGTCCCTCTCAATCTTGACGTTGGGTCGGCAACTGTTTCTCATGTTGCTACATGTTGATATTTGTGACCAACCTTTGTTAGGGATCGACCTGGGATAATTTAATATGTCTATGTTAGTTTGCTGGCATGGTCTCATTACTGTTCTGACACTACTTCTCTCTACATTATATTGGTTGACGGTGTCTAATTTGTAAAGACAATATCTATGTCCATTAACAACATATGCACTTATTAGTGATGTTCTTCTTATATTTAAAGGTTTGTCAAAATTTCCAATGACAAATTTAGACCCTCAAATATATATTTAATTTCTGTGACTGCACTCCATTAGTCATATTACTTAACCACGTTATACGATTATAATTTGTACTTATGCACTTTATTCCTTCAATCAACCTGTTAATAGCATTTATGTATTTCATGCTTTAATTTTGTATATTTTACCTGCTCTTCCCTGTTAATAAAATTTTTCTGGAAGTGTAATTATCGACTATTAACATCTGAGGTTCATGCTTTTATAGCTTAGCAGAATTACCAACACCGACTTACCTTTTTCTTCAGGTACATACTATTATTCATATATTTACCTTTCGGCTCTAGCGAATACTACATTACTCCTACATGAACACCTTGTTGTTAAAATATGAATTCTATGGCTCTGCCTTTGTGTATGATTGAAGTACATAATCATGTTATTTTATGCTCCACTTATTCAGTTACATTTAATTCATGGATTCGAAGGAATCGATGACTGTACTTCTTTACTATTCTACACAACTTATAATCTTTGATGCTATGGTATGGTTGCTTAATCAATCATGATGGAAAGTGCACATTTAAATTCTATAGATATTTGTATTTATTTGATTTCAAATGATATTTAGGAACGAGATATATACTTATGAAAGTGGATTTCTTACCCGTACTCATCTATTTAAAGTCTTAATGTATTGGAAGGCTATCACCTAATCACCTAGACTCCATGCCCGTTGCTACTAATTAGCTATAATAAATATCTTCATACTTGTCATTTTTAATGTATATTAGACAGGGCCAGGATCATAATTTGTCTTTCATACTATTTACTGTAGAGAGGATATGTCTCGGTTGGCTGTCCACCATAATTAATTAATTTAATCTTTGTGTTTACACTTATTCACCACAAGTATTTTTGTATGTGATAGTTTACTACTTTTTGCATAATACTTGAACATAAGTGTGTTGGAGATACGGCAGCGGAAATATAAAACTAATGACACACAGAACACACAGCATTCAAAACACACATAAAGACAACATCTTTTTAACGTGGTTCACCCAACCAATCTGGGCTACGTCCACACAACATAGGCATCGGCAATCTTTATTATCAAACAGGAGATTACAAACTCTCACACACTCAAACCATCCGTATGGATACCTGTTATATAGCAAAGAGAATCTAACTGCCTCATAAATCCTCTCACATCAAATTTAGGATGCATTAACTCCTTCCCAACAAACTGGAGCTAATTTAGGAACTAATTCCTATTGTTGTCATCTACTGAGATTTTGCCTATTTTATTGAAAACATAAAATCTCAACAATCTCCACCTTGACAACAATTAGCCTGATGCTCTGTTACTTTATTATTTATTTTTTCTGCAAGCCAAGAGAAGCCAAACACCAGCGTAGCTTCTCTAACAAAACTGGTTTCGTGAACATGTCTGCACAATTCTCCTTTGTATGCACCTTTTCAAGAGAGACTCCCCTTTCAGTGATAACCTGTCTTACAAAATGGTACTTGATCGGTATATGCTTTGATTTACTATGATAGGTCGGATTCTTAGCCAAATGTATTGCACTTTGACTGTCACAAAATAACTTGATGTTGTCCTGCAACCTACCAAATTCACCAAACAAACCTTTCAACCAAATCACTTCTTTGCAAGCATGAGAAGCAGCAATGTATTCTGCTTCAGTAGTGGATAAAGCAACAATGTTCTGTAGCTTTGACATCCAGCTGATAGCTCCACCTACAAGAGTAAAGACGTACCCTGAAGTTGACCTTCTCTTATCCAAATCACCTGCAAAATCGGAATCAACATATCCGCAAACAAATTCACTACTCTTATTGTAAGTAATACAATAACTACTTGTGCCTCTCAAGTACCGAAGCACCCATTTCACTGCTGAGCAGTGTTCTTTACCCGGATTTTCCATGTACCTGCTGACAACCCCAGCTGCATGTGAAATATCTGGTCGAGTACAAACCATCGCATACATCAAACACCCTACTACATTAGCATATGGAATTCGAGACATATAATCCTTTTCTTCATCTGTATTAGGATATAAACTGGAAGAAAGTTTAAAATGGGAAGCTAAAGGGACTGACACAGGCTTCACATTGTTCATACCAAACCTCACAAGTATTTTCTCAATATACTTCTGTTGTGATAGCCACAGCTTACCACTGCTCCTGTCTCTGAAAATCTCCATGCCCAAAATCTGTCTTGCTACTCCTAGATCTTTCATATCAAATGTCCTTGCCATCTGAGTCTTCAACCTGTTGATTTCTTCAATGCTTTTTCTTGCTAAAAGCATATCGTCAACATACAACACTAAGATAATGAACATGCCATTACTTAACTGCTTAAAGTAAACACAATGATCATATTCACTTCTTATATATTTTTGACTCAACATGAAAGAATCAAATTTCTTGTACCACTGTCGAGGTGACTGCTTCAAACCATACAATGACTTCTTGAGCCTGCAGACAAATTTCTTATTGCGATGCTGAACAAACCCTTCCGGTTGTTCCATATAAATTTCCTCATCTAAATCTCCATGTAGAAATGCAGTCTTAACATCTAATTGCTGCAACTCTAAATCAAGCAAAGCCACTAATGCTAACACAATTCTAATTGAAACAATTTTAACCACCGGTGAAAAAATCTCATGAAAGTCAATGCCGGCTTTCTGAGAAAACCCTTTTGCAACCAGTCTCGCTTTGTACCTGTCTTCCGTATCATTCACACCCCGTTTCAGCTTGAAAACCCATTTACACCCCACAGTTTTCCTGTCTTTCGGAAGTTCAACCAGATCCCATGTGCCGTTCTTACTTAAGGCCATCATTTCTTCCTTCATGGCTGCTTTCCATTTGTCACTTTTCGAACCTTCTATAGCTTCCTGATAGCACAGAGGTTCATCATCGTTAGCTGTCAAAGCAACTGAAGTAACATAATCATCATACCTTCTCGGAGGGCGTTTGATTCTTGAAGACCTCCTTAAGGATGTTTCTGGTGCTTCCGCAATTGGCTGACTACCATCTGTAGGAACTTCTTGCCGATCAGTATCTGAGACCTGTTCATGATCTAAACCTGAACCCTGTTCATGTTCTGATTCTGAAACCTGTTCATGACTAGTATCTGAACTATGGTCATCATGACTATCATTAGAAATGCTATCAAACTGAATGTGATGAAAATCAAATACATCATCCTGTTTCAATTTACTATCTACATCTAACTGTACAAGAGAGGATTCATTAAACTTTACATCTCTGTTGATGATGATTTTGCGGGTAGTAGGATCCCACAATATATATCCCTTTGTTCCAACACCATACCCAACAAAGATATACCTTTTAGACTTTGGATCTAATTTAGTTTGCTGATGTTTAGGCACTAGAACATATGCATCACAACCAAACACTCTGAGTTTAGAATAGTCACAAGGATGTCCTTTCCATACCTCTTGCGGAATCTTGCAGTCTATCGTCGTCGATGGAGATCGGTTTATCACATAACAAGATGTTGCCACTGCTTCCGTCCACAACTCCTTCTGTAAACCAGCGTTACTCAGCATACTCCTTGCTCTCTCCAAAAGAGTCTTGTTCATGCGTTCAGCAACTCCATTTTTCTGAGGAGTATAAATAGTAGTCTTATGTCTCTCGATCCCTGCATCCTTGCAATAGTTTTCAAACTCCTTGGAAGTAAACTCACCACCATTGTCAGTTCTTAAACATTTTATTGTTCTACCAGTGCTGTTTTCTACCAATGCTCTAAACTGCTTGAAAACTGAAAATACATCAGACTTTCTTTTCAACATGTAGACCCACACCTTCCTAGAAAAGTCATCAATAAATGATACAAAATAAGACGAACCACCATATGAGGTTGTAGGGGCTGGTCCCCAAACATCTGAATGGATATAATCAAGTATGCCTTTACTAGTATGTTTGCCTATTTTAAACTTTTGTTTACTTTGTTTTCCAAACAGACAATGCTTACAGAAATCTAACTTTCCAGACTTCAGATTTGGAAGTAACTTGCGATCAGCCAAAATTTTCAACCCTCTTTCACTCATATGCCCTAATCTTTGATGCCATAAGTGAATGGAACTACTGTCATGTTCAGACACAGTAGACACAAAATCTGGCCCTGTACCTCCTTCTAACTGAAATAGATTTCCTACTTTCTTAGCTTTCATAACTAGTAAAATGCCTTTGTAAATTTTCATTACTCCACCTTGAATTACAATTTTATATCCATTTGAATCAAGTGCTCCTAATGAAATCAAATTTTTCCTTAAATCTGGTACATACCTCACATTAGTTAATATTCTAGTTGTCCCATCAAACATTTGTAGTTGTATGCTCCCAATCCCCATAATATTACATGTTACATCATTACCCATGTACACAACTCCATCATTAATTGATTTATATTCCTTAAACCATTCTTTATGGATACACATGTGGTTTGATGCACCGGAATCTAACAACCAATGTTGACCATGCTTTGACACATTAACTGATAATACTTCATCACTCATACCTGAACCAAATGTCGAACCTGTATCTGTCGTGTTTGCTTCTTTCTTCTATGTCGAAGAGTCTCCTTTCTTCTTTGTTTGCTGTCTCTTCCAACAGTCCTTCTTCAAATGCCCCAATTTGCCACAAAACCAGCACTTTACTTTTCTCTTCTTCACTTTCGATTTTGAACGCGAGTCGCTGTGCTTACCAGAGTGTCTTTCTCTAGAACGACCTCTAGCCATCATTGCCTTTGATGTAGAGGTGTCAGCATTCGACCTCTTCCTTTTCTCCTCGGACAACAAAGCTCCAACGACATCATCAAATTCAAGGATGTCTGCAGTACTAAATATTATGGAAGTAACAAAGTGATCCCACAATTCGGGCAATGAACACAATAGAGTTATTGCCTTATCCTCTGAATCAAATTTTACATCTAGACTTTGTAATTGTACCAATAGAGTATTGAAAACATTTAGATGGTCAGTAATCGAGGTACCTTCCTTCATCCGCAAACCATAAATCTATCACTTCAGGAGAATCCGATTTGTCAAGGATTTCGTCATGTAGAGCTTCTCAAGCTTCGACCACAAGCTTGCAGCGGTCTTCTCTGACACAATGTTGAACCAGACGTCATCCGCCAGACATAACCGAATTGCGCTCAGAGCTCTGTCATCCAAATCATCCCATTCATCCTCCGTTATGGAAGAAGGCCTTTTGCTTTTCCCTAACAGCGCTTTCGCCACGCCTTGTTGAATCAACAGATCGTGCATCTTAACCTTCCAGATCTCGAAATTATTCTTGCCATTAAACTTCTCAATTTCAAAACGGGCACTTTGAGTTTTCGCCATATTGTGTCACAAAGAAACAACCTCCAATTGCAACTTTTTAATAAAGAATGCTCTTTTTAATAAAAAATGCCCTTTAAAAAAAAATACCCTTCACCTTTAAAATGCCTTTCACTTCATACCATATGCAAATGGTAATTACATTATCAAATATCAAATATATTTATTTTTTTGTTTTTAAAAAACATGCCACCATTATAATCGATTTAAAATATATATGCCAAATACAAAGGCATGTGAATAGAGGTAAAATGCAAATCGATTTTAATTACAAACTTGCATTATTGCAATAAAATCGATTTTATATAAAGGCATTCAATATATTAACGGCATTCTACTCACTTTACTCTATTTGATCTTTCATGTTTTGCAGTTGCTGCCTCCACTACGGCATTTAAAAAAAAAAAAATATCGATTTAAAACAAAAAACCAGTGATGCACTAACCCTGCAGAAACGCCTCTGCTTCAAAGTTTCTCCAAAATCGATTTTCACATGCCCAGAAAATCGATTTGAATGGCAAGCCCTTCTACTTGAACCGGCTCACGGCTTTTTTGTGGCTCCTCTCACAGTCAGCGATCGTACAACTCCGGTTCACAGTTAACATAATAGTCTCACGCAGCGGATCGGCTCCACGACTCTTTGTGCTCTTTTATGCACATACAAAATCAATCTGTGTTCTTCAAATCCACACGGCTCACGGCCTCTCTCTTGGACGCAGGTCCACGGCTTTCTGCAATCGGCATCTACGGCCACGAACCACGAGCTTTAAAAGACATCAAAAAACGAGTTTTAACCTTGCATCCAAGGACCACGAGCGCACTATAACAAGTTTGACCGCTCAACTTTGCTGCTCTGATACCAATTGTTGGAGATACGGCAGCGGAAATATAAAACTAATGACACACAGAACACACAGCATTCAAAACACAGATAAAGACAGCAGCTTTTTAACGTGGTTCACCCAACCAATCTGGGCTACGTCCACACAACATAGGCATCGACAATCTTTATTATCAAACAGGAGATTACAAACTCTCACACACTCAAACCATCCGTATGGATACCTGTTATATAGCAAAGAGAATCTAACTGCCTCATAAATCCTCTCACATCAAATTTAGGATGCATTAACTCCCTCCCAACAAACTGGAGCTAATCTAGGAACTAATTCCTATTGTTGTCATCTACTGAGATTTTGCCTATTTTATTGAAAACAAAAAATCTCAAGAAAGTGTTTAATATGTTTGAACCCGTTCCCACTATATTTTAGTTAGAAGTATTGAAGTACATTTTGATTTGTAAAAGAATGACTACTTATGTTATTTATTTCCTCATACTACTGTATAAGTATTTATTAATACAATCTCCTCTTTGGCTAGCTAAATCTCACGTGTGTATTTTCAAAGGAATTACCACATTTCTTCTCATGGGTATTTGTGTATGGTAATTTTCAATATTTCTACCAATCACATACATATTCTACTATGATTTAGGAAAAAGGTATATGAGAGGTATAAATTTAAAAATCTCTATTACTAAATTGTCATGTCCACAATCTTATTGGATTGACGAATTTCCTCATTTAATGCTTGGGATTTTCTATGCTTATTCTAAACAAATCCATTCTCATGGTGTAATAATAATAATTGCTCATGGAATGAGTCCAAATATTACTTAACCATGTTTGAAATGGCACTTCAAAATGAGACTTCTGATTTAATTTTCTCTTAATTAAATTGGAAGAAGAATTGTAATTTCATCTCATAACAAATTGTATTAGTTAGGTTGAAATGGCACTTCAAAATGAGACTTATGATTTAATTTTCTCTTAATTAAATTGAAAGAGCAATTGCAATTTCATCTCATAACAAATTGTATTAGTTAATTAAGTCAGAATGACTGAGTTATCTTAGGAAATTCGAGTTGAGGGTCTAAGAGGAGGCATGTAGAGTGATTTTCTATTTTTACAGGGTCTAGTTACATTTATGCATGAGTTGTAATTAGTTAACTCAAGAAATCGATTTAAAATCAGTTTAACTAGTTCTAACTGAGTGATAAGCTAGAGATAACTCAAGAAATCGATTTAAAATCAGTTTAACTAGTTCTAACTGAGTGATAAGCTAGAGATAACTCAAGAAATCGAGTTTAAATCAGTTTAATTAGTTCCAACTGAGTGATAAGTTAGAGATAGGTCCAGTAAAATAAATCTAATTTAATTCACAATGAGTGATCAATCATTTAATTGATAATTCACTATAAAAAGTTGTTCCATGTCATTTTTAGGAAGACCTAGTTGAGACAAAGGTTAAAGGGAAGATAACTATCAATTTTATAATTAGAAAAATGTACAGGTCAGTTATAGAGTTAGTTGTAGGCGTAGGATGAATTTCAAAGTCAAGGAAATGGATTTTCCTTTTTAATAGGGATTTGATTCCTCAAGGAATGCATGAGAAAGGCAGGCTGAGGAGTGGAAAATAATTGGCTAAGTATTTGTCCGATTTTGCCTAGATCACTGTGAGACAGTTGTGAGAGTGAAGGAGTTCTCTTGTGAGAGAAAGCATTGTATTGTTTCATGATCCTTGACTTTATAGAATATATAGATAACAGGTTTTAAGTAATGTTCTTTCCCCATATACATATTTTCTTGTGCGATTGATTGTTTCTTTATCTTACTTGTTTGTGTGATTGTGCAATCGTGTTTTATTCCGCAAATTGTAAAAGGATTTTGTATCTTGTTTTAGTACATTATAAGATCGGATTGAATCCCATTGGTATACTTTCTACATGGTATTAGAGCTCCAGGAATCACAATAAGAAGAGAAGAACATATTTTGTTTTGATCAGGTTCGAATTTGCATATTTATTCTTCGATATCCACAAAAGATGAAGATTTCTTTCAATGAATAGAGACTTGAATATGCACTTGAGGGAAATTTGAATTATATTGCATGGAAGGACAAGATGGAGTGATGCAGGGCTAACCCTGCAATACCCAGAATCACACCTCAGATGCATATAAAACGAAATTCTTGTTTCATGTCAAGAAAGTTCACTTTATGGCAAATTAAACTCATGCGGAAGCCTCTTTGTTACAAAATAAGACAATGGTTATACAACCATTCAAATGGTGATATAAAAAACTTCAAGGTTCTCCTTACAATTTTAAAAACACACAACTCTCACACCAAAGTTTGTTTCACAACTATAAGCCTTTGAATAAAGTCTTATAAAAGACTGTAATTAAAAACCATTGGATTTAAATCTCGAGTGTTATAAACCCAATTCCACAAATCCCAATCACATGGATATTATGCATCCAATTACCACAACCTTCCACCTTAATTCATTGCCATCACATATTTGAACATCATTCATACATGAGTTCTTAAATTAAGAAAATTAACCCAATGTCACAACATAACACCATCCATGTTTTTTTTTAAAGTTCAAACTGATAAATTAATACCGTTGTTCGAACTCAGGACTGCAAATATCTATGTGTGCCTTTCACCATCCAGTTCGATAAACGCAATCACATCAACTTCTGGCCTTGGAAATCCATGTAAAAGTCAGGTTCTAATTAAAATGATATTTTTACCCACACAACTGACTTACCTTCCGTTCAACGATGGACGTTCTTTGCATCTCAGTATTTCTGCATCGTTGCCAGTGCTACCATTAAAAATTAACCTTTGTAAACTCATTCCTCCTTCAGAAATTTCACAGTCACCATGGTCAAAAATGCTGGAACCACAATATTCAAACTCGTCAAGCCATCAATTTCATCAATGGCTTGTATCCTCTACTCTGCGCTGCACTAACTCCTTAGTTAAAATCCAATCACGCATTTGAAATATCGCTCCCTCAGGTCTGGAATTGAATTCTGCTTCAACCTCTACATCCATTTCATCAGTCTAATTCCAATGGTTCAACATCGGATCTGCTCCAATTTCTGTTATTCGTCAATGCTGCATAGCATCATCCCACTGTCATAATTTCTCTGTGCCTTTGTAATTCCATACGCTCCATTTCCTCGATCTATCCCTAAGATCGACTTCATCTCTTGCTTGGATAATCGATCTCTCTGAGTGTTAAGCCATCAATTCACGATTGAGTGCTTTGAATTACCAATCGCATTCTCGGTAACTTCTATATGCCTTTTGTTTGAAATTGTGTGCCTTCTCTACATCTGCAGATCTTCAAAACATAAAGTCAAATTTAACAAACATTGATTCTCCATTATTCACACAGGTTTAACTATTTTAAGTTCGATTGTCCACGAATTTAAGAATTATGGCTCTCATCGACTAACAAAATCAATATCACCGTATGCAGATAACAACAATTGGGTTTTGATTAGCGCATTCCACATTCATCTCTGTCTAAATTGGTTCTGTAATATAAAAAATTGACAGTGATTTATAAAATCGGTTCTCCATTCAAGTCAACGATTTCCACACACGAATCTTGCCATGGATTTATACTAACAGCAACTGGAATTTTTTTAATAGATTTAAACCCCTTTTCTCAAACTCATTCTAACTATTCAATTATGTTTGAAAACATAAATTCATCCAATTCATATGCGCATAATTCAATTCTCAATTACAGAATCTAACAAGAAATTCCCAATCAACCAATATATACATATAATCTGAAACAAAACAAAATTACTTACAAACTCTTGTTTTGGCCAGATATTCGAGATCTATGGCCCTTTACAATTGCCCGAAGGCTCCCAAGTAGAAACCCTCTCACTACTCACACTCTCACTCTCTCTGATCTCAATGCCTTTGAGGCTTGATGATTTATACAATTTTAAAAATGATCTAATTTAATGCTCAATCCCCTTAATCACTCAACAAACCCTCAAATAGCTCAACAAATTCTAAAATCACTCTTGAATCCCTAAGGATCCTCTCTCACCCAAATTTCATGAAACTAATTTCTAAATTAATATTTAGAAAAATCTCTTATCCCTTTACATCCTCAACTAATCAATCCTCTCCTATTCTCAATTATTTACAATATTTAATTAAAAATATTTAAAACCCACTCAAATCATTTCTAAAAATCTAGCCCCTTTAAAACCTAAAAAGACCCCTAAGTTTAATTACAAAGTATTTTCCTCTTCGTCTAATGCTCCTGCATCAGACTCCTGAGGTTGAAAATGATCATGATCTCCTGATCATGCATTTTAAGTCTTCGCCCTTGTTTTCCTCGATCCCACACTTTGTCCTGCAAGTCATCATCTGCTGTCGATTGCTGCTTTTCTCCAGGTTTCCATATCTTATGCTGCATCCTGCCTCCAGTTATGCTTTCATACTCTGCTTTTGTCTTTCCCTTGCTTAAATTCTTCTGCTTTATTGCTGTTGTCTGCTGCTTTTGAGACACCTCCATCATTAGTCTTCTGATGCTTTCAATCTCTATATCCAACCTACTGCTGCTGCCACTAATGTTGTCTCAGCTGTCATTTCCCTGATTATTGGTTTTACTCCTGCAAATATCACCCCACATGTTGCTTCAGCTGCCACCATAGATGTTGCTTCCTCCCAAACTTCTTGTCCCTCTGCAACATTCTTTTGCTCATCACCTTCGAGCAAATTTATTTCAATGCCTACAACTTCTTTCTTAGGTTGAAATGTCTCCAGCAAACATTTCTCAAGCATTTCATCAACATGCTGCAAATTAGTTCCAGCATAACCTTCATCTTCCCTTTCGAAAATCTTCAGTAATTGTCCATCATCATCTTGATTGATTTTGGCAATCAAATCAAGTTCTTCAAACACTGTAGCCTCATCTTCTATCACTGTAGCAGTTCCAAAATTTTGTCTACCAGTCTTCTCTTGGCTATACAGACAAGCCAACTCTTTCTTGTCACCCATGGTAACAAGCCTCTGCTCATGAGACATGACTATCTCATCTTCTTCCTGCAACAGTTCTTCTTCTTCCAAGACAATTCCAAGTAATGGACTGTCCTCTGTATCACCTGTAAACACAATCAAATTGTCAGCTTCAAAATCACAAGACCTAGTGGTCTCACTTGTTGCTTCAGTCACCAAGTTTTCTCTCTGTAGTTCCAAGTCATCTTCAGGACTCAGAAAATCTTCACTGGCTTTCTCCTCAGCTTTCTCTGGCAACACTTCAGTATGCTGCTCTGAGTTCCTACCCAATTTCTTTGTCAGCACATCAGTATGCTGATTTGCATTCACAATGAGAATGTCAGCTAGTCTCTTCTTCTTTCCATCCTCTGCTTCATAACTGTCATTCATCAAAATTTCCTTACCTTGCTTCTTTAGCAAATTATCCTGTGTGTAAGTCCTCTGCCTCTCCAATTCTCTTCTCTAAAGATCTAATTTCCTATAAAATTCAACAATTTCATTAGGAGTGGAACTTGGAAACTTCACACAATTTTCCATACCTTCACCAGCTCTTGACCGATCATCAGCTGGTCCTTCTCTCTTTGCACCAACATTCTGATTAAACTCCTTCGTCTTCATTTCCTCCTGAGATCTTGCTATCTCAGCATCGATCTGAACAGACTTCAGATTTAACTCTTCTTGAACAAACTCTAAAGCTTGCTCATCTCCCTGTGTTGTACCTGCAAACATACACAACTTATTAGTTTTAAAACCACAAGACTTTTCAGTCTTGACTGCTTCCTCTAGCACTTCCCTTTGAACAGATCTGCGTGTGGAATCTTCAAATTCCATCTCTGGCTCAAGAAATCTAAGTTCCTTTTTCAATAAGGCAATCACACTTTGCCTCAACTTCATCTGCAATGGTTGCTAAATCACTCTCTTTCCCTTTAGTGGAAAGATCCATCCTCCTTTCTGATTTTCCCGCTCTTGCAGCCATTCCTGTAGTACCTACAATTGTACCTTCATTACTGCAATTTCTCTTTCTCTGAATTTATCAGTCATCTCACCTCTGTGGCATTCCTCTGAACCTTTTCTCTGATCCTCCATGATCATCTTCTCCATGAGTTTCTCACTCATCATGAGTTGTCCTAGCCTTTGCAACAACAAGCTCTCTTGCTGCCCCTTACCTCACTAATCTGCTTCACTGGATCTGGTATTTTGGCAAGTACTGGTTCACTGCCTCTGGAACCTCTTGAGCACTCTCTTCTGGTCTCTCTAGGCTATCTCTTCAACTCACCTTCTCTTCAGAACACTTCATTTTTTCTCTCTATCCAACCTTCAGCTGGATGTCAGGTTCACTGCCATCATCTTGTCTGCAACCATAAACTTTAATCACAAATGTCAAATCAGAAAATTATCTCACCTTTAAGATCCTGCATGATCTTTTCCTCCATTCATTTCTGCAATCCTGTTCACTTGCAATTGTGTACTGCCGCATATCAGATTTAGAATATGATCTTCCTTTCAGTGTTCACCACACATTCAAAAATACACCTTCCTGCACTCATTCAGAAAAACAAATATCTTCCATTTCAACAGAGCCTTCCTGCTCTGATACCAAAATGATGTAGGGATAACCCTGCAATACCCAGAATCACACCTCAGATGCATATAAAACGTAATTCTTGTTTCATGTCAAGAAATTTCACTTTCTGGCAAATTCAACTCATGCGGAAGCCTCTTTGTTACAAAATAAGACAATGGTTATACAACCATTCAAATGGTGATATAAAAAACTTCAAGGTTCTCTTTACAATTTTAAAAACCCACAACTCTCACACCAAAGTTTGTTTCACAACTATAAGCCTTTGAATAAAGTCTTATAAAAGACTGTAATTAAAAACCATTGGATTTAAATCTCCAGCGTTATAAACCCAATTCCACAAATCCCAATCACATGGATATTATGCATCCAATTACCACAACCTTCCACCTTAATTCAATGCCATCACATATTTGAACATCATTCATACATGAGTTCTTAAATTAAGAAAATTAACCCAATGTCACAACATAACACCATCCATGTTTTTTTTTAAAGTTCAAACTAATAAATTAATACCGTTGTTCGAACTCAGGACTGCAAATATCTATGTGCGCCTTTCACCATCCAGTTCGATAAACGCAATCACATCAACTTCTGGCCTTGGCAATCCATGTAAAAGTCAGGTTCTAATTAAAATGACATTTTTACCCACACAACTGACTTACCTTCCATTCAACGATGGACGTTCTTTGCATCTCAGTATTTCTGCATCGTTGCCAGTGCTACCATTAAAACTTAACCTTTGTAAACTCGTTCCTCCTTCAGAAATTTCACAGTCACCATGGTCAAAAACGCTGGAACCACAATATTCAAACTCGTCAAGCCATCAATTTCATCAATGGCTTGTATCCTCTACTCTGCGCTGCACTAACTCCTTAGTTCGAATCCAATCACGCATTTGAAATACCACTCCCTCAGGTCTGGAATTGAATTCTGCTTCAACCTCTACATCCATTTCATCAGTCTAATTCCAATGGTTCAACATCGGATATGCTCCAATTTATGTTATTCGTCAATGCTGCATAGCATCATCCCACTGTCATAATTTCTCTGCACCTTTGTAATTCCATACGCTCCATTTCCTCGCTCTATCCCTGAGAATGAATTCATCTCTTGCTTGGATAATCGATCTCTCTGAGCGTTAAGCCTTCAATTCATGATTGAGTGCTTTGAATTACCAATCACATTCTCGGCAACTGCTATATGCCTTTTGTTTCAAATTGTGTGCCTTCTCTACATCTGCAGATCTTCAAAACAGAAAGTCAAATTTAACAAACATTGATTCTCCATTATTCACACAGGTTTAACTATTTTAAGTTCGATTGTCCACGAATTTAAGAATTATGGCTCTCATCGACTAAAAAAATCGATATCACTGTACGCAGATAACAACAGTTGGTTTTTGATTAGCGCATTCCACATTCATCTTTGTTTGAATTGGTTCTGTAATATAAAAAATTGACAGTGATTTATAAAATTGGTTCTCCATTCATGTCAACGATTTCCACACACGAATCTTGCCATGGATTTATACTAAAAGCAACTGGAATTTTTTTAATAGATTTAAACCCCTTTTCTCAAACTCATTCTAACTGTTCAATTATGTTTGAAAACATAAATTCATCCAATTCATATGTGCATAATTCAATTCTCAATTACAGAATCTAACAAGAAATTCCTAATCAACCAATATATACATATAATCTGAAACAAAACAAAATTACTTACAAACTGTTGTTTTGGCCAGATATTCGAGATCTATGGCCCTTTACAATTGCCCGAAGGCTCCCAAGTAGAAAACCTCTCACTACTCACACTCTTACTCTCTATTCTCTCAATGCCTTTGAGGCTTGATGATTTATACAATTTTAAAAATGATCTAATTTAATGCTCAATCCCCTTAATCACTTAACAAACCCTCAAATAGCTCAACAAATTCTAAAATCACTCTTGAATCCCGAAGGATCCTCTCTCACCCAAATTTCATGAAACTAATTTCTAAATTAATATTTAGAAAAATCTCTCATCCCTTTACATCCTCAACTAATCAATCCTCTCCTATTCTAAATTATTTACAATATTTAATTAAAAATATTTAAAACCCACTCAAATCATTTCTAAAAATCTAGCCCCTTTAAAACTTAAAAAAAACCCTAAGTTTAATTACAAAGTATTTTCCTCTTCGTCTAATGCTCCTGCATCATGGAGGAAGTGCTTTAGGATAACAGACTGAATTCTTTCATATATATTGATATCCCGTAGCTTGCAGCAACAAATTCTCAACTTCTTGTTGAATGGAAGAAGAATGTTGCGAATGCGGGAAGGATCTTGTTAGAGGGAGTTCGATACCATATTGTCTCGAGCCTTCATGAGAAGGAGACTCCATATGCAATATGGAAGGCCTTGAAAAATTTGTATCAGAATCGTAGTGACCATAGGAAGCTGGCGCTGAAAGACAAGCTTAAGAAGATCAAAATTAAGAAAGATGACGCGATCCATAAATACTTGACCAAGTTCACTCAATGTGGAGATGAGATTGGAAGTGTTTGAGTCACTGTTGCCTCATGTGATTTGGTGACCCTAGATCTTATAGGCCTTCCAAAGAGCTAGCATAGCTACCAAGCCTCTATTAATGGGAGGGAGAAGATACCAGGTTGGGAGTGACTATGTTCTGATTTGGCACAAGAAGAAATTCAGTGGAGCACTAGAGATGGATCCTCGTCAAATACTGATGATGAGGAAAATTGTTACTAGGCTGAAAAAGTGAAGAAAGGAAAAGGGAAGGCATCCCATTCCAAATCTAAGACTAGAAAGGTAGTCAAGAAGTGAGATTTTTCAAAGGCAACATGTTTCAAATTTCATGAGCATGGACACTCTGCCACAAATTATACATAAAATAAGAACAAAAAGAAGGCTTTAGGAGGAGTAATAGGTGAAGAATTGGCTTCACAATTCAAGTTGTAATTCACCATGATTGCATGCATGGTGTCATCGATATTGGGATCTGTGTGGTACTTGGATAGTGGAGCCTCATTCCACATGACCAAAAACAAATAATTCTTCAACATCTTGAAGGAGAAGGATCTCGAGATGCATATCGAGATGGGTGATGACGAGAGGTATAATGCTACCAGGATTTGTACAGTTAAATTTACAGTGAGAGTTAGGTAAACCCATCACACTAAAACATGTCATGCATGTACCTGTTTTAAAGAAGAATTTGGTGTTTGTTGCTATGTTCAAAGATCGTGGATATGATGTGATTTTAAGTGCAGGAAAGGTGTTCCTTTTTCACAAAGCCACGAGGCAGGTGAAAAATATTGGGGTTTAGTTGAATAACCTCTACAAACTTGATGTAGATGACTGTGTAACATTGAGAAGTAAAGCAGAGAAGGTGGTGAGATGATACATTGGTGCGTTATGGCACAGGAGGTTGGGCCATCTACACCACAACACTTAGCATCATGCAATAGATTTATACAAGGCTTCCAAAGGGTACACTTGCATATAGAGACACATGCAAAGGGTGTATTATGGGGAGGTATACAAAGGCAACCTTTCATGAGAAGGAAATATGAGCAGCGACAATGCTTGAGAGAGTTCACTCAAATGTGTATAGACCGTTCTCAACAGATTCCACAATAAAGCACATGTATTATGTGATTTTTTTTTATTATTTTCCAAGGAAGAGTTGGATTTTATTTAAGAAGAATAAATATTAGACGTTCTCCAAGTTTTGTGAGTCCAAGGCACTTGTCAAGAAAGATACAAGGTAGAAGGTGAAGGCTCCTAGGAGTGAAAACAGTGGGAAATACATCTCTAACGAATTGAAGAAATTCTATGCCTCAGAAGGAATTAAAAAAGAATTGATTTCACCTCATAGCCCACAAAAAAATGGGGTTGCAGAGAGAAAGAACATAAATATTATGGGAGAAGCATGAGTTATGTTTCATGATCCGGGCCTATCGTTGCATATGTGGGTGGAAGCATGCAATACAACAATATTTGTAAGAAAGGAGAAAATTTTAGGTAAGAAACTAGATGTTTCATATTTAATTTTTTTTGGTTCATGTGTCTATTGGCATGTGACCAAAGATCCCAGGAAGAAGCTAGAGCCAAGAACAGAGTTGAGGATATTTGTGGGGTACATTGATGCACCTCACAATTATTGAGTGTACTTGCTAGCACATCGGATGAGAGTGGTCAAAGGAGGTGAATTTTGATGAAGACAAAGCCATGCGATTGTCCCTTGAGAGGGAGCTTGAGTTGCATGTAGTTAAGGAGATCTTAGCTCCAAATGATGAACCTTAGGATGTGGATCAACCACAAGCAGAGGAAGAAAGAGTAGTAGGAACCACTCATGCAGAGCCATCCACCAAAGATGAAAGGAAGTGGATCAGGGAGGCTGAAAGATTATTACTGGATGCGAGAAATAATGTGGGAGCACCCACATCACAACATAGGCATAGAAGGTCCCTAGAGCGGTATAGTAGATACATGGCTCTTATGAGTGGAGGTATTGATATAGAACCATCCTCTTTTGGGGAAGAAGTGCAACAACCAGTATGGGTTGATGCCATGGTTTAGGAGTATGACTCCATTATTAGGAACAGTGCATGGGAAGTTGTCCCAAGACCAATGGGGAAGTCAGTTGTAGGATCCATATGGGTCTACAAAGTTAAGCAAGAAAAATATGGGAGTTTGGAGAAACACAAAGCTAGATTGTGGCCAAATGGTTCTCTTAGGTTGAGGGGATTGACTATGATGAAACTTTTGCACTAGTCACAAGGTACATATCCATTAGATCCATAGTTTCACTCTCACCACAAATGGGATTGAATATACATGAGATGGATTTAAATACAACCTTTCTCGATGGAGTTATTGAGGAAGAAGTGTAGATTGAGTAGTTGGAAGGTTTTCATACCTTAGACAAGGAGTCGCATGTGTCAAGACTCAAGAGAGCACTGTATGGGCTGAAGCAAGCACCTCATGCTTGGTAAACCAGGATTGACAACTATTCACTGGGTTGGGCTTCACCAAGAGTAAAGAGGATGCGACCCTATACGATATTGTGGTTGATGGTAAACTTTTGTTTATTATAATTTATATTTATGATTTGATATTAAAAGGTGATGAGAGGCTCATAAAATATTGCAAATATGATCTTGAAAGATAATTTGAGATGAAGGAAATTACCCTATTGCTCTATTTACTTGGATTGAAAATATGGCAAAGATATGGGGAGATGTTTGTATCTCACAGCAAGTATGCCAAGGAGATTTTGAGGAAGTTCCACAGGAGGGCAGCATACCCATGGAGACTCCTCTTGCATGAAACTGGAGGAAGGAGGATGCTACTTCACGTGAAGTAGTGGATGCTATTGTTTATAGGCACCTCGTGGGTTCACTCATGTATTTGGTGAACACACAACCCAACATATGCTACGAAGTTAACCAGCTGAGCCAGTTAAGTCAAACAAGCTATTTTTTTAGGTAGGAATGTACGTGTTGAGATATATTATGGGAACTAAAGAGTATGGATTATTGTAAATATAGACAAAGGGAGTGAAGATTCAAGGCTTCATTGACATAGATTGGGAAGAGATTCGATCTGACAAGAACAACACATCAGGAGGCATATTCAACATAGCATCAACAGAATTTTCTTGGTACAGGAGGAAACATAGATCAATTGAACTCAGTTCAACAGAGGTAGATTACATGGCAGCCATTTAGGCAGCATACGGGGCCATCTGGATGAGGAATATATTTGATGGTTTGTTTGGTCAAAAAATGGATCCGGAAGTGATACATTGTGATAACCATAGTTGCTGCAAACTCTCAATTAATCTAGTATTCCATGAAAAGTCCAAGCATATTGATATCCTTTATCACCATCTCAAAGATTATGTTCAAATGAGGATTATGTCATTAGAGTACATTCCCACAGAGGAGCAAGATGCAGACATCTTGAAGAAGGCACTCGCAAGAAGAAAATTTGAATTCCACAGAGACAAGATCGGTGTAGAAGATAATCACTTTCTTATTGAGAGGGTTTATTAAAATGGTGCCAGGAAATGATACCCCAAAGCAGGCCTTCTCATTTTAATTTTCCCTTAATTAAATTAGATGAAAAATTGTAATTTCATCTCATAACAGCTTATATTAGTTAACTAAGTCATAATGACTAAGTTACCTTAGGAGATTTGATTTGAGAGTCTAAGAGGAGGCATGTGGTGTGATTTTATATTTTGATAAGGTTCAATTATAGTTATGCTTGAGTTGTAATTAGTTAACTCAAGAAATTGAGTTAAAATCAATTTAACTAGTTCTAACTGAGTGATGAGCTAGAGATAGGCCCAATGAATTAAATATGATTTAATTCACAATGAGTGATCAATTAGTTAACTGATAATTCACTATAAATAGTTGTTACTTGTTAGTTTTGAGGAAGACATAATTGAGACAAAGGTTAAAGGGAAGATAAAGTTGAAAATAATTAATATTATTTTATATTAATGGAGAAATAGTTACACAAGTTGTAACGTATCTCCTTAGTGTAGGATTAGTTCCTACAATTTAGGAGTTTGTTTGCAACTTCCTAATTCCTAGTGATGTACTTAATGATGCAATGCCTCATTCATGAATGTAGAGTAAACTCAGAGTGTTCTCTCTGTTTGAGTGCAGTCTCCAGGTGTAGTACTCACATGTGAGCTGCAACTCCTTTTTCAATTCAGTGTGATTTTTATCTTGGTACCGGAGCACAGAGTAGGGAGAGCCTTAATTTTTTTTTTTAGGATGCATCATTGACTATAGAACTGTAGTGGTGGACGAGCTTACAAAAGTTTTTTCGTAGATTCAGGTGGACTGCAGTAACACCTGAAACACAGGTCTCAGATGACTGATCATCTCTGAGCGGGAGAAAGGATTGGCGTGGTTTTTTCGCGAACAGTCGTGCCATTGGCACGGGTTTGAGGGAGATAAGCGCGCCAGCGTGTCAAAATACGCTATTGGTGTGGAAGTACACGCAAAAGTCGCGCCAGGGTTGGCACTCGCACGCATTTTGATTTGGGTGCGGATTTTTCACATCAAAGAAGCGCCAGCCTCTTTCTCTTGGGAAGGTCTGCAATTTTTTGCAGATTGGCCCTACCCAGTGGTGGCACATTGAAGTTCCGAATTCGCCTGGTGGTGGCAGATCGGACTTGCCCGGTGGTGGTGCATTGAAGTTCCGAATTCGCTCGGTGGCAGCAGATTGGACTTGCCCAGTGGTGGCGCATTGAAGTTCTGAATTCGCTCGGTGGCAGCAGATCGGACTTGCCGGTGGTGGCGCATTGAAGTTTCGAAGTCGCTCGGTGGCAGCAGATCGGACTTGCCCGGTGGTGGCGCATTGAAGTTCCTAATTTTCTCGGTGGTAGCAGATTGGACTTGCCCGGTGGTGGCGCAGTGAAGTTTCTGATTCGTCTGGAGGAGGCGGATCAGATTGTTATGGTCAAGATCTGGTATGTGGTGATTTTTTTTTAGTATCCTGCAATTATTCAGCTGGGTAGAATTATTCATCAGAGGATCATAAATTTTATCAGTTCAATATGAATAATAGTATAGAATCGTATCTTCACGATTCTGGCAAACTCGATGGATCTAATTTCACCAACTGGAAATTCAAGATACAGACTTTACTTGAAAGCGCAAATGCATGGGCGATTGTTACAGGAAGTGAGCTGAGACCAGGATCAGCTGCACAAGAACAAGACTGGGATAAAAGGGAGACAAAAGCAAAGGTCATATTGAAGATGTCCGTCAAGGATAATATTACCGGCATATTAGAGACTGTAAATCGGCCACTGACATTTGGATGATGATTAAAAACCTATACCAGATGCAGAATACAAACCGTGTCTTGTCACTCAAAGGCATGCTGTTTGCAATGAAGATGGAGGAGAATGAGTCCGCTGCTGGATTCATTGCGAGAGTCAAAGACCTGAAGGACAGATTGGGAGATATCGGAGAGAAAGCTTCCGATTCGGATCTGGTCACGATCACATTGAATGGAATGACAGATGAATACCAGATGTTTATCACAGGGCTGGCAGCAAGTGAGAAAGCCCTTGCATTTGAAGAGCTGACAGGGATTCTGCTACAGGAAGAAGAGCGATGACAAATTTGAAATCGCAGAGCAATGACCTTGCTCTAATGGCGAAAAGGAGACAATATAGAGGGAAGCAGCAACAGCAGCCAGAGCAGCAACAGCAACAGCAGAAAGGAGCCAACACGTTTCAAAAGAGACCATCTAAAGGTATGTCTGCTAATAATTTTCCTAGCAAGAAATGTTTTTACTGTGGAAAACCTGGTCATCAGATTAAAGAATGGTATAAGAGGCAGGCAGACCAAGTAAGAAACAAACAGAGAAAGCACAAAGGTTACTTCGTTGAGGAAGATGACGATCAGAGCCATGAACTTCGACTATTTACTGCTGATTGTGCTCTTTCAACTTCAAAGGGAGATGAGGACGACATATGGTATGTCGACTCTGGTGCATCCTGACATATGACAGGTAAGAAGGATTGGTTTGAATGTCTTGAAGAAAATTCATGTGGGTCGAAAATTTATTTAGGGGATGATAGTGGATATGAGATCAAAGGATATGGTGACATTCCGGTAAAATTACCTAGCGGTAACATTAGACACCTTAAAAATGTATTGTATGTGCCCGGAATTAAGAAAAATTTGATCGCTGTATCTATGATCACTGATCAGGACATGCAAGTTCAATTCTTTAAGACTAAATGTGTCATAGAGGATAGCCAGATGGAAACAGTTGCAATAGGAGTGCGTGTGGGGAGCTTGTACAGATTAGACCTGAAAAGTATGACAAAGCAAGCAATGGCTGCAACTGGATCGACAACTGAAGATCTCTGGCATCAGAGATTTGGCCATCTTAATCTGCAATACCTCATCTTACTTCAGAGAAAAGGTATGGTGGATGGACTCCCTGTTTTCCGTAATGTTAAGTTGGATTGTGATGGATGTGCATTAGGGAAAATGCATAGAGAAGAGTTCCCTTTGCATGTTAATGGAAAAGAAAGAGATATCTTAGAACTGGTGCATACAGATATATGCGGACCTATGCAGAATAGGTCATTAGGAGGTGCATATTATTTCCTCTTATTTACAGATGATTGCACTAGGTTCTCATGGATATACTTTCTGAGTAAAAAGAGTCAGACCTTTCAGTATTTTAAAGAGTTTAAATCTATGGTAGAAAACCAGACAGGAAAAAGCATAAAAATTCTCCGCTCAGATCAAGGGGGAGAATACAGGTTGGGAGAATTCATGAATTTCTGCAAGCAGCATCGGATTATTCAACAGTTCACAGTGCCCCACACTCCTCAGCAGAATGGAGTGGCAGAATGAAAGAACAGAACCCTTGTGGAGTGCGCAAGGAGTGTGCTTCAAGGTAAGGGTCTTTCAAATGGTTTTTGGGCAGAAGCTATTAACACTTCTGTCTACTTAAAGAATAGGAGTCCCACTAAATTTCTAGGCTTCAAAACCCCTTTTGAGGCATTGTTTGGATTCAAACCAGCAGTGAGTCATTTAAGAATATTTGGGTCAAAAGCTTATGCTCATATACCTAAGGCAGATAGGAAGAAGTTAGATCCAAAAGCCTTGAAATGTCTCTTTGTTGGATATGGCACTGAGTTCAAGGCATATAAGTTATTTAATCCTATGACTCATAAGGTTTTTGCAAGCAGAGATGTCATATTTCATGAACAGGTTGAAGAAGGAAATGACGACTCTAACAGTGATTTGCACATTCCATTGCTAATGGAAGAAAACAGTGAGGATGATGAAGTGCAGAAGCAGAAACAAGAAGAAGAAGTAACAGGTAATGTAAGCAATGATGCAAGCCCGGAGAAGGTTGAAATAGATAGATTTGAGGTAAGTCCCCTACCAAGGAGATCAAGTAGGAAGACTCAATTACCATCCAGATTGAAAGACTATGCATTAATGACAAACATTTTAAACATTGTAGAACCTGCAAATTATGAAGAAGCAAGTAAATCTGATGCATGGAGGGCTGCAATGCATGAGGAAATAGAATCAATAAACAGAAACCATACTTGGGATTTGGTTGAATTTCCTGAAGTTAAAACCCCCATAGGATGCAAATAGCTGTACAAACCTAAAATAAATGCAGATGGGAGTATACAAAAACTTAAAGCTAGACTGATAGCAAAGGGTTACTCATAGCAAGAGGGAATAGATTTCAATGACACCTTTGCTCCTGTAGCGAAATTAAATACCATTAGAATGCTGATTTCCTTAGCAAAAAAACATAAATGGCAGTTACACCAGCTAGATGTTAAGTCTGCATTTCTGAATGGTGACTTGAAAGAAGAAATTTATTTAGTTCAGCCTGAAGGTTTTGTGAAAAAGGGGCAGGAACATCTTGTTTGTAAATTGAAAAAGGCACTTTATGGTTTGAAACAAGCACCCAGGTCGTGGTATGAGAAGATTGACTCATTTTTTGTACAACATGGCTTTCATAGGAGCTTGAATGATCCAAATTTGTATACCAAGTTTAATAAACAGAGGCAAATTATTTTGATTTCTTTGTATGTAGATGATATGATCATAACAGGGGATGCTAACAATTTGATCAAAGGAATCAAACATCATATGTCACAAGTATTTGAGATGAAAGATCTCAGAAATCTCCATTACTGTTTGGGATTGGAAGTATGGAGAGATTCTGGACAAAATTTTCTTACTCAAGGGAAGTATGCCAGAAGCTTGCTGGAAAAGGTCAGAATGGAGCAGTGTAGATCAGCAGCAACACCATTGCAGCAGAACTTAAAGTTGAGAAGTGATGATGGTACTGAAGCGGTGGATGCCACTATGTATAGACAACTAGTTGGTATTTTGATATATCTTACTACAACTAGACCAGATTTGGCATACTCTATTAGTACATTGAGCCAGTTCATGTCAAAACCACTCGAAATTCACTGGATCACAGCAAAAAGTGTGTTGAGTTATCTTAGTGGTACTAGTAATTATGGTATTTTGTACACTGACACTTCTGATGTTACTCTAGCAGGTTTTTCAGATTCAGATTAGGCAGGTAACTTGGATGATCGAAAGTCTATCACAGGTTACGCTTTTAGCATTGGATCCAGGGTCATAGCATGGAGCAGCAAAAAGCAAAGTACTGTAGCCTTATCCTCATGTGAAGCTGAGTACCAAGCATTGTGTGCAGCCACATGTGAAGCTATCTGGTTGAGAAGACTTCTCAACGATGCAGGAGAAGAACAGAAAGAATCAACTATCATCAAAACTGACAACCAGAGCAGCATCAAGCTTGCATACAGTCCAGTCTTTCATAAAAATACCAAGCACATCGACACTCAGTTCCATTTTGTTCGAGAGAAACTACAGTCAAAAGAGATATTTGTTGAATATTGTAAAACTTGTGATAATATGGATGATATTTTTACTAAGCCTCTTGGGCGTGTAAAGTTTGAATTGTTTAGAAGGATGCTAGGAGTTTAGGATAATCCTTTCTCCATTAAGGGGGGGAGTTGAAAATAATTAATATTATTTTATATTAATGTAGAAATAGTTACACAAGTTGTAACGTATCTCCTTAGTTTAGGATTAGTTCCTACAATTTAGGAGTTTGTTTGAAACTTCCTAATTCCTAGTGATGTACTTAATGATGTAATGCCTCATTCATGAATGTAGAGTAAACTCAGAGTGTTCTCTCTGTTTGAGTGCAGTCTCCAAGTGCAGTACTCACCTGTGAGCTGCAACTCCTTCTTTTTCGATTCAGTGTGATTTTTATCTGATAACTATCAATTGTATAATTAGAAAATTGTACAGGTTAGTTATAGAGTCAATTGGAGGCCTAGGATGGATTGCACAGTCCAGGCAAGGTATTTTCCTATTTAATAGGGGATTATTTCCACAAGGAATGCGTGATAAAGACAGGTTGAGCAGAGGCAAATAATTGACTACGTATTTTTCCTATTTTTCCTAGATTAGTGTGAGACAGTTGACAGAGTGTAGGAGTTCTCTTGTGAGAGAAAACATTGTATTGTTTCATGATCCTTGAATTTACACAATATACAAATAGTGGGCTTTCGGTAGCGTGCTTTCCCCAAAAACATCTTTTGTTGTGCGATTGATTGTTTCTTTCTCTTACTAGTTTATGTGATTGTGCAATCGTTTTTTATTTCCACAAATTGTAAAAAGATTCAATATCTTGTTTTAATACATTATATGATCAGATTGAACCCCATTGGTATAATTTATACAACCATATCTTAGATTTTGGATATAATATATGGTCTTTATGTATGTAATTCAAACTAATCCCTTAATTATAGCCCAATTAGATCATGGATCTTGGTAACTTTCTCAATTTTAGTTACCCAAATTCCCCCTCCGACCTCAAACAATCATGGAAAGAAACTTGAGTTCCAACAACTACTATGTACTATTAATGACTCCAAAAATGTAATCCCCTAAACTAGGGTACTTAATAGAACTAGCGTAGAAATTCATAGCAGAAATAATGCTGGTAGTGCGATTCCTTTTGGTGAAAGTTGCAATCGATTCCCTACTACGAAGCCATGCATCATATAAGTAGAAAATGCGTACTCAAACTTTGTTTCCTTCTTAAAAAAATCCATAATTATTTAATATTATCTCCTAATAGCCAAGCCTTTCTCACTGATGAGTGAATATGCTGTTGTAGATAACTCCATCATTCTATAAATCTTAATTTAATTCGATGGATAACCTCTGGGTTGGTATCAATTACATAAAATCAATTCTAATGGATGAATAAAAATGCAATTAAAATTTATCTATCAATAAAATGAAAGTAATTTGATTATGTAAATATATTCTAGTAAATTCATAATCTCTTTTCTTTATTAATGTTTCAACTGTTTCCTCAATTATACATCCAGTCTAATCAAATCGGTGTTAATACGTGCATCCCCGATTTCAAATTCCTATAGTATACTGTTTATTTATGTTATTCTCAAACACACATTATATAACCATTTATTTCACAATATATCAATATTGACCATTGAATACTTCAACACATTGAAACTTGTACCGGTAATCTATCTCACCATTCAGGAAATAAAGCATAATAACTGTAATTAAAAATCACCATTACATTACATGGAAACTTGCACCTGCTTTTAACCTGACATAGAACTGGTTTCTCCACTCCACCTTCGAGCTGAAATAATTGCCAAAGATTCAACATACTTCGGTTGATTCTTCCATCGAGTATTTAATACTTGTCTTTCATCATAAAGTTTCCTTTTAGCGGCATCTCGTTTTTTTGGATATTTTTATCCACTTTCCTAGGCTTTTCTCATAAAACCCTGTGTTTCACTCTTTTATGCCAATCTTAACAGAGTTAGCATATACATAGTACTTTTATCTTTATGTTAATTTTCTGTTCCAAATGAGAAATAGTTGATTTTTCCTATGGTGTTTTGTTATATGTATCTTTTTAACACAATCTAACATTAATTCACTTTTAAACATAGTCGATTCCCATCTTTTATATATATTCAATACATGTAGTAAACATATGTGATACATCTTTATTCAATTGATTTAATTAACTATTTAATTAAATCAATTATTTTAAATTCTTTTCATCTCTCTAAGCGTTTGCATAATCTTTTTTTTCATTTTTGCTGAAACATCATCTCTTTAAATCCAATAAAAATATAATTCATCCTGCGATAGATATATATATGTAAATTTATTTTCTTCAAGCTAGTTATGACTTCCATCTATCAAGTTAGAGTCACTTAAAATATCATCCATCCACCCAATTATATTTCATTGGGAAACTCGTAAATCTATTCAGAGCCACCATATCAAACGAATAAGGGATGGTTTTCAAGTCCTCGACTGGGTTATTTCCCTCGATGTTGTTGCACCAATTTCTGGGGCTTCAATAGGTGGGAATAGGCTCTTACTCGCCAAGCGGAGGAAGAAGAAATATATTTCGACTGTGAAATTTTAGTCCCTGATCCGAGTCATACTCGAAGCAGAGTATCCCAATACAGGAAGCCCATCCATATTTAGTAGATGATGAAAAATATGGTGGCCAAAGCCATAATGCATACTTTTGATTTGATGCAGATTGAACCTTCCCTTAAAGAAATTCAAAAAGATTTTTAGTTATTGCAGTTTCAGGTTCAATAGAAAAATTCTCATGTGGGAAGAATTGAGAAGCTTCTCGAGTGGCCTTACCGCTCTCAAATACTAGGGTCTAGTGCTAAATACCTTGCACCTATAGAGTCTTCCTAGGAATACTTATTTGTTTGTTAACGGTTTTGTTTTGTTTAATTTTGATGATGGTCATAGCAGTTGGAAGTTTTAGACATAGACATAAAAACTTATTGTGGGATTCAGACACTAAGTCTTATCTAGCCGAATTTGATAGAATCAAAACATTCTTATTTTGGTTGGCTTATAATGCATTTCGATGGTAAACAAACCGGGTTTCCTAATGGGCACGCAGAGGCCTCTGGAGTTCTATCTTGATGTAACATGCTCTTTTGTTGAATGAATGAAAAATCCTACTCAACTTAAAACAAATAAAAAAAAATGATAAATAACATATATTAACATTAAGACTAAAACATAATCTATATATAAATAATTATTGTTTTGACAAATAAAATAATTATGAGGAAATTATGCATTTTTAATAGAATTAACCCCTAATATCATTTAGAAAAAAAAATATTACATGGAGTTCATTTTAACTTCTTAATTTTTATAAGTAACTAAGTCAATATAATTTAGTTTAGGTAGAATAATTATTTTTATTGGGTAATATTAAAACATCTGTAATTAGAATAGACTGAGCCCATAATCTCATAATACTAATTAATTCAAATAATTAATATTTTCTTTTTAGATATTACTTTGGCTAGTTAAACCTAACACAACTCTACTTACTAGCAAAACTATTTTAAAAAATATAGCTTATTCGAAATAATTGTTAGTATGGTCTGCACCCACATTCAAATTTGATAAATCATATATATTAATTGTAAGATGAAAACATAATCTATATTATAAATACATATTCTTTTTACCAATTTTATAAAACATTAAAAGCCCATTAATTGACATATGAAAGGGTCAAATGGCAATGACATTGTTTGCTTTATAATATGTGAGTGTTGATGTATATATAAATCAAAGATCTATTCTGAGAAAGAATCAGGGAACTTATTATATGGTTGACCTGTGCTAAAATTCATATATCCTGATCACATCGATTATTGAGAATTCTAGTGTATTTGCGTTCGAGTTGTTTGGAAAGAATGGAAAGAGGTAATAGAAGCAACGATTATAGAAACAGTAACAATAACAGTAATGAGGAGCAGAGAGTTGAGAGTTGATATTAATAAATGGAATGAATTTGCCCAACAACTAGTTCTCGATATTATAAGAAAGGTAGAAGCCACATTAAAGACTGTTGAAAATCTAAAGACAGGGGAATAATGATTTTTCAACACCAAGCAAAACAAAATTTCTTCCTTGAATTTACATTTACCAGGGTTGTTGAGTAACACAGTAAAACTGTTTTCACGTACTTACTAAAATTCATTCCAAATTTTCACTACTTGTTTTTCCAGACTGACATCCGCCACATTACACAACACTTTCTTTATTAACTCTAACATGTAAATCAAAACAACATATATATTTAACACATTTAATTCGAGACAGACACAATTTAATACATATTATGGGTGGACATCATTTTCTGAATAGAACTTGCTTTAAATAAACAAAACTTGCAAATTAAATATTTGCCTATACACATTTACTAACTATGCATTAAATTCCTAATTGACTTTAATTACTTAATCTGTTGCGAAATGAGTAATTGTCCATTACTCAGAATTTATCCTTCTCTGCACATGCAATCTACATCCTGCAAAACACTATATGAAGTTTATAAAATACCAATTCATTTACTGTCCTGATAGATTAATTTCCAATAGACACACGTATTACTCCCACTAAAACACCCCGAAGCGAAGTAACAACCACTAAAACGCCCGGAATCGAAGTTAGAATTTGGTGTGCAGAGTGACTGTTAGTATAAGAGAATTACATAGTTTATCAGAAAATATTGGTATAGGTGAGTTGGATGAACAGTGGCGCGGAGAGAGAGAGTAGATCGCATGAGAATCGGAAGTGATGAAAGTGAAAATAAAGAGAGTGAAGAAGATTTTCTAATAACGTTAACGTTGGTGATCAGATTTATAGGAGAGTGAGAAAATGTAATTGTGATCAGATTTATAGGTGATTTTCGCCCTCAGAGCCATGCACCCTATTATTCCACTACAACTCGAATTATTTGGAATTCCAAATTCAGTTGGTGTTACATGAAACAACATCCGGAGAATGATACATATAAATTCAATTACAAATATGAACTTATCCGTGTTGGCATCACTGAATTTGAAGAGGAATCAGCGAGTAGTAGTATTTTGGCCACATAACCATTTTGCTGTATTTGTATCTGTTTGTTTTGGGTGTTAATTTCATTCTGCTGAGCAAAAATGCTCAGAAAATTTCTATTGTGGGAAACTAAATTGTTGTCGAGATTTTTTTGAGTAAAATAAAATATTGGTTATTATTGAAATTTATAAAAATATATATATATTTTATTAGATTAAAATATATAATTTTTTACTAACACACTTAGACTTTGTCATATATAATTTTAAAATTTTTGAAAACATTTCTTTTAATAAATTATTGAATTTAAATAATAAAATATACAATTCTAAAACTAAGATATATTTTTATAATAATAAAATTTAAAATACTAAAACTAAAAATTATTTTTAATAATTTTGAAATTCCATTGAAAAACATTAAGCCTATAATTTTTTACTAGTAAAATTACACTTTGTCATATATTTCATTTTATAATTAAAAAAAAAAAACTCTTTTTAATAAATTATTGAATTTAAATAATAAAATATAAAATTCTAAAACTAAAAATTATATTTATAATAATAAAATATAAAATGCTAAAGCTAAAAATTATTTTTAATAATTTTGAAATTCCATTGAAAAACATTGAGCCTATAATTTTTTACTAGCAAACTTATACTTAGTCATATATTTCATTTTATAATTAAATAAAAAATAAAAAATAAAAATCTTTTTAATAAATTATTGAATTTAAATAATAAAATATAAAATTCTAAAATTAAAAATTATATTTATAATAATAAAATATAAAATGCTAAAATTAAATTGTTTTTAATAACTTTCAAAATTTATTGACAAACATAATTACACCATAAGTTGTTCCTATTTGAAACAACTCTCCATGTCTCTGTTGAGCTATTGAATCAAATATTGTATTATTGAAATATTGAAATCTTTTAGGCCATTAGATCAAATGTTAGATGATTGAAATGTTTTAGGCCATTAGATTGACTACCTAGTACATTTACATTTTGCTAACTACCTAACTAGCAATTGCTCCATATGTTGTAAAGGAAAGGTTGTAAAGCAGTAACATAGGAAATAGTAATAGAGGAAAAAGAAAATGTGGTATGTTATGTGATTTTATTGAATATTTAACTTCTAAATATGAACGAGGCTAATATAAAATATACTTAATGGAACTATAGATAATAGAATTCCATCTTTTCCCACTCAATATAAGATATACTTAATGAAACTATAGATAATAGAATTCCATCTTTGCCCACTGAATATAAAATATACTTAATGAAACTATAGATAATAAAATTCCATCTTTGCGCACTCAATATAAAATATACTTAATGGAACTATAGATAATAGATTTCCATCTTTGCCCACTCAATTTGGTTACAACTACCTACATTACCTACATTAATATCATTTGTTTGCCCACACAATTTAGTTATTTGCCCACACAATTTCATTACAACCACCTACATTAATACATTTTTTACATTTTTACATACAATACTTCAATATAAAATCACTCAAATAAGAAATTTTCTTAAAAAATTTAACTCATTTTTAAAACAAAAAACAAAATCCAATTTCCCTCACAAGAATCACATGGATCACATGATAAGTACACCTAAATTATATTTTAAAAATTAAAACACTATACCTGAATTTCTTAGAATTCTAAAACAAAATTTATCATTAAAAAAAATACACTTATTTCTAAAACCAAAAACAAAATCCACATTAAATGCTCAGTAAATAATTATAATACAATTGCCAGAATTTCAATATTTATAATGCAACTACCAAAATTGATTTGGCCCCAAAAAGGGCGGAAAATTCCTCTCTGTACTATCAGGAAAATTTAATGACCTCAAAAACCATCATTGTGAATATCAAATTTATTTGTTGAGTGGAAAGATCACTTTAATTCACAGTTCTTATTATAGTTTGTATAAATTTATGGAGTTGTCTTTAGTGCGACTTTTTGCAGGTTTTTCTGGTGGATTTTTCCGATCAAATTTCTTTAAAATCTGACAAGAATTTATTGAAAACAGAAATTTGATGGATAACTTGCACAATCGAAGTGTCCTAGGGGTTTTTTAGGGTGTTGAATCTATATTTACAGTAAAAAGACTAGTTTAAATAACAAAAATCAAGATTTTACCGTAACGTTTTCACCAAATTCCGACACCAGAAACTCCAAAAAATCGCACTAAAGACTACTCCTCCTAAATTTATTTGTTGACTCCTAAATTTATTTCTTAAGCGGAAAGATCATGCTATATTACTTTAATTCACTCCTCCTAAATTTATTTGTTGAGCGGAAAGAGCATGCCATATCACTTTAATTCACGTTTCTAAAAGCAAGGGTCGTACACGAATAATGATTATTCAATATCAAAATTCTAATACAAATGACATGGGTATGCGTGGCGTGGAAATTTCCTCCAAGGGTATGACCTTATGGAGCAGCAGTCCAAACTTGTCGCTCATGTCTAACTGCTCTGCACGCGTCCCCTTTGGAGGTGCCCACTCAAATGAGTGGATAAGCGATCGCCAATGTCAAATGAACTGTTCGACTTGCCAATGGAAGCCCCATGCACATTATGGTTCCTGATCCGAATGGTATCAGCTTGAAGTGTTTTCCTCTGTAATCCACATGACTACACATCTCATCATCAAGAAATATCTCTGGCGTGAAATTTAATGGCTCTTTCCAGATCTGAGGGTTCCTTCCCATGCCCCAAACGTTCACAATGACTTGGCTGTGTTTGGGTATCACGAACCCCCCCGATCTCAAAATCATTGTTCGCATTGTGTGGGACGAGCAGAGGACCTGCCGAGTGCAATCATAACACTTCTTTCATCACTGTGCGGAGATAAGGGAGACGCTCGGTATCACTTTCTTCCATCCTACGGTCGAGAACAATAACCTCTTCCAGCTCAGCTTGGGCTCGTTTCAATTTCTCAATATTGCGAATGAGTTTTGTCGTCGCCCACTCTATTGTCTTCGCGGTCGTATCACTTCTAGCCAGAAAGATATCATGCAAAATAAATTAGACATCAGACTCTGTTTATTAGTATTTTTGGAATTCGACAGAGTTTATGTGGGTAGCATAATAGCTAGAAGAGATAGCGAAAGACTTATACTTAAGTAGACCCTGATGCGAGGGAGATTAAGTTCATCATTTCTCATGTTCAGCAAAATGTCCAAGAGATCCTTCTTTCCATCACCACTTGTGTCGTTGTTTTTGTTTCGCTTTGCGAGGCGATCCTCTATGAATTTATCCATAACAGCATATGAATTTTTCCTTGCAGATTACCATATTACGATACACACCCTATAGATCCAAGAACTGAAGATAGGAAATAGTCATCCAAATTTGTTGAAATATTAAAGTCACCTGCCAGCCTTGGGTAGTGACAAGAAGAAACAAGTACAAAGGCAGCAGCAGCAGCAGAAACAGAGATTGAGTGCGCAGCACTCTGTATTGAAGAAGCATGGAGAAATCCGTAAGGAAGAATTAAACTTTTGATGGGCCGCAGCCACAACAGCAGATGAAATTAATTTGGTGATGGGCAGAGCCATTCTTCACAAAGGAAGGATGAAGATTTTCGTAGATTTTTTTTCTACAGAGGAGCAGAGTAATTAAAACTAGTCGTTTCGGGCTTTAAAGCCCTTCAACAACCAGAATGAAGAGAAACAGGCGGAAGTCCTTTTATTTTTGAATTGGCGGGACAAGTGGTCCCCACCATTTATATGCCAATCGGAATCGGAATTGGAAAGTAATGTTGGAGCAGTGTCTTGTTGATATGGGTGATTTCCGCAAAGCGGAACGTTTTAATACAAACAAAACATATGTATAAATCACCCCCACAGCATCGGAGGCCCGTGGGTCCACAAGACCACGTGGCAGAAATCTATTGAATCGATTGATTTCAATCACAAGGTTTAAATCGGCGGGATTTTATTGTGTGCCCCGATCAGGGCAGATCCGATCGCAAGCGAAGAATCGGAGGTCGTGTTCCAATCGCAATCGAAAGTTTGGGCGGATCACAAAGTTTGTTGTCAAGACTTTTGTCGATTGCCGATTGCCGACCAATCGCAAGCAGAATATCGATTGCTGTGTTTCCAATTGCAATCGAAGGATCGAGTCCATGGTGTAATCGCAATCGAAAGATTGAGTTGGTCACAAACTGTGTTGACAATACGTTGGCCGATTGTCGATTGCCGACTGCGTAGTGGTCCCCACTCGTATGTCTGGAATTTCATATTTTTATAGTTCCGCAAAGGTTTTCCTTTGTATTTGATTTCATTTCTTTGATTTAAGTTTTAACATAGTTTTTATTGTAATGTTTAATATATGCGCGGCATATAAAAAGGAAAAGGCCCGAGAGCCAAATGTAAGAAAATTGTATTGTTTTGTTTTGGTTTTTCGCACAGCAGCGCGGAAAGAGGAAATACACAGCAGTGTGTTGTATGTTGAAGACAGAGTATTGTTCTTGAGAGACAGAGATTGTTTTTCTGTGCACTGCGTCTGTAGCAGTCACCTTTGTTGTTATCCCTCTCTTCAGAGGAAGAATCTGTATCAGTTTTGAAAGTAATAGAAGCTTGTTTTAAAGCGTGAAAAGCTCTTTCTTCTGTCAATTTATTTTTATTTCTCTGTGTTTACAAGGAGAGCTTATTCTCTCCACTTGGAATTCTCAAAATTCCAACATGGTATCAAAGCTAATCTAGGCTCTTTGAAGATTTCAAAGAAGCTGAAGAAGAAGACCTGTTGCAGCGTTTCTCTCCAGCAGCGTGAAAAGCTCAACAGAAGTCAAAAGTCAGGTATTTCTCAAAGATAGTAGTGTTGTTGCTTTGTATTTAAAAGGAGTTTTATCTTTCAAGAAGGAAAGACAGTTTGTTAAAGTCTGAGTTCAGTTTAAGAAACAATGGCTGGACCAAGCACTGGTATGAATCTTGGAAGTGTTCAGCTTCCACAGTTTAATGGAAAGAACTATGATTATTGGGCCATTACTATGAGAGCCCTGTTTGTCTCACAAGACTTGTGGGAACTAGTAGAAGATGGTTTCACAGAACCAGCTGATGAGCAGGCTTTTAATGCCTTAACTCAAGCAGAGAAAGATGTGTTAAAGAATAATAGGAAGAAAGATGCTAAAGCTCTCTTCTGTTTGTATCAAGCTGTAAATGAGAGTGTGTTTCCAAGGATAGCAGCAGCTAAGAAATCCAAGGAGGCATGGGAAACTCTGAAAATTGCCTATCAGGGTATGGAGAAAGTTAAAACAGCAAAGCTTCAGTTGCTGAGAAGAGATTTTGAAACTCTTTGCATGAAAGAGTCAGACATTGTGGATACATTCTTTACACATATGATTGGGATTGTCAATCAGATAAGATCCCATGGAGAAACTCTTGAAGATAGAAGGATTGTGGAGAAACTTTTGAGATGCTTACCCTCAAAGTTTGATGTTATTGTAACCACCATAGAAGAGACCAAAGATCTCTCATAGTTCACAGTAGATGAACTTCATGCCTCGCTGATAACTCATGAACAAAGATTGAGCAGAGATGAACACTCATCTCTTGAGCACGCCTTCAAGACCCAAATGCCTTCAGGAAGAGGAAGAGGTCAAAGAAAAGGAAGAGGAAGAGGCATAAGCCAGAATAGAGGTGGAAGAGATAGCTCTTCACATTCACATGGAAGGAGCAACAGTCAAAGCTAGAGCCACGGCCAATGCAACAGCCAGCAAGGTCGACATCAACACCAACATGCTCAAGGACAAAGGTATGACAAATCCAATGTCCGGTGTCATTATTGCAAGAAATATGGGCACTATTCCAATGAATGTAGAAAGAAGCAAAATGACATGAAAAATAGGCAGAATGCTAATGTAGCAAAAGAGGAAAAGAACCCAAGTAATGTGCTGCTAGCTTGTAATGTAGCACAAGATAGAAATGATGATGTTTGGTTCTTAGATTCTGGATGTAGTAATCACATGACTGGCAACAGAGCAATGTTTGCCAATCTTGATGAAGAAGTTAAATCTGAAGTGACCACAGGAACTGATACTAAAATCTCTGTCAAAGGGAAAGGTAGAGTAAGTATTCGTGCAAGGAATGGGGAGCAAAAATTTGTCCCTGATGTGTATTATGTTCCAGGTCTGAAATGTAATCTTTTGAGTGTTGGGCAGCTCATAAACAAAGGTTACAATGTAGTTTTCAAAGATGATGTGTGCACAATAAAAGATATTCCTCCAAGCAAGAAAATTATTGCTGAAATACAAATGACCAGCAATAGAATGTTTTCGCTCAAGCTCAACATTGACTTGAAGGGAAAAGGAAAGAGTATAGCAGCTGTAACTCAAGAAGCCTTCCAGAAGGAAGAGAAAGATGAAAACTGGTTATGGCATTTGAGATTTGGACATCTCAATTTCGGAGGATTAAATTTGTTGCACAGAAAAGGAATGGTAAGAGGTTTACCACTGATTGAAAAGCCTGACAGCCTATGTGAAGGCTGCATCTTGGGAAAGCAACACAGAGAAAATTTTCCTTCAGGGAAAAGCATAAGGGCGAAAGCACCTTTGGAGATAATCCACTCAGATTTATGTGGGCCGATGCAAACAACATCTGTTTCAGGCAGCAATTACATGCTGACCTTCATAGATGACTTCACTCGAAAAGTGTGGGTCTATTTTCTAAAATATAAAAGCGAAGTCTTTCAGAAATTTCGTCATTTTAAAGCTCTTGTAGAAAAACAGAGCGGACTTCACATTAAAGTCCTCAGAACTGATAGAGGAGGAGAATATATATCAAAAGAATTTTTGTGTTTCTGCAGAGAGAACGGCATTAACAAGTAGTTTACCACAAGGTACACACCGCAACAGAATGGAGTTGCTGAAAGGAAGAATCGAACCATAATGGAAATGGTGAGAAGTATGCTAAAGTCAAAAACACTTGCCGAATGAGTATTGGGCAGAAGCAGCAAACTGTGCTGTGTATATTTTAAATAGATGTCCCACAAAAGCAGTGATGAACAAAGTTCCAAAAGAAGCGTGGAGTGGCAGAAAACAAGGAGTCACCCACATGAGAGTTTTTGGATGTGTGGCATATGCACACATTCCTGACAAGTTTAGAAAGAAGTTGGATAGTAAGGGGGAGAAGTGCATTTTCCTTGGATATTGTGAAGATTCCAAAGGATACAGATTGTATAACCCATCCACAAAGAAGTTTGTAATTAGCAGAGATGTGCAATTCATCGAAGAGGAAGCGTGGGATGGAAGCATTGAGAAAACAGTCAATGTCAAAAACTGTTTATCTCATGATGAAGATGATGTAGATGTGGTTGAGATTAATAACCCATCCATTGCACAACCTCCAGCAGCGCAAGGCCAGCAAGGGATGCCTCAAGCGGCAGTAAGAACACCCTTGAGAAGAATCGGCAGTGGTTCACCGAGTACACCACAAGGAGCAGAATCGAGTGCTTCATCAAGCACGGCTACACCAAGTGAAAGAGGAACAAAGTTCAGAAGTCTCAGAGAAATCTATGAGCAAGGAGCAGCAGATGAAGGTATGAATTCCTTATTTGCTTTGTATTGTCAAGTTGATGATCCTATTCATTTTGAAGATGCTATTAAAGAGAGAAAATGGATAGAAGCTATGGATGATGAGATTAAAGCAATAGAGAAGAATAGAACATGGGAGTTGGTTGATCTACCAGAAGGTAAAGAAGTCATTGGACTTAAATGGGTATACAAGACCAAAAGCAATGCTGAAGGAAAAATAGAAAGACACAAGGCTAGACTTGTTGTCAAAGGATATAAGCAGAAGCAAGGGATTGATTATGAAGAAAATTTTGCACCAGTTGCAAGAATGGAGACGGTAAGAGCAGTGTTGTCCACAGCAGCACAAAAAAAATGGAAAGTATATCAAATGGATGTAAAATCCGCATTTTTAAATGGAGTTTTAATGGAAGAGGTATATGTAGAACAACCTCTTGGATATGAGAAGAAATGCCAAGAGCATAAGGTCTATAAATTGAAGAAAGCTCTTTATGGGCTGAAGCAAGCACCAAGAGCATGGTACAGCAGAATAGATTCTTATCTATTGGAGAATGGATTTGAAAAGTGTGAGGGAGAACCCACCCTCTACATCAAAGAAAAGGATGGTAAGTTATTGATTGTTGTTTTATATGTTGATGATTTAATTTTTATAGGTAATGATGATTACCTTGTTGAAAATTTTAAAACAGTCATGAAAGATGAATTTGAAATGACTGACATGGGTTTGTTAAGATACTTCTTGGGAATATAAGTGGAGCAAGGTGAGAAAGGAATTTTTATTTCTCAAGCAAAGTATGTGAATCAAGTTTTAGAGAGATTTAATATGCAGGAGTGCAAAGCTGCAATTAGTCCCACAGTAATGGGATTGAAGTTGAGCAAGAATGACAACAGCAAGGATTTCGAACCAAGTTTGTATAAAAGCATAGTTGGCAGCCTCATGTATTTGACTGCAACTAGGCCGGATATTATGCATGTTGTTAGCTTAATTTCCAGATTTATGGAGAAGCCAAAAGAAGCACATTGGCAAGCAGCAAAAAGAATTCTGAGGTATGTGAAAGGAACAAAAAGATTTGGTATTTTATATACTACTTCAGAAAATTCAGAATTAGTTGGATACACTGACAGTGATTGGGCTGGAAGTGTAGATGATCAGAAGAGCACTTCCGGTTATATTTTTCATATGGGTTCAGGAGCCATTTCATGGGCTTCCAAGAAACAACCTATTGTAGCATTGTCTACAGCAGAGGCAGAATATGTGGCAGCTACAGCAGCAGCGTGTCAAGCAATTTGGATGAGAAGGATGTTGAGAAGTCTATGTCAAGAACAGGTAAAGGGACAGTGATTTATTGTGACAATAGCTCAGCTATTTCATTGTCAAAGAATTCTGTGTTTCATAAAAGAACAAAGCACATAGACACAAAGTATCATTATATCAGAGAATTGGTGAATAATGGTGAAGTTGTTTTACAGCATTGTAAAACAAAGGAGCAATATGCAGATATTTTAACTAAACCATTGGGACAAAAGACATTTGAATTTCTAAGAAAATGCCTGGGTATGATGAATAACCCAGCAGCTGACTTTAAGGGGGAGTGTTGAAATATTAAAGTCACCTGCCAGCCTTGGGCAGTGACAAGAAGAAACAAGTACAAAGGCAGCAGCAGCAGCAGAAACAGAGATTGAGTGCGCAACACTCTGTATTGAAGAAGCATGGAGAAATCCGTAAGGAAGAATTAAACTTTTGATGGGCCGCAACCACAACAGCAGATGAAATTAATTTGGTGATGGGCAGAGCCGTTCTTCACAGAGGAAGGACGAAGATTTTCGTAGATTTTTTTTCTATAGAGGACCAGAGTAATTAAAACCAGTCGTTTCGGGCTTTAAAGCCCTTCAACAACTAGAATGAAGAGAAATAGGCGGAAGTCCTTTTATTTTTGAATTGGCGGGACAAGTGGTCCCCACCATTTATATGCCAATCGGAATCGGAATCGGAAAGTAATGTTGGAGCAGTGTCTTGTTGATATGGGAGAGTTCCGCAAAGCGGAACGTTTTAATACAAACAAAACATATGTATAAATCACCCCCACAGCAGCGGAGGCCCGTGGGTCCACAAGACCACGTGGCAGAAATATATTGAATCGATTGATTTCAATCGCAAGGTTTAAATCAGCGGGATTTTATTGTGTGCCCCGATCAGGGCGGATCCGATCGCAAGCGAAGGATCGGAGGTCGTGTTCCAATCGCAATCGAAAGTTTGGGCAGATCACAAAGATTGTTGTCAAGATTTTTTTCGATTTCCGATTGCCGACCAATCGCAAGCAGAAGATCGATTGCTGTGTTTCCAATCGCAATCGAAGGATCGAGTCCATGGTGTAATCGCAATCGAAAGATTGAGTTGGTCACAAACTGTGTTGACAATCCGTTGGCCGATTGTCGATTGCCGACTGCGTAGTGGTCCCCACTCGTACGTCTGGCATTTCATATTTTTATAGTTCCGCAAAGGTTTTCCTTTGTATTTGATTTCATTTCTTTGATTTAATTTTGAACATAGTTTTTATTGTAATGTTTAATATATGCGCGGCATATAAAAAGGAAAAGGCCCGAGAGCCAAATGTAAGAAAATTGTATTGTTTTGTTTTGGTTTTTCGCACAGCAGCGCGGAAAGAGGAAATACACAGCAATGTGTTGTATGTTGAAGACACAGTATTGTTCTTGAGAGACAGAGATTGTTTTTCTGTGCACTGCGTTTGTAGCAGTCACCTTTGTTGTTATCCCTCTCTTCAGAGGAAGAATCTGTATCAGTTTTGAAAGTAATAGAAGCTTGTTTTAAAGCGTGAAAAGCTCTGTCTTCTGTCAATTTCTTTTTATTTCTCTGTGTTTACAAGGAGAGCTTATTCTCTCCACTTGGAATTCTCAAAATTCCAACAAAATTGGGAGCTACGTGTAGCAAACGTACATATCATTTTAAATAATATAGGATCTACTACACAATCTTTCAAAACGGTGTTGAGGCATGAAAATCTGCGTTACAGGTTGCTGACTTCAGCAAGGTCGATTGAAGAGAAAGAAAAAAATGCAGTTTGATCACTAAAGAAGCATATAGTGTTACATTTTCATCAATCTCATCAAATCATAATAATACTACTGAGTATGATAAACTAATACATACTTGTATGGATCAGGTGTTAAATAGTACCTTTCCTTCTTGCTCCAAAACTGTTTCTAAACAATCTGATCTTGTATCTACTGTAAGGATTCATCATCTCGCACTCATACTAAATATTGCGTAGATGGTTTACCAACACAAAAATTTGATGGATCTATTAAGCACCTTAGAAATTGATCACGTTGTTGTGTCCACACGGTACACTCCATCTTAGCTTTAAATCTTCCATAGAAAGCAAAACATTTATAAATTAAATTGCTGAATTCATCTAGTACGCAAAGGACACCATTAATTTGCTGTAGGGCACTTGACCATACATATGTGGGAAGGGATTGTGGAAAGAAAATCTATTGTCCATTCCAGAAATTTTTGTCTTTCTTTGTGTTTCGATTTATTGTAATGAAAAAGAGTGGCAATCCAAATGAGAAGAGAAAAAAGACTGGTCAGTATTTTTGTAACTGATTTATAAAAATATTCAATCTTAAGGTAGATTTTTTTCAATCGTCTAACATCAAAATCAATGGTACACAATGGTAAAAATGGCACTTTAGGGAAGTTGTTTTCAAATAGATACGCTTTGCAACATAACTAACTCACCAAGCCCTACTAATTTTTCTTCCACCTCGCTATGAAATATTATATGACCTCTTTCAAAATAACTCCACATGTCCCTATTTGCGCCATTGTATCAGATGTTAGACATTTGAAATGTTTTGGGCCATTAGATCCACTTCCACCTTCATTTATGCTCTTCTAATACCTAACTAACACACCAAGCCCTACTTATGTTTCTTCCACCTCGCTATGAGATATGGTATGACCTCTTAGGTGTCTCTGTCATTATAGGTAGAACTAGAATCTCATCTCACGGAATTCATCACAGGGTCTTCCACTTCAAAGTTGAGGTATAATAATTTTCACTTATTGTTGAACAAATGTATGTCAAGATTACTTAGTTCACTGCTCTTGTTGTCTATTGCATTGTGGGTGTATATATATAACATCAGATTAATGGGTGGAAAAATTTCTTCTCTGTCAGCCACCATGTTGTTGAAGAAACCCCACAGAGGATGACGGTCTGGATCCCGCCATGCCACAACGATGTTTGATTTGTGGAGCTTGAAGGTGAATCTAAGATTGGGGACACCGAAGAAATTTTCTCCCTCCACACTTTTCTACGGTGTGTGGTTAAACATGGAGAGCATGAAAGACATGTTGAAGGCCCAAAGTTGTGTACAAAACCACTATGGGGATCTAAACTTGACTCCGAAGCTTTGAGCCCATCTCGTATACATATCGATGATGATGCATAATACTTGAAGAGGAGTCAAAGGAGAGAAATTTTTAGCCTCCTCATTATGACTAACCATCTGTTAACTCATCCATTCTTTGAAGGCCCCATACATCTTATGGTATGATGCAAAGAGTGCATGGATAACATTCTTGAGGGCATTCTTTGTGCTTTTTCTTCCTATGGGAATTCCCTCAATGGGAGGAAAAGATAGAGACACTAGCCAGGTGTTAAAATTTGAGCACTTGACTCGAGGGTTGAGTCTATTGGCATTCTGTGGAGTTGTCGCATATGAAACCACTAGGCCCTGAGAGGCTAGTAGCTTGGCCAGTTCCAAAAATGGAATGAGATGAGTCTATGCCAAATATGGGACAAGTACCACATGGGCTTTGGTTTCTCCCATACGCAAAAGTGCAATAATAATAACTAAAACCCAATAACTGATGAGATTTATGCCTAGAATCTACTTAATTAGAGCCAGATCAGGGTTTCTCTATATCCCTAACAATGATCATGCTAAACTAAAGAAACATCAAACTCCTATATATCTAAAGGAATATACCCCACTAAAATCAAATCCATAGAATAAGATACAAGATATTACTCCAACAAATACAAAGGTATATTATAAGCACTCCACTAAAGTAATTTCAAATATGGAATGTGGTACTCCACTAAAATAATTTCAAATATTAAAGGTGGCTTCCTTGGAGTGGTTGTTGTATGTTTTGCAAGGTTTCGACAGTGACAAGCATAAAATATAGTAGAAAGACTTGTGTAATTCATGTGAATGTGATGTATAATGAGTTTGGTACGAAAATTGAATATGAAATTTGGCTTCCTATGAGTGGTCATTGTTATTGTAGATTGAATAGAATATGAAATTTGACTTCCTTTGAGTAGTCATTGTTATTGTAGGTTTTATATGGGTGGGTTTTAATCCGAATAAAGGTGAACTCTACTGACCATAAGTATGACATACTTAGTGAAACCTCATGTCTAAAAGGAATGAGAATATTTATAAATGAAGATCTCATTCCAGAAGATCAAGCAGAATTAAGAAAGGAGGTTCAAAAGGTAAAAGAAGCTAGGAAGGAAGGAAAATGGGCAATAATAATAAATATAAAAGCCGTTATTTGAGATAGTAACAAAAAGATAGTAATAAATAGCAATTCAACATGCTCCGAATTCTTTCTTGGAATTGTCGGGGATTTCCATGGAACAAAGGCCCCAATCTAAGTTGGATCTCAAATGATGTTGATATTATATTACTTGTTGAAACTTAGGAGCACGAAGAATCTAAGGTCCCTAACATAGATGGATTTTCACTATGGTCTACCTGTAACAAGTGATCCTCCAGTAGAGGCATTGGGGGCATAGCTTGCTACATTAAGAAGAACATCTCCCCCCATGCTAGGATTTATAAAAATGACCCTTACAACCAATATAGTTGGATTGAGATTACTAACATTAATGATAAAAATACCTACATAGCAATCTGTTATTCCCCCCCCAGTAATTCTAACTTCTATAAGAAAAAGAATCTAGATAAAAATAGTCATTACAATGGTTTAGAGAATGATATTTATAGCCTAAGGAATGAAGGTAATATCCTTTTAATGGGTGAATTTAATGCTCGAACTTCAAGTGACCAAGCTTAGATTCTTCTAAGAAATCATTCCAACCCCAATCCTCTTTGGTTAGACAAAGACCTTAATCTGGCTAGCCGGTACAAAAGGAGCTCTGAAGACCTCAGGGATAATTTGTTTGGATCGGAGCTAGTCAAGCTCTGTAGTGCTCAGGATCTCATAATTTGCAATGGTCTAAAGTAGTGGCCCAATTCTAGCAAGATGACCTGCATCCATAGGCTTGGTAGGAGTGTGGTAGACTATGTTATTTCCGATCTCCCTTTATACAACGAAATGATAAATTTTTACATCTTAGGTGACCATGAGCCTGACTTTGATCATAGGCCTTTACTCATAAATCTCAATTTTTTCATGCATAAAGATCCCATAGAAGATTATCCTTATAGTCAAAAGAACTTAATCTTTGATAAAAATAAAAATGATCTCTTTCTAAATGAATTAAAAACTAATTTTCTTCCTTTATCTAGTATAAACAACATAGATGACCTCTATCATAATTTTACTACAAACCTCTCATATTTTATTAACAAGTTCTAAATTGAAGTCTCAAGTAATAAAAGAAATAGAAAAACCAACCCATGGTATGACAAAGATTGTAAAAGTACGAGGAGAGCAATTAAGGAAGCTGTTGATGAATCTCTCAAAATTAACAAGATAAAAATATACAAAGCCCTAGCTAAAAGGAAAAAAGACAATATATTCATAAAAGACAAGAGAATCTCTTACACCTCTCTAAGGTGGCTCCTAAGAAATTCTGGAGGCAGATTCTAACTAGGAAAATTAAAAATAATAATAAAATTTCTTTACACGACTAGAATTCCTATCTTAAAAAGCTTTATGAATCTAAAAATGCCAGGGATTTTGAAACCCTGCTCACAAAGAAATAAGTTTTCTCATTATAAGACATTGATTTTGGGGTTAAATTCCAGGCAAATGGGAAAGCTAAAGACATTAAAGGTTACGAGGAAGAAATCTTAAAAATTAGAGGTCCTGTCCTCATCCCGCACATCCACAAGCTTTTCAACCAAGTGGTCAAGCAAGGGTTCCCTAAACCTTGGACTCAAAGCCTCATTATCCCTATTGTTAAAAGTGGGGATACAAATAACCCCTCTAATTATCGAACAATTATGATCAGCCCTCTCTTAGCCAAGTTATATGGTATTATTTTGGAAAATAAGTTGAGCATTTGGCTTGAAAGTGAAGGTAAGTGGGCTAAAGGCCAAGTTGGTTTTAGAAGGCAGCACTCAACAATGGACCACCTCTTTACACTTAGGATCATTGTGGAAGAATTCCGCAATGATAAATCCAATCTCTTATGTTGCTTTGTGGACTTTAGAAAGGCTTTCGATACGGTTCCTAGAAATAACCTATGGAATAGATTAGAAGAGATAAATGTTCCTTTCGAGCTAAGAGCAGCCGCTATAAGGTTATACGAAAATGTAATTGCCAAGTTAAAGAGCAATGAGGGGTGGTTGAAAGATATTAAGTGTAATATCAAAATTAAATAAGGTTGCCCCATCTCCCCTACCCTATTTGGAATTTACATCAACAAGCTGGAAGGTTTTTTAGAGGAAGCAGGATTTGCTGGCATGATCTTAGCTAGGATAGTCATCATTCCTTCCTCTCTATGCTGACGATATTTTTCTTCTCACAAGGTGCCCATCTAATCTTGATAAGAAAATTAGACTTCTTAACGATTTCTGCTCTACCATGGGTATGTCTGTTAACATTGACAAAACAAAACTTATGATTATCTAATCCAAGAAGGACACTTACACTAATTTAATGTATGACAATAGTAACTTGGAGGAAGTGTCTTCTTACAAGTACCTAGGAATTCATATTCATCAGAAGCTCAACTGGAACTATAGCATTCAGAAAAGGATAAATGGGGGGTGGAAAGCTTATTTTGGTCTTGAAAATAATTGTAAAATGAAAAACCTCATAATGTGGGATAGTAAGAAGTTCCTCTTTGACACTTTAGTCACTCATTTTATCTTATATGTATGTGAGGTTTGGGGTTGCAACATCTCTAGAGAATCCTGGAGAAAGATTAAGCAAATCCAGAAGCATTTTATAACGTATAACCTTAAAATTAAAAGCAATACACCCTATCATATTCTCCTTATAGAAGTGAGTATTTCCCCTATCAAGAGCCTAGATATGACTAGGATTCTGTTGTACAAGCACAAGCTCAATAGCATAGGAGACCATAGACTTCCTAATCTAGCTTTAAATTCCAACCAAAATCACCTAAGGCCTAAACAAGGTTGGTATAAAGGCATCAGGGCCTGGTTAAACCATTGGGAGATCGACGAGAATGTTGCATTGCAAAACATCAATAACATTAAAAAAATTGTTACTTCTAAGTTCAGAGAAAAAATGTGGTGCGAGAAACATCTAGCAGCTAAAAGAAAATTAAGGTATTATAAGGAGGTCATCAACCCCACCTTAGAAGATCAAAAGTATCTCTCTGTTTTAACTAGCTCAAAGAAGAAAATTAATATAGCCAAGATTAGAACAAACTCTCATGAGCTCCATAGTGAAACAGGTCATTGGACAGTTCCTAAAACACCATGGATGGAAAGGATCCGCCATCTCTGTGAGAATATGAACATCAAGGATGAAAATCACTTCCTCTTAGAGTGCCCCGCGTACAACCACATTAGAGCTCAATTTGATAATCTTTGCTGCAATATTGACCTTCCTAGCCTTTTAAGATGTCAAAATTATAGTGAGCTAGGGAGGCTTCTCCCCAAGCTTTTTGAGCATAGGAATAAAATCTTAAATCAAAATAAATAACTCTTTTCTTTAGGTCCTATAGACCAAAGATTGGTCTTAGTGGACGTTAACCATCATCATCAGCATCATCATCATCATCAATGAAAGATATTTTTATGGTAATGAAAATCATTTTTATATAGATTCCAAATTTTGGAAATATCTCTGATAGTCATTAGAAATGTTAATTGTTTGACCCCTCTCTTAACTGGGAATTTGTAATCTACATAAATTTAAGAATTAATACTGTGAATTTGTAATCTACATAAATTTAACAATTAATGGAATATATTAAAAACCAAACCATAGTAAAAATTCTCTAATTTCAAATTTTACTTGGAATTTCATATTTGAATGATTATATTGCTTTTCATGTTTTTCTTTTTATGCCAAACTATACGAGATTGAGAATTACCATTATTGTTATTATAAAAATTTCTAAAATTCTAGCTTTAAAATAATATTAAGAATTAAGAATGAGAAATAAATTATAGTTCAAGATTCACTACTAAGAAATTTAGATCTACAAATAGAATAGCTTTATTCTTAACATTTAAGAGATTTGTCTTTAACATTTTAATGAAAATCGATGAGTAATCTCTGAAAATAGAAGTTGCCAAGAACATAATACACTATCATGGGACTACTGCCTGCCATAACTAGAAAATAGAAGTTTCCAAGAACACAATACACAATCCTCATCCTCTCTATCATAACTAGATATAATACTTTTCTTAGCTAGAGACTTGAAATAATACTTTGCTCAGCTAGAGAGAATTGGATTATCCAAAAATCAACCGAAATCTAATAAATTTACATATTTACAATTAGCCATTAAAATTTATAAAAATTTATAATAATATACCAATAAAATTTATCAATTAGCCATTAAAATTTATAAAAATTTATAATAATATACCAATAAAATTTATAATTCATTTATTATTATTATTATTTTAAATTTTTTATTAATAATTTCAATTTTATATTCCCTAGACACAAATTCCATTCCATACCTCACTACTAGCAATATATTCACGTTATTATGCAAAATTTAATATTACAAGAAATGATATATAAGAAATCATATTATAGAGTCACTAAAATATGACCATCTATATACCACTTACGCAATGTGAATATTGAATACCAAATGCCAGTAGCAAGAATTGCGTGATTTATTAGAAATATAACAAATTTGGGTACCTTTATTCATATTCCAAAGTTGGAGGAATAGAGTCTCATGATTAAATTTCCAAGATACAATGAGATTGGAGCTTCATAGTTGTCTTAAGGAATGAGAGATGGCACCCTTGAGGTTGTTTTTGAAAGCATAAATACAAGAGTTGATTGCCGTTTAAAATTTCTGTTTTTCAAAAGAATTATATAATTTATACAATATCTATTTAAAAAAAAATTAATTACATCCATGGAATTAGTTTAAGAGGAGCCTCTCCAAACTTTGTCCATGAGTGCCACACCTAAACATGTGTTAACCACCCAAATAAAAGAAGGATGAAAAATATCCTCGAGACCAATGACCATATTAAGCATACGTCATTTACTGCTGGAAGGATAAAGGTGCTTAGTTCGAGTCTTCTTGGTTTTCTGAGAGGAATGGCAAAAAGCTATGTTGCCAAAGTTAAATGTATATAAAGTCTCTGGGTCACAGCTGGATTGACTCTGATCTTCTTGCGAGGATGGGGCACAGTTATTTTGGAAGGATCCATTTTGTTGTCCATATCATTAAGTAGCAAGAACTCTCAACGATCTTCTTGCGAGGATGGGGCACAGTTATTTTGGAAGGAGTCATTTTGTTGTCCATATCCTTAGGCATCCAGAACTCTCAACCTCCGGACACCTACTATTATTTTAATATTACATTTTGATATTATATAGAACCAAACTCTAGGATCCATTTGGGTTTTTCATGGGCCAACTCTAGGATCCATTCAAAATTAGGGCGCTTTTCATGGGTCAACTCTTCTTGTGATTTCCAACATAGTGCCATAGATAACTAGCATAGGCCCGCTAGTAGCATCGAACGATAATGCCCGGATCCCATGGTGCCTAGGAATGGGAAAAACTATGAGGGCTGCTTATTTTACAAAGCCAAGTCGCTAGGCAGCCCTCGTCCAAAAATAATTGTTTTTTAATGAGTACTGTTGTATTTTTTCAGTTCGATTATTTTACAACTTTCAAGAATATTAAATTATTTTCTTACTATTTTCATTTATATACATACAATTATAATTATAATATATATATATATATATATTTATTTGCTAATTGAGGTTTAACTATATTAATTTTAAAGTAAAATAGTACATATGCTACAGATTGAGTTGGTAAGTTGTGCTTAACTAATCCCAACCTTTGTTTCCTTCATAGCTGCGCAAATATGGGGCTGCCTTCTTGGAGGGAACCAACCCAGAAAAAACATGAAACATAAGATTACAAAGAGTGTCGTAGTGGTACAGTGATAATAACTAGCATAACAAAAAACTAAGAAGAGCTGAGCTGCTGCGCAGTTATGAGTCTGCTGCATCATCCTCGCTATCTAGATCTTCCTCCACGATGTGACAGACATACTCATGCACATCGACTTCCTCTTCAACAATCGGTTTACGTAGAGGCCTGAAAGCAGGTGCAGAGAGGATGGGAGAAATCGGGTACTCTGTATCCAGGACTAACGTCCATGTGCGTTCTGAGTCCATTATCCAAACTTCTGTGTATTCCCCCTCATCCTCCTGGGTCAGGAGAGGCTCGATTTTTCGGGGCAAGGGGTGCTCCTGGTGCGCGCCGGTGGATTTCCTTTGTCCAATTCTGCCTCTCTGCATTACATGAGTGGGGGCCTCCCCCTCCTGGTTGAACTCGGGGCTCTAGGGGGGCCTCTCTAACGTGACTGCTTGAAGAGGAGCGTTTAACAGGTTTCAAGCAATTATATAGCCCTTGGTGGTAACGACCAGGGAGCGCACCTCTCTGGCATTCTCTAATTGTTCTTTGGTGTAATTTATGAGCCATGGTCAAATGAGGCAGGGGGTAGATGGGGGTCTGAGAGGTGTGGAGGAGTGGCTCTGACCCGAGACAGGAAGTGTAGAGTGAGGTTCTATTGGACAGGGAGGTACGCTAGTGGAGGATGCGTTGCAGGGGGAGCAGGATAATGGGATCACATAGGCTGGTGAAACTAGCAAGTCAGGTGAAGCCGAGGTGAGGCACGCATTCAGCGAGGTGTGTAGCCTGGGGGATTCTGCACATTGCAGCACTGGGAGGAGGCTGTGCGATAGAATGGACACGCATGAGACTTAGAACTGAAACAAAAAAACTAGAAGGAGTAGACTATGAGTGGCTTTGTGTTGTAGGTACTCCCCTTTTGTAGGCCATTGGCACATGCAAAGATATTAAGCATTATTATGTTTCTCTTGCAGCTGCATGCTGCACCTATTGTCATGAGTGAGCATATGCATTGGGTTATGTCTGAATGTTAGATATTTCCATGGGATCATTCAAAATATTGTTGGCTTCGTGTGTCTTCATGATGTGTGGTCTCTGTCATCTCATGCGAATTATTGCATGAGTGTGGATCCACTTCAATTGAAGGAATGCATTGCAAATCTTCCTCATATCGACTGTGGGAGAGACTATTTTCATGCGTGCTTCTAGTGTAACTTGAATCGAGGGAGAGAAAGTCCTTTTGGATGCGAGTTTGGCATTATCTTCTTAAATAATCATCCTCAATCTGGGTGATATTGGAATAATGCAGCTCTCTCTGACTTTCCACGCCCTTGTTTGCAAGGAGGTCTGCAATAGTGTTGGATTTCTTGTGCACATGGTGAAAAGCTATTGCCCTCTGATTTTGTATCAGTTGTTCCAGGAATTTGTGCCTATTGGAAAGCCTCTAGGTGGTGGATATTTTTGTCAAGGCAAAGGCATGGAGAATTCTTGTGGCTGCCAAGTGATAATTTGCGAATCTCCCTCCATTTCCAGGGGAAAATAGTTGAACTCAATGGCTCTGGAGATTCCTTTTATGGATCCCTCTAGCTCCGAGGAGTTGTTGTTGTCCCATCCTATATTGCCATAGTAGATCAGAAGGGGCTCGCCCTAGGAGTTCTTGAATATGCTTGCGAATCGTGCATTTCTGAGGTTTCCTATGGAGGCACCATCGAAGTTACATTTGAAGAAACCATTTGGGGGTGGATCCCATTATTCAGGAGTGGTGGTTCTTCCTGCATTCCTTGGGGGGTTTTCCAAGGCCGTATTTATGCTCATATGCCAGTTTCTCCATATGATACACTCCGCAGTAGAGGTGGGGAGATCTTCCTTACTACAGGGTGTTATGGCCAGGGTTTCGATGAGGTTGTCATGTATCCTTGCCCAAATTTTCTCTTTATTGGATGCCTTGTCTTTAAATATCCTACTGTTCCTTTCTTTCCATACGTTCCAGATCAGGAGGCCTGGAATTAGCTACGAGATTCTATTCAGAAGGTTGCTGGAGAAAAGGTTTTTCCATCCACCTACTGATGGTGTTGATGATGTTGCCCCTGTCCCACAAACCCTTCTCAACACAAGGCATTGGATGTAGGGCATAGGTCCAACAAGTGGTTGAGGGTTTCAAAATACTCCTAGAAAAGAGGGAATCTTGAGGGTCCCACAAACCCTCGCTTCAACATATTCTCACATGTGAGAATGTATCATTTACTAAGCATCCATAAAAAGGTGGCTACTTTGAGCTAGATCTTGGCAGACCATTTCTTCTTCCAGCTGAGATTAGATGGATCTGATATCTGTTGTTGTAAGAGGTTGTAGGCTTCCTTGGTAGGTTAATTTCCTCTTGGCGTGTGACCCCATCGAAGGATATCATGTCCTGGTTGGACTTTTTTTTTTTTTTTAGTTATAAGTTCCTCCCAACTGTGTTTGTGATTTTCATTGTTCCAGTCTTCTTGCCATTTGTTAGTGTGAATCCAGAGTCCTATATCCCTAAATTGTATCATCGGTACAGAAATCCTATACACATTTATGTTGCCTTTCCTGTAATGAAGTGCTCCACAAGGGTATGGGAAATATTGAGGAGAGACTAGGCAATTGCTGCCAGGAATCCTCCCAAAATCTGGTTTGTGAACCACTGTGCAACTCCCAAAAGCTGTGGGTTTGTATCAACTATTTTCGGTAGCTTGCTGCTTTCCGTAGTTGGAATCCTCTTGGTTCTAAGTGGAATCTGATAAGGTCCTCCTTGGGCTAGTTGCTTGCATATTTGGCTGTCCACAGATTAGGCTAAGGTGTGTGAGGGTTGAAGACCCATTTCCACCAGATACAGGCTCCCATGATACTGTTGATGTGCTTTGGGTCTCGCATCCCTAGTCCCCCTCCCCCATGAACTTTTGGTGTGGAGACTTTTTTCCAATTGACAAATGCCCATTTATTTTTCTCTTTGGTTCCTCCCCAGAGGAAAGTCCTTTGTAGTTTGCGCAGAGATTTGAGGACCCATTTTAGGGTTGCGAGTATAGAGAAGAGGTGGACGGGGAGAGACTGAAGAACCACTTTGATGACAACCATGTGACCCACTATATTGAGAGAGCGATGGGTCCAGTTGGATAACATGCTTTCCATTCTATCCAGCAGCGCCTGCCATGAGGAATGATTAATAGTTGTAGCTGTGAGAGGGGCACCAAGGTATTTGGAGGGAAAACAGGCTATGGAGAAGCCTAAAATGTGGGAAATATTGAGCTGGGTGATGGGGGGAGTATGGAAGAAGAAGATTTGAGATTTTTCATTGTTGACATCTATGCAAGAAGCTTCAGAGAAACAGTCTAGCAGAGATTTGAGGGAATAGGCTTCCTGGAGCGAGGTTTGTCCCATGATCATATTATCGTCCACAAATTGTTGATGAGAAGTGGGGGGAATATTTTGAAGGGATATGCCTTGTAGGGTGCCTGAATGGACAGAGCTTTTGAGCATCCGGTCCAACCCTTCAGCCATAATAATGAAAATGAAGGGCGAAAGGGGATCTCCTTGTCTGAAACCTCTTGAGGGATTGAAGGTTGCTGAGGGTATACCATTGACCAAGATGGGTGGAAAAGGAGATGTTATAAGGCTCATTATCCATCTTACCCAGGTGTGGTTGAAGCCAAAGTCTAGAAGGACTTGTTTTATGTAGTCCCAATTGAGTTGTCAAAAGCCTTGGATAGATTGATTTTGAGGAGCATACCAAGTTTTTGGGTGATTTTGAGAGAATGAATGACCTTGTTGGTTAAAATGATTCCATCAAGGATTTTCTTCCTTCTACATAGCCCATTTTCTCTGGGGAAATGATCAGTGGAAGGACCTGCTTCAATCTGTTAGCAATAACTTTGGAAATTGCCTTATAATTGACATTGCAGAGAGTTATGGGTCTATACTTACTTGGCATTGCAACATTGTATTATTTTGGTATGAGAGTGAGGAAGGTGGCATTGAGAGCCGAAAGGAGCCAGTGGGTGGTGCGTGATTCCTCAATGACACCCGAAACCTCTTCTTTGATGGTTTCACAAAAGAAGTGGAAAGAGCTGGTGGCGAATCCATTAGGGCCATGAGCTTTCCCTTCCTTTAGTTGGAAGAATGCTTGTTTCACCTTAGCAAGAGTGGTGGCTTTAAGCAACATCGTGTTGTGTTCTCCCATGACTAATTTAGGTATATGCTGGGTGATTTTTCCTATAGTCTGATTCCTCTGATTATTGGATTCTTGGAGTATGTCCTTGAAGTGGTTTCATAGCTCCCCCATGATATCCTCCTGCTTTTCCAGTCGTTCTCCTTTTTTATTTTTGAGAGTTGTGATTCTATTATGCATCCTGTGCTGAATGGTGGAGAAATGGGAAATTTCTTTGTTTCTTTCTCCATGTTTGAGCCAGCAAATCCTAGATTTTTGTTTCCATAGGATCTCCCTAGCTTCTTCTCTCTTCCATCTAGGTTGTTAATATTTTCCCTTTGTTCTCTACATCTGCCGAGCGACCTTCGAAGATGATTGTTTGTTGAAGCTTCTTCATTTTCTCTTCAAAATCTATTTGATATTTTAAGATCTTTCCAAAGATTGTTTTCTTCCACACCTTCAGTTTCCCTTTAAGAATATTCAGCTTTGTTTGGAACTGATGCATTTTTCTTCCTTAAGGTAGTGAAAGGGAGGACCACCAGTCTGAGATAATTTCTTTGAAACCTCGATGTCTAAGCTAGCAGTGTTTAAAGCAAAATGGTTTGGGTGCGGCCATACCTGGTCTTAACCATTGTAACTCTATCGACCAGTGGTCAGAGCTTGCGGCCAGGATAATGGTGCCTATAAGATCACCCCCCAGAGGTATGAAGTCTTCCGTGATAATAAATCAGTCTAGTCTGGAGGTGATTTGATGGGTATCCCCTCTTCTATTGTTCCAGGTGAAGATTCCATTGAAGGTTTGTAAATCTATGAGGTGGTTGTATTGGATGAAGTTCGTGAATCCATTGATGTCCGTGTCTAGATGTTGCCTTCCTCCATTTTCTTCTTGAAGATTGGCTATCATATTGAAATCTCCTCCAAGCAGCGAGAGTGGAAGATATATTTGATTATTTATCTAAACAATGTTGTACAGAAGCTTCGTTCTCTATTTGAGATTCTAGGAAAAGTAGACGTTTGTTAGCAAGCCATGGATGGTCGTTCCAATCAAGTGAAAGTTGGCTTGAATGAAATGCCTATTGGCATGATAGTTCTCTAGAGTAATGATGTGGGGATTCTAGATGATTTCTAGTCCTCCTGAAGCTCCATTGCAATCTACCATTATTATTTTGAAGCCTTTCCATATCCTTTTGAAGATTGTTTCCAAAGAGGAAGTGGAGCATTTGGTTTCTTGCATCTACAAAATTGCAGGGCGTTCCTCCGTGATTCTTTTCTAGATGATCCTATGCTTGGTGGGGCTGTTGTGCCCTCTGATATTCGACGAAATAATATTCATTGAGGGGGGTTGGGAGAGTAGCCATAGAATTGGGTTAATTTGGGGAATCTCCCAGATTATACCATTTCTTTGCCCATTTATAATGTTCTTTGTAGCACTATTTTCCAGCCTCTTTTGCGGGGTTATTTCATGAAGTATTTTGTATTCATGAGCATACCACCTTGAATTCCTAGAGAAGGGAGCTGTTTTGCTCCAGTGAGGATTTATTCCAGCTTCTGGATCTGTTGTTCAGGTATTTAGAGAATGTCCTTCTTATTGCATGCATCCTCTAACCCTATGAGATCCAGGCCCTCAAGGTCAATTCTCTCTGGCTCTTCCTCCACGGCTTCTGGGATTGAGTCCAACACCTGTCCTTTTCCCTTTGATGCAGAGTTGTCCCCTGCATGGATAGGGGTTTGGGGTTTCAGAAAAGCCTTCGGTTGGATCTTGCCTTGTTTTTTTTTTGAGGTCTAGGGTAGCTCCTTCGAGGATAACCCTGCTGCTTTGGCAGGTTCGTTATCATTTTCACTCAGCTAATTTAGGGCTGCGAAGCTATTGCTATTAACAGTGCCATTTTTATTCTGGTTAGAGTTGGATCTCTTGTTGTGCCTTTTCTTGCTTGCTTTTGGCATTAGATTCATTATTAGATATCGCTTTTTGGTTTAGGGGGCAGTCTCTGAATAGGTGCCCATATTGGTGGCATCTCCGACATATGAAGGGAACATGTTCATAATCTACAGTTTGTATCCATTCAAAATCATCATGCAATAGGCTTACCTCGCTAGGTAGTGACTTCGATATGTTCATGTAGACGTATATTCTTGTGTATGTTGTGTATCTATTGATATTTGTTTCCTCCATGGTTTTAACGAATTCTCCTAGGGCATTACTTATGTCCCTTAGAGTCAGCTCATCCCAGTAGTCCTGGGGGAGGGAGTAGATTCGGATCCAGACTGGGGCCCATGTGAGGTCTTGTTTTTATGGGTTGAGGAACTCAGCCCAATGACACATGTATAATCCTACTGAGTTGAATAAATATGGTCCTCCATCCATGATCCTATTTTTATCTTCAATACAGGTGAAGATCACATTGAAGAAGACTTTGGCACACAGTTGAAGGCGATGTGACCCTTGGGCTTCCATTTGCAGACCATCCATCCTTGGAGGGCCTTTTCAGTGGGCCAAAAACCAATGAAATTTCCTATCAACGTGTGATCCTTCATGAACTGTATTATTTCATTGTTGCGGTGTGCAGGGAGCTCGATCAGGGTTCTTTTGGTATCCTTAGGAATGCATGTGGCTGATGTGATCTTTGTGGCTTATAATTCTAGTGTGGATGTGTATTTCATGGTGGTAGTCTCCCCTATTGTATCATGAGGCGGGCCAGAGTTTTTCTGATTTTCGATGTGAGTCCCTGCCACTGTTCCTATGGGAGGATGGCCTGTGGTAAGGGGAAAAGAAGTCCACCCACTGGTTTCTGTCAAAGGTGAGCCTCAAGGCTTAGCAGGAGTGTGATCATGGCCTAAAGAGATGGGAGGGAGGTCTTCCTAGGGCAACGTGCACTGAAACCTCCAAACCCTAGGTCATGGTGGTCAGCCTAGTGTAGAGAATTTTTCAATATGGGCACAATATGTAAAAAATGTTCTTAGAACCTTTATAATTATAATATTTTTATATAATATGTAATTGAATTGAATTAAATTCAAATTCTAATAAAGATAAAAAGAGAAACTTTAGCTATTTCTAATTGGAGAAATGTGTTTGTAGGAAGATATTTTTGATACATATAGATAAATTTGAACAATATTTTGCCACTTACCAATAAATTGTTGAAATTGAAGAGGAATTCATAACCTCTATATTTTTGTTCAAACCTCTATACTCTTAAATCCAAAGAATATCTTGATAAAGTAAAATCGAAGATAGTTTTGATCCCCATAAGTTAAGCATGATTGCCATTGTTTTTATAGTCCCTAAAGCACTGTAAGCTTCTAACCAACTTTGGAACAATTTACATACCATATTTTGCACTACGAGAGGGTAGAATTAATGCATGAACAAACCAACTAGGGAACATCAAAATCTACAAATATATCATCTTTTACACTTGTCACAATAGGTTTCCTAAATTGAGAGAGTAAATATATAATAATAGGAGGAATATACTATTTGGGCTAATAAACATGGGTGTCTTGAAATGACAGCTAAAAGTAATATTCGGTACACTTTGTAATCTAGGTAATAGTCAAGGCTTCAATTTCTCTACGTAAAATTTATAAATAATAATTGGTCAATTTCTTTCAACATTTAATTTATTAAAAATGTTTATCAATTTATATGACATGATTATTAGATCGAAAAGTATTTATATTTGGCATTTTCCCTTGTGGCCAACTTCCTTTAAAAGACTAATTGCACTTCAAATACAAGAAGCAATGGACTAGCCTGGAATTTATGTTATTTAGAAATAAAAAATAGAATGATGGGCACGACCTTTCAAATTCAGTGAGTTGTTCACTAGGGATTCCCCATGACTTTTAAGTGGAACCTTCACATAATTGTTGAAATAAGCTCATAATAAGTTATTCGAGTCTACTATTTTATTTTTTAATTTGTTATACCATGTCACCTACGTAAGTTCAATGCTAATGACTCTATGGTTTCTAAATATGGCACGGGGTTTCACTCAGTGAACCTATGACATAGCACGTGTGTTCATGACATACTAATAAATACCCTTAATTTAACTACACATTAGAAAATACCTATTACAATAATTGTATTTAATCTCCTACCAATACGAACATAATACAGCTTCTCAATTTAAAAAACCTCTACTTTTACTAGATATTGTAGTTATCCATTTTTCATTGACATTTTTTATATATCTATTTATTTATTTATTTTATCAACTTTGAGCTCCATTTGTTTATAACAACATATAAAAACCCTTTATCACCTATTATATGCTCAATATATTATGTCATTTGTTCCTCAATACATATATGAAGACACATGTGTATGGTATTGCTCCCCAAATAAAACCCATAAGAATTTGGCGTTGTAAAATGTAGGGTTTCATATTTATTTCTTTTCTTTAGATACAATTAAAAAGATCATCAATCCTTCAACCTAATATTAATATAAAAAGCTATCATATTTACATGGTTTTTTAACATTTTTTCCTTTTTATAATTTGTATATCTATGTGAATATTTTCTATTTGTAATTTGTATATTCATATGAATATGCATCAAACGATATTTAAAATTTAACCACTTTGAATAACAATGGTGTGGCATGTCAATGTATTTTAGGTCCATTGAATTAATGCTAACATATATAATATTCTCTTCTTCTAATTTGGTGATTCTTCTCTCTTCATATGCTCTCAACTTGATTCTGCATTTCAAGTACAATTTTCATGAGTATTTCACCCTATAAGATATAAAAATATCATTATTATAATTTTATAATGTAAAGGTATAATTCTTTTTATCATGAAATTATTGATTTAAAATTGAATTTATTATTTTTTATTGACACCATTTCAATGATATATTATTGCGCTGAGAGGCGCTCTACACCCCAGTATATAGGGGCGGAAACGTGAAGCTGGGTTACACTTTTGTGAGAATCGGGGGCAGAAATTTTTTTTCGGCAATAGTTCGGCCGAACTTATAAAAAAGTTCGACCGAACTATGTTTTTATAAATACATCTCCCGCGAATGTTACTGTTTTTATTGTTCGCGCGATTTTTCGGCTCTGTTTCTATTTGTCTCTGTTTCAGCGTTGGCTCTGTTTCGATTCGCCACGTTGGCGCTCCTGCTGTTACGGCGTTGGCTCTGTTTCAGCGTTGGCTTTGTGTCGATTCGCCGCGTTGGCGCTCCTGCTGTTACGTCCGCGTTGGCGCTCCTGCTGTTATTGGCTCGGGTATGTTATTACGTTTTTGCTATTTATATGAATGAAATGGCCTGTAATGTTAAATCTGTCATCTTTATTCTACGTGCTGGGACCTTACGAACGATGTGGCTGTAGCATTTGTTTTATTTCCATAGTTTTCTTGTCTAAGGAGTTCCCTGGCCTGTAATGTTAAATATGTCATCTTTATTCTACGTGCTGGGACCTTACGAACGATGTGGCTGTAGCATTTGTTTTATTTCCATAGTTTTCTTGTCTAAGGAGTGCCCATTTTCCCTTCAAATTTGAACGATTTCAGAGATTTTAGGTTTGAGGGATACCAGCAATATATTTAGAAAATAGTCTGCAACTTTACAATGGAGTGACAAAAAGAGTAAATATTTTGAATTTTTCTGCAGCTTTAAAGTGAAGTGATAATACTAGTAAGTATTTTTCTGCACCTTTAAGGTGAAGTGATAATACTAGTAAGTATTGCATGCAGCTTTATGGTGGATAAGAGGAAATATTTTGAAATTTTTTTGCAGCTTTAAAGTTGAGTTATAAAACTAGTAAATTATTTGAAAATTTACCACAGCTTTAAGCCGGACTGATTACGCGAGTAGCTATTTATGTGCGTGGATGGACATCATGTTTCAGTTTCAGAATCCTTTAATATATTTTGCATTTGATTTTAAAACCTCAGCAAATATGATGTTGCTAGTAATAACACACGCTACAGTCCAAGTATGTCTGAATCTACACCAGAATAACCCACGCTACAGTCAAGCAATGTAGAAGCGCAGGGGGCACTGCTCTCACTGTTGTAACAGCAATTGCGCCCCTCTCTCAAACATTCTGCCCTGTACCAATGGAGCTTTGTCTCCCATTTTCATTTTTTTGAATATAAATCTGCAACCGATTATGTCAAAAAAAAAAATTATTGGTGTTCTGTCCATATGTTGGAATTTGTGAGCCCTGTCTCCCCCTATTTAAAAGTACAAACTTTGAAAACTTCATGAAAGTTCTCGGATTTTCAATATATTCTTTTCTGCATAAACAGTGAACATGGATTAAAGTTTTATATATTGTATGAGTACGCCCAATATTCAGATTTCCTTTTACATGTTCTTGCTCAGCATATCCAGTGGTGTGCAGAGAACTAGATCTGTCCACAAAATTCTTTGTTTTAGTTTCTTTTAATCAATATAAGCAAATACATAGTTGCTGTCCTGTGTGCATATTATGAAGCTACAGAAGAGTGAAAAAAATAACCACTTACCATCTTTGTGAAGGGTCCAAAACTATGATACTGCCTTCTTCATATATATATATAATAAAAAATCAGCCAATAATGAGAAAATAGAGAAGAGTCAGTTTGTACCAGGGACATAGCTGGAGAAGGCTGAACAGACCCTCTTTACATTCCTTGATTTCCCACTGGCCACTACCAATCTTTTTTCAAATCTGCTTCTTGGCTCCTATCTCTGTTTTGTGTGTATTCTTATATTTTTCTATTATATTATTTTCTATTTTTTATTCTCAGTTTGTGTGTATTCTTTTCTTTTCCTTCACTCTTTTTGATCTTGATAAATCACAAATAAAAAAGAAAATTGGTATTTATTTTTTGCGTAGACCATTTTAAATCTAACCCCAAGCTTGTAAAGTTTTCAATTTTTTTATTTGAAAAAATTATTTGTTTTTGCATGCAACCATGTTGAAGTTTTTTGCAAGCAAATACATAAGCATTAGGCAAACACATACTTAGAGGATAAGAAAAAGAAACAACATCCTTTATCCTTCTTAACTTTTTTTTTATATATGCATTAATTCAATAGGTTAAAATTTACTTTATTAAATTACAAGTAGTTCCTTTTTCATTAAATTGTTGCGGTTGTTGTTTCACCTTTTTTTTTTGAAATTTTTTTATATGTTATATTTTTTTTCTATTTTTTTTTCATATGACTTTAATTTATAAAGTGACCATATTGTAAACATGTTTCTCACTTATTTATAAAAGTGAGTCACTTGCATTAATACAAGTAACTAATTGTATATTTGTAAATGTGAGCTTATAATGAAATTTAGAGAAGAAATGATTTTTTGTTTTGTTTTGTTTATTTTATATATTTTTGGGTTTGTAAATTAACTCAATAGTCTCAATGTACAACAATCATTGCGTTAATCAACCTCCACTTCCCACATAGTACTTTCGTTCATTTTTATATATTTTTTCAAAATGGTATAATTTTGACATCCAAATTACATTTGTAGTGTCATTTTCATAAAACTAACCATTTATTTGAGAACTCCCCTTCTAAACAATTAATTTTTTCTTTTGAAATAATCTTATTTGCATATTGTAATATGGCTAGTCTAGGTAATCTCCTACTTATGAATTAAAACTACTTTTCATGGAAATTATATATTGAGGATATACAAGAAGTAGGGACTTTACTAGGTTACCATGGAAATAAAATTATTCCTCTTAATTTCCCCCCTTGTCACTTGTTCATAGTGATTTTTGTGATTCTCTTCCTTCTACTTATTTCTATAGCTTCAATTACTTAAATTTTATTGATAGATTCTCCAGAGACACCGAGATTTATTTTTTAAAACTTAAGAGTGAACTTTTTGGCTTACATGTTCTTGTAGAAAAACAATTAGGACATCAACTTTAGAAGTTAGGAGTATATAATGGAAGTGAATATGTTAACAAAAAAAATAGGCACTTTTATAATACCAACTCTATTAAAATTTAAATACCCCTATTTTTCCTCAAAAGTGATGTAATCCTATTTGAATTAGGTCTCTAGGTCAGTATCGAAGTCTAGCCTAGGTGGCAGACCGTTGTAACAAAAATCTATTGGTAGCCTTTCATACATCTTCCACTAGCAAAATAACTTAAAACACAAAAAGAGTTATCCATTTGCAATATAAATTTGATCGAGTATTCATTTGTTTTCTTTGAGAGAGCCCTCTCTAACTAGAAGGGCTAACTTTCAGTCCAAAGTGATTTGAAATAGTTACATAAGGTTGACCAATGAACAACCCAATTGGTTCCAGCTTAGTGATAACATATTCTTCTCTCTTTTAGATCAGTTTTCAAAGGCTTTTGATCTAAAAATATTTATAGAAACTTCCAAGGATCTAACAAGGTTTCCTCCTTCCTTAGTGGTGAATGATACTTGGGATCTAATACCTCTTCCGGGAGGAAACCTTGTTAGATGTAAATTGGTGCATAGAACTAGAGGTCTTCATTAGATGGAAGTGTTGAAAGACATAACACTTATATAGTTGATAAAAGTTTCTCAACTAAAAGGGGTTGATTAGAATAAAACCTTTCCCCTTGTAGCAAAAATTAATTCCCTTTTTACTGTTCTAGCCCTTATTATTCATATAAATTGGAGGTCCATTAAATGAACATTAAATCCACCTTCTTGCATGGGGATTGCAAGAACAAATTTACTTGGAATAACCTCCTAACTATATTCAAAATGACTATATTTGTTTACCACCTGAAGAAATCTCTCTAGGACTTGAGTAATATCCTCATGTTTGGAATGCTAAAATGAACAAATTTCTTCTTAATACTTACTGTTATATATGCAATTATAACTACAATGCCTATACCAAGAAAGTAGTAACCATATCATAATAATTGTTCTTTATGTTGATGACTTTATACTCATTAGTTGTGACCCTAAATTTTTAGCCCATGTGAAATCTAGCCTTAAAAAGAAATTTGAAAATGGCAGGCTCAGGTACTGGAACCTCTACATAGGTTCGACTTGAAAACATAGTTTTTCCTCAGGTTTCTCCACTGGTTCTATGTCCAACTTGGATAACCTACAGTTCAATATCCTTCTTTTCATTTTTTATATCCCCTCTTGGATAGCCATAATATCTTGAAATGGAGCTAGCCAACTCAAATATAGTATTGCAAATCCCTGGCTAAGTTAGATGAGGATTACATATGGTCTTGAATGAGCATTTGGACTCTTTAGATATATATCTAAAGAGTCTAAAAGCTCATTCAAGACCATATGTAATACATAGCGTACTCATATAATATATAAAACTTTAATCCATGTGCTTAACCTTAAACATTGACACAAATGGAATACAATTTTACTCACTGCTTTATAATAGAAAAATATGCAGATGAATATTCCCCATAGCTTAGAATCCTACTTGTTTTCAAAATAAGGATGCACTCCCATTTGATTCTCACGGATAGGTTGTAATCATGAGGCTCTCGCTCAAGAGTGGACCTTCGCAAAATCTTGTGACGTCTTATCAAAAACAAAACCATCAAACTGAAAACACATCATTTTTCTCCTTCAAAGAAAAAAAAAATTCACATCATGTGAATATGTCCATGTACTCTTACATATTGGTGTACAAAACCATCAACCAAACACAAGTTGACAAAACATGCCTCTTCAAACAACTGACTCTTAAGTCAAATAATAGAGATCATGTACAAATTTCCATATTTGTTGCATTTAAGTGTGTCTAACATAACTCTACTTTCAACATCTTTCTTCATGCAACATGCACCATACTTTGAATTTGCAAAGAAATTCATGAAACATCAAAATACATGCTAGGCCTTAATTGGATAAGAAATCTCTAACCATTTGTCAGCAAACCATTTCAATGGCGCTTCTTTTTCTTTCAACTATGTTGAATTTAGTTTTTAGTTATATTTTTAATGTTGGAGAAAATAACTATTTATTTCACGTGTAATTAGATTAGTGATTTCATGTGTTAGGGTTGTGGATTCGGGCATTGAAACAACACCATTATATTTCAAATTTAAAAATGATGGTTTGAGTCCTAGGTAGCTTAGAATCCTACTTGTTTTCAAAATAAGGATGCACTCCAATTTGATTCTCACGGATAGGTTGTAATCATGAGGCTCTCGCTAAAGAGTGGACCTACGCAAAATCTTGTGACGTCTTGTCACAAGAAAAACCATCAAACTGAAAACACGTCATTTTTCTCCTTCAAAGAAAAAAAAAAATCACATCATGTGAATATGTCCATGTACTCTTACATATTGGTGTACAAAACCATCAACCAAACACAAGTTGACAAAACATGCCTCTTCAAACAACTGACTCTCAAGTCAAATAATAGAGCTCATGTACTTTCAACATCTTGCTTCATGCAACATGCACCATACTTTCAATTTGCAAAGAAATTAATGAAACATCAAAATACATACTAGGCCTTAATTGGATAAGAAATCTAACCATTTGTCAGCAAACCATTTCAATGGCGCTTCTTTTTCTTTCAACTATGTTGAATTTAGTTTTTAGTTATATTTTTAATTTTGGAGAAAATAACTATTTATTTCTTGTGTAATTAGATTAGTGATTTCATGTGTTAGGGTTGTGGATTCAGGCATTGAAACAAAACCATTATATTTCAAATTTAAAAATGATGGTTTGAGTCCTAGGTAGCTTAGAATCCTACTTGTTTTCAAAATAAGGATGCACTCCCATTTGATTCTCACGGATAGGTTGTAATCATGAGGCTCTCGCTAATGAGTGGACCTTCGCAAAATCTTGTGACGTCTTGTCACAAACAAAACCATCAAAGTGAAAACACATCATTTTTCTCCTTCAAAGAAAAAAAAAATTCACATCATGTGAATATGTCCATGTACTCTTACATATTGGTGTACAAAACCATCAACCAAACACAAGTTGACAAAACATGCCTTTTCAAACAACTGACTCTTAAGTCAAATAATAGAGCTATGTACAAATTTCCATATTTTTTGCATTTAAGTGTGTTTAACATAACTCTACTTTCAACATCTTGCTTCATGCAACATGCACCATACTTTGAATTTGCAAAGACCTGAATTCTCCACCCCCCATTAAAATGACCCTACAAGTTGATTCTTTCAGTTTTCACTCTATAAGCATCAACGTACGATTATGCATGATGGAGAATCTCTAGCGCTTTCCCTTGTTAATATATTTAACAAGGGAAAGTGCTAGATATTCTCCATCATTCATAATCGTATGTTGGATTTGGTGATAATTGTCTCCATATTTTGGCTTTCTGACCCGCAAAACATAATTATTTTAGAAGGGAGGGAAGGAGGGATGATCACATTGACTTTCTTGATGACATGTGTTACACAGTAATTTGTCACCATCCTTACCATTCCCCGTCCCGCACAATGGAGGACCCATTTTGTGACCTGTGGACATTGTCATGCCTTGAAAACATCATCAATGCATTCCTCTGAGCATGAGCCTCATTTTCCCTTGAGACATCTCCTTGCAAAAGTCATGAAAAACATCCCTTTTGGCATTGGCGCGGGCAAGCAATTCAGTACTCGCGTCAATGGGGAAAATCCTGCAAAGAGGTCGCGCCAACTGGCGCTCTGTCATAGAGCAGTAGTCACGCCACCCAATTTAGGGACTGTTTTTTAAATAAGGATGGCGGAAGTTGAGTTCCAACAAACTCACAAACCATTGCCTATCTTGAGTTGGGAGGTTTGGCTGCGGGAGTTCTATGGAGGGGAAGTGGTTTTGCCACCTCCCATGGAACCTTCCTTGTTGATAGGGCCAATCCCATAATAATAGAGATCCCAACTCCCTCTTTCTCCATCTATAAAAGCTTGCTCAATCCCATGGCAAGCTAGTCTGGAAGTGCCTAAGCTCTGAATCTCCATATTCCCAAGAGCCTTTGTGTTGTAAAGAATCCTCTCTTTCCCTTAAGGCTGACTCAAGTAAGGAGACCAATGTCACGAGACTCTGGAGAGGTTTTCCCTTTCCTTGGCGAGCTTTGCAAGACGTGGACGACTGGAGACCCGTCCGAAGGAGACCGCGACGTCAGAACTTGGTTGTAATCTCTCTTCGCTGGTTATTTAATAGATGATTATGATTATGGTTCCACTCCGTTTTCCATCATGTTAATGCGAGTAACATCCTTTCTGACTGATGTTTAGTTACTTTTATTGGATTTTATGCTTGTATCTGTTCGTTTCTTCCATGTGCAGGTGTTCATCCGCGGAGGTCGTGGTGGGATTGTGATCTGCCGAGGCTGAGGAACGGGGACGCTTCTTCTTCAGATCATAGCGTTGGAATCCAGGTAGGCTTCTATTCCTAGTCCTTCCATTCGTAACTAGGAGCTTGCGTCATAACATTGTTTGATTGTTGCTAGACCCCTGCTGGGCTAGTAGGGATTTCCTCTGTCCACAGAGGGGATTTACCTCCTCAACAATTTGGCGACTCTGCTGGGGATCGTCTGTTGTTCATTGTCTCATTTGTATTATCTCGCCTTGATTATTTTATGTTTTTCCTTGCTTGATGAACCTTCTGGGTTGGATTCTTTCACTGTTTGATTCTTGGCTTGCTTAGCTTGCATTGGTCTGCTTCTGGAGTAGCTTGTTTTTATTTTTTGCTGAGAAACTCGACTGGCGCGGTTTTTAACCCGACAGTCGCGCCAATTGGCACACGTTGCCTTTGTACAGCCCGCGCCAATTGCTTTCTGGCGCCAGTTTCACACTTACAGTCGCGCCACCCCTGTGAGTTTTTGAGTTTCCTCATTTTTGAGCTCTCTGGATTTGATCAGTGTTTTTCTTCTTGATTTTCCAACTGCCTGAGTGTGTTGGAGTCCCGTTTGACTGGGAATTCACCTCTGTCCTTTGGTTGTTTGCTTTTATCTATCGATTTCACGTTTTAAGCCCTAGGGCATCTAGTGGCTTAGTGTATCGAGCCCTCCTTGGGAGTTTTGGTGTTTTGATTGTCCCGTCAACTATCTGATTGATTCTCCACATCCTCTAAGTAGTTGTTCATTGTTTTATTGCGATTTTTGGGTGATTGTTCATTCCTTCATTCGAAATTCGTTTGCTCTTGCCTTGGACCTAGATCACACGGTCCATTGGAAGCTTTTGAGTCTTTTCTTCATTTTGAGAGACTTTGGTTGATTTGGGGATCTGATCGCTTGTATTTTTGAGTGAAATTTGTTTGTTTCGCTCTCTTGAAAATCATTCTCAAGTTGTTCCATTTGTTTTCAAGATTGTTTAGTGCATATTGGCTCTTAAACATTGAAAAAAAAAATAAAAAAATTCTCTTTTGCTTTTGTTAATTAGTGCAAATTGTGATCTTTTCCATATCGCTGGTGATTAGTGTTTTGAATGAAAAGTTTTCAATTGCATTAGTTGCATTAGAGATCTCATTGTTTGTTTTCCGTTCATTTCGTTTGAGTAAAAGATCTCAACTCTTCTCTAACTAGTTTTCATCGAACGAAATGTTGCACTGTGGCATATAGCTTTGCATTTAGGAGTCTTTCGAGACACTACATACGATAGGGCCTGGAAATTGAAACTTAATTGAAGATCAACTGTAAAATTTATTCAATTAACCTAAGGCAGCATTGGAACTTAACAAAACATATTTAGAAGGTCTAGGCTAGAGACGTGTTCCGGCGTCGTTAAACCTAGCAGCTGTCGTTCGCCTGTTGGCTTTAGACAGAGCTAGTACGGACTTGTACTCCCCGTACCGTCGCGTATATAAAGGGAGACCCCTATAGGTTTTCAATCCTTTATCCACAGGAAGCCGAGTCTGCCGCCCTATACCCGTGATACACCGAACACAGCATTCGGGGAGACTACCTGCACGTACGGAAAGTCCTTGGTCGATTTCTGTTTCATTATTGAAACCAAGGTGTATATTGCGGTTCACGGATATTTGGTACACCCTTTGTGCCTAGTTTTTCCTGAGCAGTCATTTGGTCTTTTCTGACTCCCTAAACTTGAAAAGACCGTCAAGCGCTTGTCCTTTCACGCTTGTGTTAACTCTGAAAGAGATAGAGTCATCTTTTTATCGTTTCTCGACTCTTAAAACATGAAACGGTAGAATTTCTTACTTTCCAATGTGGTAAAATTAATCGCCCATGATTACACACCTATTTAGACATTGCTTGTTGACCGTTTGATCGTGTGTCTTAACTCGTTTTCAGCCCGTGTGCGTGTTTGCTCTTTTCTCCTAGTCTTTTGTCATAGTGGCGAAACCTTCGGTGTCGTCTACTGGTAGTCCCTACACGGACGATTCTTCAGAAGCTTCTCAGCCTTCTGTCGAACCACAACAGCCTGTTGTTTCCGAGTTTCCTGACGGGGGACCGGTTCTCGCCGAGCAACCCTTTGGAGGACTAGTTGAGTTCAATTGGCCCTTTTCGGACCCTGTGTCTGAATTGAGATTAGGAGATGATTTCCTTTCTCTTACATCGGGTTCACCGTTTGTTGCTGCTGTTTTTCCTCCTAGTCCTCGCCGTCTTCTGTGTGATTTAACGGCAGGATCAACCATGAGTGATTCTGGTGAGGAAATTTCGGCATCTGACGACTATCAGCGCATCCCGCGTAGATTGTTTGAGGGAGACGACTCTGAGCTGGCTACCATGTCGTCAGCCAGTCCTTCTTTACCACAGGGATACAGATCTCTGGGTCAGATTATTTCAGCTGCTGCCTCTATGGGAATATCATCTCTGCTTCAAGACGGTGTCACTACCACCGGTGTCCCCTTCGACGCCGTCATACATTCCCCGTTCCATTACTTGTTTGTGTGGCGCATATTTCTCTGTTATCCCGGCCTCTGCTGCAGTACAGGTATCTGAAGATGTATTATCTAGCTCTTGCTATACCGGAGAATATCTCCTCGGAGGAAGAGGAAGTGTCGGTTGTCTTTCTCTGGCTAGAACCTCGGCTGGGCCGTTCCCCCAGATCTTATCGATCTTTCTTTTCGCACTATGCACGAGGATGGCCTCCCGGGTATGCTTTCCTAGGTCGGTTTGTGAGCACGAGGAGGTTTTTAGCAGCCTTCCACCTCCACGAAGGCTTATCTGTATGCTCAAGGTTTACCGTACAACCAGGCTTATAACCCGCAAGGACAGCCCTTCCAAGGCCAACCTGCGGGCCAACCTGGCTATCTGTATGACCCACAGGGACAGCCCATCCAAGGCTACCCTGCGGGCCAGCAAGGGCCATTGTACAACCCGCAAGAACCATATTATAGCCCTTCTGGTCAACCTGCTCAACCTCAGCCGGGGTATCAACCGGGACCGGCCTATGGTCTTGGGGGGAAAATCTAGCCTTCTTTACCGATGCAACCGCAGTATCCTATTGTTTCCAACGTTGCATATCAGCCAGGACCATCCTATGGTTCTGCTTCAGGTCAAACTGGTTTCCAGCAAGCACCTGGTCCTGTTCCACCACCATGCCAACTGGTTCATCCGGTACAACCCGGTGTCCCGCCTCCAGGCCAGTCGGCCCATCCGGTACAACCTGGGGCTCACTTACAACCAGGTCAACCTGCGCAAACAGCGCCGCCTGTTTATCCGGGCCAGCCTGGTCATTCAGGCCAGCCCCCTCAGTCGGGTCAACCTATTTATTCAGGGCAGCCCTCTCATTCCGTTCACTCTGCTCATCAGCCTGTTCATTCAATGCCGCAGCCAAATCAATAGATGCGTCCTACGTACTAGGCTCCGCAGGGTTCCACTTATCAGCAGCCTACTCATCCTTAGAGTGGTTATCATCCTCATGGTTAGTCTCAACCGAACTATAACCACCTCGGAGGCTCTCAGTATTATCCTCCTCCACCCGGTTCTACCTACGCTCAGCAGCCAAATCCAAACGCTACTTATACAGGGCAAACGCATAATCAGGGCTCGAACCCTGGTTATCAAGCCCCGCACTATGGTTACCAGAATCCAAATCCGTCTGGTTATACGACCTACGCCCCCTACGGTCAGAATCCTGCACGACAGAACCCTTGGGGGCAAGGATATTCACAACCATCGTGGAGTATAGGTACCGGACCTCATCTTGGGCCGGGCATGACGGTTAATCCACCATTGCCGTTCCTGGCTACCTTGGAGCTGCCGGATGTTTCAAAGTTGACCAATGATCCAATTTTACATAATCCATATTGGCCTCCGGTTCCCACCAAGATACCAAGTGATTGCCCCAAGTTTGAGGGAAAAGCTGGAGAGGACCCCCAGGCACATGTGATGACGTATCATCTTTGGTGTTCGTCTAACTCTTGGGTCGACTATTCGATTCGTATGCAATCCTACGTGCTTTGAGGAAGCTGGAGCTGATGGTTACATAGAGCTATCCCGTGGTATTTTTCAGGATTTCAACTCGTTAGCCATGGATTTCCTCACGCATTTCCAGTTACCAGTCCGGTATGAGACTGGGACGCACCTCCTGTCTTCACTGAAGCAGGACTCGGCCACTCACATCTCGGATCACATCCATGAGTGGCGGCGCCGTCGTCGACTGATCAAGTTTCACATACCTGATCAGATTTTGACTCACTGGTTCACAACCTCCTTTGTGAATAAAATCACTCAGGATATCGCGATGGGAGCGTGTGTGACGGAGGAACAAGCTATCGCGCGTGCCCAGTATTTGGATCTTGTTTATTCACAATCTGGCACACTTTATGACATCTTGGGCGGTGCTCCAGAAGCCCCCGAGCACTTCAGGCTGGCCTACCCCTCGGTGGATGGTGTCATTGGTTCGAGTCTCTCAGGGTGAAGAATCTTCGAATGGGAAGCAGAAGAGCTAATTCTTCCAACCGACACCTACGCGCCTAATCCCCGCCTCATCTGGGTCTGGTAAAACCGCGGAGGTGAATGCCGTCCGGGCCACACGCGGACAAATCCTCCAAGGGGAAGAAGAAGGGAAAAGGAAAATCAAAATCTGATGCCCAGAAACCAGAATCTAAATCTCGAACTGAGGATGGCTCCTAGCGTAAGCCGAAATTCCCTTGCCTCATCTGTGAAGGTGACCATTACACTAAGGATTGTCCAGGACGGTCCGAGATTAGTCAACTTCTTAAAGGCCCTAAAGGGACTCCGACTGTTTTAAAAGAGCCATTTCCATCTCAGCAAACCCAGATGGTCGAACAGGTGTCACCATCTGCACCGTTTGGGTCTCAGGTTTTCATGATGAAGACTACTGCACCTATCACTATCGCTACGCGGTCGAAGGATTACAATGAATCGCGGCAGGCACCCGAAAAGGCAGTTGTGGATGGGCCGCCTCCCCCACATAGATCCATTGAAATCGACTCCCAAAATGTTATGAAACCACTCCCAAGGTGTTCTTCGAAGATCCTCTTACAATCCAAATGCTCGTGCCGCTCAACATTCGGTATCGTTGAGGATGCGGCACGAGCGCCATGTGCCATGTACGCATGAGGTTCTTCAAATTTGTCACCTTCTGGCAGGCTTTGCCTTTACGCAATCGGGGGCATTGATCCTGCCGACTCGAGTCTTCTCACCTTCGATCTGAAGAATTTTACTCCCCGGCTTCCACATCAAATCGATTTGGTCATTCAAGTCGGGATTAATGGTCTGAACATTCATAGGGCTGTCGTAGATGAGGGTGCATCTACCAACGTTATGTCCTCCGCTTGCTGGAAGGCCATTGGCTCTCCAGCCTTGTCATCGACTCCTAATGCCCTTGAGGCATTTGATGGTCAGGAATTTAAACCCCTGGGCGTTCTCGAGAGTCTCGCGATCACATTACAGGGAAAAACTGTCAACGTATAAGTATAAGTGGTTGACGCTAAACTCAACTACAATATACTTCTTGGCTGCAGTTGGACCCATGCCATGCTCTGCGTGCCATCCACCATCTTTCGATTCATTAAGTTCCCTCACGAGGGCAAGATTGTCACAGTGGATCAGTTGTCATTTTTCACCTCATCATACGAGAACAACGTCCCATACGTGGATCGAATTCCGAATCCCAGAATGACTGAGTTCCAGGTCTTTTCAAAGACAGTCCTCATAGGTATATTCACTTACCGCCAGAATGCAGCTCAGTCAACATGTTGTCGGGAGTGATGACCCACAGCTTATTCTATACACACGACGGAATTGGGTTTGGAGAATCCATGCCTTTAACGCCGGTAGATAAACTCTTGTGAGATTGTTACGCATCGGACCCTCCCACCTCCTCAACATGCTCAGTGAGCACTCTCGACGATCTACTGCCAATCCCCTGGCCCAGTGGTAAATTCACCTGATCCTCTTAGAGAGAATTTTCCTTCAGATGAGGCTATCATTGAAACTATGTCTCTTGAGGAGCTGCCTTGGGGCGATGGACATCATCGCTCCTCATTTATGCCCAGCTTGGGGGCAATGACTGATTGTCTGGAGCGTTATGCTACTCAGGTTCCTTCCCCTCCTCTTCAAACACCGATCTTAATGCACGAGGTCTTTTCGAAGGGTAATCTGAGTAACATTACTCAAACTGTTCCAATCAACATCTTCGTTAAACCGGAGATTGTTGAGAATATTCATGTGGGTGTGACTTGTTCTCCCGAGGATATTCAATTCTATACTGAGCTTTTCGAAGAATTCAGAGATGTTTTCGCATGGTCTTACGAGGAAATGTCGGGGATTGATCCTAGTATTGTCGTGCACGAGATTCCAACCTATCCAGGTGCTAAACCCGTGCGCCAACGCTTACGTCCCATGCATCCTCGGAAAGCCGCCGCTATCAAGGCAGAAGTTGAAAAACTTCTGAACGCGGGTTTTATTTATCCCATCCCCCTTATAGAATGGGTGTCCAACATGTCCCTGTCGATAAAAATCAGGGTACAATTCGAGTCTGTGTGGATTATCGCGACATCAATCGCGCCTGTCCAAAGGATAATTATCCCACTCCGTTTATCGACCAGATCATCGACGAATGTGCCGGGAGTGAGATCTATTCCTTAATGGATGGTTTCTCAGGTTATAACCAAATCAATATTGCACCTGAGGATCAACATAAGACCACATTCATCTGTCCGTGGGGCACTTTCGCGTACAAAAAACTCCCGTTCGGCTTAAAGAACGCTGGCACCACGTTTCAGCGTGCGATGTCCTACGCTTTTCATGACATTCGCCATATTGTCTAGCCTTATCTGGACGACTTGCCAGCCCATTCGGGTAAGCGAGAGGACCATCCTGAGCATCTTCGCCAGATATTTCTTCGTTGCAGACGCTACAATATCAGGCTCAATCCTCATAAGTGTGTCTTCTGCGTTGATTCTGGCCGTCTTTTAGGCTTTATAGTCTCGAAAGACGGAATTCGCCTTGACCCTCTGAAGGTTGAGGCCATCGTAAATCTCCCATCACCCTCCTCCCTGTATCAGTTACAGAGTCTGCAAGGGAAAGCGAATTTTCTTAGGCGCTTTATCCCGAATTATGCCGAGGTGGCCAAAGGATTCACTCGTTTGTTAAAGCAGAACGTTCCCTTTTACTGGGACGAAATTGCTCAGGAATCCTTTGAGAAGCTGAAGACATTGCTAGTCAATGCTCCGTTGCTTCGTCCTCCGGACTACCACCGCGACTTCACTTTGTATCTAGCCGTCGCATTTAGCACCATCGCCATGGTCTTGGTGCAGGATGACGATAACGGTGATGAACATGTTGTTTATTACCTGTCTCGGAACCTTCTCGACCCGGAAACGCGTTATGCACATGTCGAGAAGTTGGCCTTAGCAGCAGTACACGCCGTACAACGCTTTAGCCATTACATCCTTTTGCGCACGATAACAGTGGTTTCAGACTGCAACCCTATGACGTATATTCTTTCTAGACAATTACTAGGGGGCAAGTACTCCAAATGAATCGTGATCCTGCAGGAGTTTGACTTGGAGTTCACCACTGCCAAGTCAACTAAATCACTGGTCTTCGCGGATTTGATATGTTCTCTCCCTACAGACTCTGTTCCCTCACACTCAGAAGACCATATACCGGACGAAACGCTGTTTCTTATCGATACTCGTGATCCTTGGTACGGTGACATCATAGTGTATCTTCAGACCGTGACATTTCGGTCTGTGTTGGATAAAACTGCCCGCCGTCGGATTCGGCACCAGTCCCAACCCTACCGTATAGTAGGAGATACCTTATATCGCGTTGGAGTAGATTCGGTGCTCCGACGATGCCTTACCTTGGAAGAGGCTGAGAAAGTATTAAATGACTGCCACAGTGGCGCCTGTGGCGGACATATGTCCGGGTATGCTACTCCCCAGAAGATTCTACGGGCAGGTTATTTCTGGCCTTCTATATTCAAGGATTGTATCACTGCAGTCCGTAAATGTCATCCATGCCAGATTTTTCAGCGCAAGATGCGCACGCCGTCATTGCCATTGCATCCCGTTATTACCGTCGGCCCTTTTGCGAAATGGGGCGTGGATTTTATGACGTGTAACCCTCACTCGGCCGGGGGGCATGCGTATATCATTGTCGCCGTCGACTACTTCACTAAGTGGGCCGAGGTGATGCCTACACTAGCTGCTGACGGGAAAACGGCTGCTTCATTTATATTCAACCACATTATTGCCCGGTTCGAGGTTCCTCAAGCCATCGTCACTGATCATGGTACTCATTTCCGTGATTACATGATGACGGAGTTGACTTCAACGTTGGGCTTGCATCACGACAGCTCAACACCATACTACCCTCAAGCGAATGGTCAGGTTGAAGCGGTGAACAAGGTTTTGGTCACCATGCTTCAGCGAACAGTTGGGATTCATAAATCCAATTGGCATCTCCAACTGTTCTCAGCTCTTTGGGCATACCGAACATCTGCTAAGAATGCAACCGGATTCACACCATTCCAGTTGGTGTACGGTCTGGAAGCTACTCTGCCGGTTGAATGTGAAATTCCTTCACTTAAATTAGCTGTGGAGCTCTTACCAGATACCTCTCCTGAGGAAGAACGTCTTCTGTATCTCGAACGGTTGGATGAAACCCGTCGACTAGCTGCTTTGATCATCGAAGCACAAAAGAAGAGGGTCAAATCTCATTTTGATCAAACTGTTTCTCCCCGTTCTTTCATTGAAGGAGACCTCGTTCTCTTGTACGATCAAGCACATGATAAGCTTGGAGTCGGTAAACTCCAGCCTATGTGGCACGGTCCCTATATAGTAAAGTGCGTTTTGAAAAATGGGGCCTACGAGCTTATAGATTACGAAGGAGTTCCGCTGGCACAGCCTAGAAATGGGTTGTACCTTAAAAAGTACTACGCCTGAAGTGATTTCTTGGTGTGGTGTATGTACATAAGTGTGTGATTGTCATTTGTGTGCATGGTGTGGTGTGCTTTGTAAACATCTTTCTGTTGATCGGGTCTTCCTGGTTGTGCAGATGTCTATTCATCCATTCGTTGGTTTCGCGGATGGTGCCTCCCGCAGTACCAGGAATCTGTCTTCCGCAGCCTGGGTAATCTACGATCCTGCTGGTGAGTTGATTGACCTGCAAGGTGTGTGTTTAGGACGTACCACGAAAAATATCGCGGAATATAGCGCCGTGTTGGAATTATTAACCGAGGCAGTAAACCTTGGTATCCGTGAATTGCTCGTGTACCTAGATTCGCAACTTGTAGCGTTACAGCTGAACGGACACTATTCGGTAAGAAACTCGTCCATCTTACGTCTATATTTTCGTATTCGATTACTGGAAAGGAATTTTGACTACATTACATATCATCATATACTCAGGCATTTGAATACATTAACAGATGCAGTAGCAAATTTGGTATTAGACAGACATTTGCGCAATTTATAAATCATCATCACATGTAAAGAAAGACTCATCCAGAAATAGATATGTATATATATAGATATCAAAATGTTTACATAGAGTGTGTCACATAAAACTCAAAAAATATACATAATCGTCTTAGTACATCCTGAGACACTATGTCTCTCAAAAATAGGTGTGGTATAAATCCTAAGGACTAATCCGCATGGTGCTCATGGTAGCACGTCACTGCACGCACTAGGCGCCTCAAGATTTGGTGGATCCGACTCGGAACTCCCACCGTGTGGCGCTGGTACGCCATCGGTACGTCTGCTAGCCAGGCATAGTCTGGGATCCCGTGGGCAATCCCCTCGAGGTTCTGGATCAGTTCATCTCCTCCGGTGCCTTCTCCCTGAATTTCAGGGGCGAGTTGTGTCCTCCGGGAGATTGGAGACATCCCGGCTGGTCTCTCAGGTCCTACATCTGCATGCATATATAATTGTGTTAAGACGAGTGTGTATTAGAAAAAAAACAAAACATATAAACATAAAATAAAAAATATGAGGTCTTACCTAGCTCCTCGTCCCAGTCATCTCCTTCTGGTAGTGGGAGATCTGGGTCCCCGGTAAAGTCAGTTCCCAAGTAGGGCCAGTCTTCCACGACAATCAGCTGGCGCTGTAACCACCTAAAAAACTCTGGCCTCCAGGACATCTATTGGCCACCTCCAGATCTGGGCATCAATGCTGCCCAGCGAGCCATTCTTAGCTCTCGTGGTATCGGACTCGCCACTGTGGCCCCTTGGCCCTGGAAGATTGGTAAACGTTCCAGAATGAACGATACCAAGGTGTAACCATAACCAAACTGTTTCAGTTTCCCTTGTTTTCACTTTGTGAGCTGCCTTTTCATATTGATTGTTACTGCTTCTGCCCAGTTGAACAGTAAGGGACCCATGCATTCTGAGGCTAGAAGGAGTTGGGTCTTCGTGGCCTCGTGTGGAGCCTGCGACCCAGCAGCCCGCGTAATGGTATGGAGAACTACTCTTAGTGCTAGATCAGGAATGGTGTGGATATCCACTTTCTTGCTTCCCGATCCTGTTTGTGCCCCTCGGCACACCCGTGCCATTACTTCTTCCATCTTTTCCCCAGATGGTCTGCTTCCAGTCAGTACAGGGATTGGACCTCTGCGGGACAATCCAGTGATGAAATAAACGTCGGTGACCTCCAGTTCTAACACCTGGTCTTGTAACCTGAACACCTGTTCCTGTTCGTCCCAGATACTGATTAAATACTGGAGGAGCTCGGGCTGAGCTCGTAAACATGGCGTGAGGAAGAACGTTTTTAATCCACAGTTTCTCAGTGCATTCATGCAAGCTTGGATTTGCATGGCCTGTTCATCCTCTTCTCCGTGCTCTCGTTCCTTCCATTCGATTGCCATTTTGAGTGATTATCTGCATTCACATGGTCAAAAACCCTTAGTTAGATCTTTGATGAGCTTCAAATTCCAAGCATTTGGGTCTAAATATCGAAATTTTGGGCGGAATTTAAGGTTCGGCCGCTGGCACGGCTGTTTTGCGAACAGTCGCGCCATGTGGCGCGAGCCCTTTGTGAAAAAGAGCTCATTGGCGCGGGTCCGTTCCCGATACCCGCGCCAATGGGCGCAGCCCTAAAATTTTAAAAATGACCACACAAAACTGATTTCTAAGGGAAAATTATTTAAAAATGAATGGAAATGAAGAGCAAAAGAGTGCCTCTTACCTGTGACAGACAAGAAGCTGAATGGTCGACTGGATTTGTCGCAATCACCGTCAGAAGTTTCTTCTCCAAAAGGACCACTGTTGCTTTCCACCAAGGTAAATAGTAAAAAGTGATTTTATTTTTACCAATTAGACATATTTATAACTTTTTCGACGTTAAATGAGTTTTAAAAGTTATTTTTATCAAATATTTGCATATATTATGTCGAAAATGGATTTTACGTTTGTTTGGTATGTGCAGCAGCAGGTTTTTGCGACTTTAAACGATGGAAACGAGTTGTATTTTATACTTTTTCGGACTCGGTAAATACACGAAAAAGTCACTCTGGAGTCATCTTTCAGCTCTTTTCTGACTCTCTAAATATGAAAAGATTGCCGAGGCCCTTGTCGTTTCGATCTCGTTAAAATGGACATGAATCGACATCCACCCAGTATAAGTTTAACCCTTTTTCGGGCTGGGATGGATTGATTACGAAAAAGGAATACCCTAGCCTATCGCGACTAGGAGGTTCTCCCGGATATTGTTTTCTACCTTTTCGGATCTGGGGGACTATTTACGAAAAGGGACCTGTGGAGTTTTCTTTTCCGCTGTCTTTTCAAACTCGCTAAATGTGAAAAGACGCCGAGTTCTTCCTTTGTCAGACTCGTTAAACCCTGATGACATCAGATCTAGTCAAAATGACGTTCTCCGAGTTTCTCCTTCATAGGACTCGTTAAATGCACTAGGATGGATTCGCCCGAAGGGCGGACTTATATTGCAAGCATATGCTATCCCCTTCAAGCTTGTTATTAAAAATAATTGGGGTACTCGCCAGAAATGGTGGGGGAAAAATGGAACCGTCGTTGTTGTCATCAGCAGTATGTCGCTCTTGAACATGGCACTTGTCTGCATTTGTGTCGGGTTGGGGACATCTCATCTCGTTGCTTCACTTTGCCTCCGTGGGTTTGGGTAATCCTTTTTGACCTCTCATCTGTTCACTGCCTCGTCGCCATGGCCTCTGATTCGTTGATGTCAAATACTACCAAATTCACTGTCGTGCCATTCATATGTTCAAGAGAAGTTGACCTCTGCAAATATCAACCTTCCTCTGTTTCTCATACGATCCTGATTCACAAAAAAAACATCATGTTCCTCTGTCTCGTGTCGATGATGTGGGAATCATTATGGCCCACCTTCGATCAAGGTCGCTTCCTGTCGACATCAACTCATTATCCAGGAAGTTGGTCTAGAGACTCCCTACAGTACCTTGGAGCCTGCATGCCTCAATGGCAGGTTCGTCGCATTCGACGAGAGGTTTACATCATTGACCTCCGATCGAGTGATTCTGCGGGTGTTCGATGTCAAATCATTTATTCGCACGCCGTAGATTGTACCTGTAGTACCTTGAGGGCCATTGTCATTATTGGTGGTTTCTCTCACGTTTGTTAACAGCTTTCATCATTGGCTGGTAATCAGACGATGTTCTTGCATGTTCGACTTCAGCTCACATATTCACATGCTTGAACTTGTACTCTGTTGGGTCGAGATGGAGCGCGAGACCCTGGATTGTGTCTGTTGTAATCCAGGCTGCGATTGTGGATTATTATCATTATGTACATGACTCACTGATTGGATGGCTGCGACCATACCTGAGTCTATTTGTTTGATCTTAGTTGGATGGTTGCGCCCATACCCTGGATCCGGATTATAACATACTCTGTTTCGGATGGCTGCGTCCATACCACATATATATCATGTACTTGAGATATCAGTTGTATCTTTCTGCGCAGGTTTTCTGACGGCGGGCCTTCAGTTGAACATGTTCTCGTAAAGCATTTCACCCCTCTCTCTCTCAGGCCTCATACTTTAGGGGGCATCTGTTACACAGTAATTTGTCACCGTCCTTACCATTCCCCGTCCCGCACAATGGAGGACCCATTTTGTGACCTGTGAACATTGTCATGCCTTGAAAGCATCATCAATGCATTCCTCTGAGCATGAGCCTCATTTTCCCTTGAGACATCTCCTTGCAAAAGTCATGAAAAACATCCCTTTTGGCATTGGCGCGGGCAAGCAGTTCAGTACTCGCGCCAATGGGGAAAATCCTGCAAAGAGGTCACGCCAACTGGCGCTCTGTCATAGAGCAGCAGTCGCGCCACCCAATTTAGGGACTGTTTTTTAAATAAGGATGGCGGAAGTTGAGTTTCAACAAACTCACAAACCATTGCCTATCTTGAGTTGGGAGGTTTGGCTGTGGGAGTTCTATGGAGGGGAAGTGGTTTTTCCACCTCCCATGGAACCTTCCTTGTTGATAGGGCCAATCCCATAATAATAGGGATCCCAACTCCCTCTTTCTCCATCTATAAAAGCCTGCTCAATCCCATGGCAAGCTAGTCTAGAAGTGCCTAAGCTCTGAATCTCCATATTCCCAAGAGCCTTTGTGTTGTAAAGAATCATCTCTTTCCCTTAAGGCTGACTCAAGTAAGGAGACCATTGTCACGAGACTCTGGAGAGGTTTTCCCTTTCCTTGGCGAGCTTTGCGAGATGTGGACGACTGGAGACCCGTCCGAAGGAGACCGCGACGTCAGAACTTGGTTGTAATCTCTCTTCGTTGGTTATTTAATAGATGATTATGATTATGGTTCCACTCCGTTTTCCATCATGTTAATGCGAGTAACATCCTTTCTGACTGATGTTTAGTTACATTTATTGGATTTTATGCTTGTATCTGTTCGTTTCTTCCATGTGCAGTTGTTCATCTGCGGAGGTCGTGGTGGGATTGTGATCTACCGAGGCTGAAGAACGGGGAAGCTTCTTCTTCAGATCATAGCGTTGGAATCCAGGTAGGCTTCTATTCCTAGTCCTTCCATTCGTAACTAGGAGCTTGCGTCATAACATTGTTTGATTGTTGCTAGACCCCTGCTGGGCTAGTAGGGATCGCCTCTGTCCGCAGAGGGGATTTACCTCCTCAACAACATGTCTATGAAGATTAACTACCTCAAGAACTATTTTTTTGCGTAGGGAAAGAGACACATTCCCATGTCTGAGCATGAAAACGTTCTTTGATATTGTTAATGCCTCTAGTGTTTACTTCTACAAGTTCTATAGGCAGAGTCTGTAAAGGGCCATGTAGCCTCTGGATCTCATCTTTTATGAAAGGTGACATATCTAGTAAATGCCCCTGCAGTCAATCTCTGGAATGGATCTAAATAGAAGTTCTTCATTTTAATATCCGTAAAACATAACAACTTGAAGGTAAACTATGTACATGTTCCATTCATCATGAACACAAACCTCACAAGCCTCCTTGGCTTAGCATTTTCCATGTTTTCCATAACCAAGACCCAAATAATTAGGCCCTTCTTGAAGAACATTTGGCTCAACTATGCCTTGTACATGCTTGCCTTTAAAAACCTTTACTTTCATAGCACATTTTCATCAAAAATTTGGACCTTGTTCCTCTAATGTCTCTAATGTCTCTCAAAAGCACATACACATTCATTTTCAGAGGAAATTGAAGGTACTCTAATGTCTCTAATGTCTCTCAAAAGCACGTGCACATTCATTTTCAGAGGAAATTGAAGGTAGAAACCAATAGCTAATTCTTCTAACTGACCTTGACTAAAATGAGCTAAATTGTACTTTGATACGAAATTGATTTAAATTGTCCACCCCACATTAGGCACCAATGATTATAACCTTTAATGGGCTAGCACTGGTTTGTAATCATCATCTCAAAATGACCTAGTAGATGAAAAATTATCATGTTTGTAATCATCGTTTCACACCATCTACATATGACCCTTCTACACATTATATGATTTAATTTATGGTAGGTCATCCCTTCTATCTAGACCATGATTGATTGTGACATTAGGTGAATAAAGGAAATTTGATAAGGAAGGGATCACTATAAGTTTGTCTTCCTCCACGCACTCCATATCCAGTGATTGCCTAATTTTTCTCTTCCAACATTTTATTTTGGAAATTCATTTTGGTAGTTAATTCTACTAATAGTCACAACACACCTGGAAGTCAAAGAAATTGTTATATACACTACTAAACTCAATTAACATTGTTTGTTATTGGACTTTACAATAACAAACAACGTAGAGTTCATTAATGTAGTAGTGTATATGATAATTATATGTATAGTGGTGTGGCTATCAATAAAATTAGCTGCTAATGAATTTCGAGAATAGAAAGTTGGAAGTGGAAAATTGAGAAATCACTAGCTATGGGGCGGATGGAGGAGGACAAACTAGAAACTATCTTCTACTTATAAATTGTATTTTATTCACTGTTGTCACAATCATTCATGGGATAGGTAGAGAGGATGACATTCCAAAAATTCATGCATATAATATGTAGAAGGGGTCATGTATGAGATGGTGTGAAGTGATGATGATTGACATGGTAAATTTTCATATGCCAAGTCATTTTTAGATGATGATGACAAACCAATATTAGCCATTTTAAGGTTATAATCATTAACAAGAAATATGGGGAAGGAAATTCAAAGTGCCAAATTCTAAGGAACAAGCCATATTTGCTTCTCAAAAACTTTATTTGATATATTCTTAAAAAAACAAGTACAAATTTTAGTAATCCTAGAATCATGCTTTACATAAGGTAAAATTGGGGAACTCATGACTTGTACTATAGATAAAAAAACATTTACACTTACCAAAAAATATATGATAAAAATTGACAAACTACATAAGCTTAAGCTCAAGGGGATATAATCATTCTTTCCTTCCATATAGATAATGAAAATGATTGTTCTAAGTCTCATGTTGCTTCTCATGTTATTTTATAAACCTTCTATTGTTCTAAGAAATATAGAACATACTGGATTTAACAGCCCCAAACTGGATTTTACTCTGAGGTATTGATTTTTTGAAATCTATTTTGTGAATGTCGACCAATAGATATATATCATGGAGGATGAAAGACGAAGATCAGCCGAATCCCATATGGAGGCTCAGGGATTGGAGGATGTTCACAGTATTTAAATATAATCTTAAATCTCCATACATGTGTGTACATATGGAAGTGATTTTTTTATTAACTTTGTGAGTGAAATTAGTTGTTAATAAGTTTCATATTTTAATTTTTAGGAGGCAAGAGGAGAAGGCTTTCTACTCCATCCATGGAGCGTGGCCAAGGTTCAACCGGTCGAGGTAGCAGGGTGCGGGAAGGGGGTAATATTTATTCCCCTGAAGGCCAGCAATCAACGGCTGCTGGTTCTCAACAGGGTCACTGTGGGTCTGGTTCTCAGCAGCATCATTCTGGGGTTGGTTCTCAGTAGGGTCAAGTTGGAGATGATGTTAACCAACAACATCAAGGTTGCCATCAATTTCAATATTTTTTCATTAAATTTGTACGAATTTTTTTACACGCGTTTTTTCTAATATACGAAATTTTATATATATTGATGTAGAGGCTGAAAATGTTAGAGCCAGTGGTCAAAAAAGACGCAGGGCAGTGCGCTACATTGAAGAAGAAGGTTGTCAACCTAGCACAACTTATCCGGCTGAGATTACTGATATACCATGGGAAACGAACATGGCGGAATGCACCTTACAAAGGTGTCAAAGCCTTTATGCAAAATTGTGAAGAGATCTCCAGGATTTGTCTCTACCTGCTGAGAGTAGACAAAGCCTAGAAATAGTTACAGATTCATTGAGTGAAATGGTAAAAGTGTACAAATATTTGGGGCCAACCACTGATTCGTTTGTAGAAGTGATGAGAAAGAGAAGAGAAACAGTGATAGGTCCCGATAAATGGCAGGACATAAAAGAAAAAAGTTTCAAGAGCGCAGGCTAAGTCAATGTTTAATTATAAGGAAGGGCCAAAAAGAAAGATGTTGAAGGTGCAGTATTTCAAGCACCCAGACAAAGAAAAATATTTGTATAGTCGACATCTTGCGGCCTTTGGAAGGCTTCCATGGAACGATGAGGTTCCTCTTTATTTTGCACAAATGTTTTATGCAGAATTTTTTTTGGATATGAAACCAGACTACAATGACCTTCCTTCAGAATTTTTTGGCCCGGGGAGAGGTCGATTATATCATCGTAAGGGCGCTAAGCGAGATGTGGAGTTGCCTCGCCCTGAGCTGCCATTGGTGAGTTGAATGTCTCGAGTCGAAACCCTGCGATCAGAGATGGATGCAACTTCTCAAATAAGTCGTGAAGCAAGAGATGTTATGATCGAAAATGTTCATAGCCGATTGAGTGGAGTCGATCTTGGCTTAAATCGACAAAGAGCACGTGAAAATGCACGTGCCAATTTTGTTTATCATACAGATGAGGAGATTTACAACATGAATGTTGAAGATCTCCGAACATACGCAATAAATTGTCGCAATGGTCTGTAAGACCTAATTTTTCGTGAGGAAGAGGGCACCGGAACGGTATGTGTTAGTGACCTTAGGGTTTGAAATTATATTTACATATACATGTGTACAATTTGTAATAAATACATGTGTATGTACACATGTATACATTTATTTTTATGTGTACATTAATCTAACAAAAAGGTATGATTATATGTTAAAACACCATTTGCAGTTCTCAGGCATGATGCGTGATGAAAATGTTAATATTACGTTCGGGACCTCTGGCTCAAACGATGCAGATGGGTCTGCCCATCATGATATGTTGGAACATGTATGTTAGTGTTTTTTAAGTGACTCTAAAATAAATAATTGTTGCCACACATGTACATGTATGTATATATATAATTCGATAAAATGTTTTAACAGGTACCGATTCCGTCTGATGTTTTTGGATGCCGGTACCTTCTTCTTCTTTAGGAGATATACCTTCTACTTCATTGGGAGATGTACAAGTATGGACAATTTTTCAAAAGTTCAAAATTTATGTTACCTCAAAAAGTTCCATTAAAAATTGAGATATATAGAGAGAGATCTATATTTTGAGTTATTTAAATTTTTTTGAATTTAGGTTCGTATAGAAGATTTTTTTAATCCGAGGACTTTAGCGACGGAGATAGGAACATCCATAGCATTTGAAGAAGTTGTCTTTAGTTCTTTTTTTTAATATTATTGTTCAAATAAGTTTATATATGTACACGTGCATTTTCATTTGAAAGTTTTTAATTTATATAAATTATATATATATATATATATATTTAACTGTACATGTATATTGTATAGGTTACCACTGGAGATGTTTCTATGGCAGATCCTGTTCATCAAATGGAGAGGCAACCTTACGAGGTATTGCGTGATTTTTTTGTTATATTTTGTTTTTTACATGAAGTTCTAGATATATATAAATTCTCATTCATTTTTAAAACTTCAAATTTTAATGTTCAATTACATGTGCATTGTGTATGTAGGTTTCCTATTTGTAGGATAGGGAGCTAACCGAGACCCAGAGGCTAGATCCTCCATTTGATGGACAAGATATACAGTATATTTGATTTTATTTCAAAATTTAGATGGTTTTAAAATTTGTTAAACTTGATACAGTTTGATACTTGAGTGAGATTTACAATTTTTGGACATATTTTATTACAATATGTTTTTTGGACATATGTTAAATGTTTTTGTTGGATAGTTGAATTATAATTGGCATGGCATGTGATATTTAATTTTAAATGTTTTTGTTAGATAGTTGAATTATAATTGGCATGGCATGTGATATTTAATGTTAAATGTTTTTGTTAGATAGTTGAATTATAATTGGCATGGCATTTGAATTTTTTAAAACTACATGAATGATGGAATGTGAACCTACATTTGCACATGAGGTAAATTGAAATGTTACTTGTAACAAGACAATCCCCATTGATTTCATTACAGTATATGTTGATTTCTGATTTGATATAATTGCATACATATGATGGTACATTACGTGTAAAGTCATTGGATTAATAACTTGTTCATTGATTTCAGTGTTCTTTGGATGGTTTTAGTTTTTTTGGCATGTGAATGTGAAGTAATGTTGTCATTGAATTACATTTGAAATGTGATATTTAATGTTAAATATTTTTGTTGGATAGTTGAATTATAATTGGCATGGCATGTGATATTTAATGTTAAATGTTTTTGTTGGATAGTCGAATTATAATTCTAATGGTATCTGAAGTTTTTAAAACTACATGAATGATAGAATGTGAACCTACATTTGCACATGTGGTAAATTGAAATGTTACTTGTAACAAAACAATCCGCATTGATTTCATTATGTAGTATATGTTGATTTCTGATTTGATATAATTGCATGTGTGATGGTACATTACTTGTAAAGTCATTGGATTAATAGTGTTCATTGATTTCAGTGTAAGTGCAAAAAATTATTGACAATGTAGAATGATTTTTGTGTTATAATAATTAAACCTAATAATATTGGAGAGCAAGAGAGACTTGAGGTATGGTGTTTACTACAAGAGTTTGAGCTAAATATTTAAATGGTTTATCTATCTTTCATAAAATATTTTAAGATTGATCACAAGAATTAAGAGAATGTCTCGGTCCATCATTGGTATGGTCCATCATAGAATGATCATCCATGTCAATGACTCTTAAGTCTATCTTTCCAAACCATGACCCTACTCTCACATGTGTGCCTTTCATGACACCAGTCGTGCTGCTTTTATCCTCAAGTTGATTGCCTTGAAAGCACTCAACTCTTTCTCGATGCTAGCCTTCCTCTTTCTAAGAGATGAAGCTGCCTTTCGACTTTGGAAGCTATGGGTAGCCCCCGTGTCTATCAAAGCAGAGAACTTTTTCCCATGTACGGTTGTAGACATGAATCTCAAGTCCAAGGAACTTTCATCATCATTCCTCCTCCTTCTCTTGCGCCTTACTTTCGCAATCTTCTTCAACATTTCCTCTTCCAATATGTTATTCGAACTAGCCCTTGGCTTAACAGTGCTTTTCACATATCTCTTCTCATGAAGCTCCATAGAACAATTTGATCCTGGACCTGCTTGAATTGGTTCAAGCTCTTTCCTTTTCGAATTCTATCTAATTGCTCCAATACAACATATATTGACTCCTTCCAAACGAAGTGCACCAATCCTCTTAGTGTGGTCGTCTTCTTTTCCAAGTGTGCCAACACATGCATTTTATTTCTTCAAACCAATAGGTTTCGGATCAAGAAAGTCCCTCTTGTTCTTATCTTCCATGTTCTTGACTTTAGCCTGCAACGTGGTGCTTCTTTCCTTCAAGTGAGCCCTTTCCATAAAGAGTTCCTGAAGTCTTTGTTCACCTTGTCGTATCTCCATGTCAAGCTTTTCAATTTCAGCAGTTTGTCTAGAAATTCCATCCTTGGAATTTCTTGCGTGAAAAACCAAGTAGGTTGAACCAACTTTGGTCTAGTGCATTGGAATTCATTAAAGAATTGGTCATTAGCGTTGCTTCAAGCTAGGAGTGAGCATCGTCACCAACCTACATTGAATATTTTACACTCCCTAGGGTGAATGATACTTTAAATTGATTGACAGTCTAAGACTTTCGAATTTTTCCGAATGCCAAATGATCTTATAAAGTTAGTATTTATAATATTCTAGTAGGTCATTCGGTGACAACTTTTACCGAAAACTTGAAACGACTTTGGCATGTGATATTTAATTTGTTAAATGTTTTTGTTGCATTGTTGAATTATAATTGGCATGGCTTAACAGTGCTTTTCACATATCTCTTCTCATGAAGCTCCATATAACAATTCGATCCTGGGTCTGCTTGAATTGGTTCAAGCTCTTTCCTTTTCGAATTCTGTCTAATCGCTCCAATACGACATATATTGACTCCTTCCAAATGAAGTGCACCAATCCTCTTAGTGTGGTCGTCTTAGTGTGGCATGTGATATTTAATTTGTTAAATGTTTTTGTTGGATTGTTGAATTATAATTGGCATGGCATGTGAAGTTTTTAAAACTCCAGTTTTGGATGGTTTCAATCTACATTTTGCATGTGATATTTAATGAACTTTAAATGTTAAATGTTTTAATGATGCATAATATATAATCAAAAGGGTTTTAAAACTTAAAGTTTTGGATGGTTTCAATTTACAACTTAAATTTTTAGATGGTTTCAACCTACATTTTCACATATGGTAAATTGAAATTATGTTACTTGCAACAAGACAATCCCCATTGATTTCATTGTATATGTTGATTTCTAATTTGATATAATTGCATGTATGATGGTACATTACTTGTAAAGACATTGGATTAATAGTGTTCATTGATTTTACTTTAAGCTCAAAAAATTATTGACAATGTAGAACGATTTTTGTGTTATAATAATTAAACCTAATAATATTGGAGAGCAAGAGAGATGAGGTATGGTGTTTACTACAAGAGTTCGAGCAGGTCATTTGGTGACAACTTTTACTGGAAACTTGAAACAAAGAGAATCTATATTTGGCTAGGACATCATGTAAGATGCTCGACATAAACAGTAAAATTGTACTTAAAAGCCGAGATTCGGGCAAGTGGGGACAACCACTTGTTATCTTGTCCCTTGGAGGCTAGGCCATATGGGGACCGAATCTGACTTTACAAAATAAAGTGAAATAATTTGTACCATATGGTCAGAGAACATATACAAGAACAATTAATATACAAGAACAATTAATTTCATTCTAGAATATATATATCCAATACATATTTAACATTTTTAATCAATGCACATGTATAGAAAAACTACTTTCGGTGGATACTAGAGCACGTGCTTGTACCCAAACAATTTGTAACATCTGCAAACCACAAATAACATAAGCAGTTCAATTTTTAGTTGAGTACTGAAAAGTCTAAAAGATAATAAATTGTTGGACACTTCACTCAAAAAAATTCTAATGGAATTCCATCCTCAATAATCCGTTCATGATCAGATTTTGACATTTTCCATTTCTTAATTTTTGATTTTTTCTTTGATTGAACTTCTATCAACTTTATGCGTGCCGCACACACCAAGTGACTATATTGACAACTTATGGAATCGGGTTCATAGTCTTCAATGTAAACAAAGTCTCCACTTTGACGAGTTTGTTTGAAAAAATAACCTTTCAGTATAATAGACCCTTTGTCATACTGAAATCCGTGATCATTATAGTCTTGTAATAATTTCATTTTTTGTTTAGTGCAACGCATCAAATAATACTTCACATTTTCATCGTTGTCAATAGGTGCAATTACAGAAAAAACATCTCCTGCACAATAAAATAAATTTAACATTTAATTATGCATATTTAAATTTATTTGTAAATCTTTAAATCATTAAAAAGTAATTCAAATGTTACCTTCTCTAACAAGATCAGAAACTCGATCACCATCGGATGATATTGTAGTTTCCTCTGATTCCATTTCTTCAAACATTGCAACAGACATTTTCCCTTTGTATTTAGCTCTGTATGTTTCCAATCGTTCACATACATTTTGTTTTCACAGACGTCATTGGATTTTGTGTTGTCTATGCAAACATCACAAAAACAAGAATATTTTCTTTTATCCAATGCAAACACATTTGTGGACAATTTTGTTTGAATTGAATGCAATTTTCGAGTCCCCTTTATTGTTCCAATGTCATTTCCAATTGATCTATTTACGTCTTCGATTCTAATATGCCAGAAAAACCTTTATATGGATAATTAGAAAAAGAATTTGTAAATATGATATCAAAATACAATTAAAAATAATCATTGCATGATAAATGTACAATGTTTAAAATTAGATTACCAATATAAATTAAATTGAATGTACCTTCGCACTTCTCTTGATGGGTTAATCTCATGGCTTAGAGCATTTTTGCACCATTGAACAACTTCTTCAGCGTTCACAAGTCGGCGTGCAAAGTGGTTCATTTGATATCCTCGAAGTACTCGTTTTATGCATGCTCCTGTACCGTCATGTTCTCCTTTTCCATGGCCAGTCTCAAAGAAATTCCAACAATGTTTAATGCAAGTTTTCTTATGAAGACGACACAACCAAAAAAATGATCGTGCAGATTTGAATTGACCTGCGCATCCGTCTGACCATATCCAATGTTCATTGAATGTTATCCCACGATTTTTCAATGAATCATAAATTTTTCCAAAACAATGTTGTACAAAACATGTATCATGCGTACGATCGTCACTGATATAAAAATGATATTCTTTAATGATATGTCGATTTTCACTCGTGCTTTCTATATGATAGACATTTTGTTCAGCATGTCTATATAGAATATGGACGAGCATGGAGACTTGGTCAGAGTGATAGTATTCACTCTGAATTTCTTTTTGTGGAACAAATGTGTAGTTTTATGCAAAATCAATCACTGACAAAATGGTCCCTGGTGGAAAAACTTCACGAGATTTTTTGAATTGCAAGTCTTGCCATCGAGCTCTATGGGAATGCTTGGTGTATTTGTAAATTTCTACTTCAAACTTTCTCAAAAAGTCTATTAGAAAAATTTCGTCTTCTCGTAATTCGTTTCTTTCAACACTATCTGCACCTTGAATCGATGTACTGATATATTCATATCTCTTCCATTTAAATTTCATGTTGGACAATGATTGATCATTTATATCAATACGATATTTGTTTTGAAATTTAGTCAAATTTCCACAATCATCGCATTTTTTACCACCAACACATTTCTTTTGTAAAATAGTTCATCGCTTTCTCTTTCACATAGAATTTGAGATATGAATTCACGGATAGTGGAAGGAGGAGGTGAATCCTTCCATAATGTTCTACCGAAATCAAGGAATGTGTCATAATATAATTCAAATTCCACATGATAACAGCAACAACAAGTGTCGCGTACGGTGATAGGTTTTACATACCATGGTTTTTGTTGAACAAAAGCACTGAGTGAAACTTGAATTTGACGATTCTCTTCTTTGAATTTGTTGAATAACTCTATTTGAGTGGTTTCCAAGAGATGTTTTTCATGTTCTTCGTATTGATTTTGTGCTATTCTTCTTCGCATCACATGTCTTGTAGTGGGTGAAACACGCGAATTGTTCTTCCAATATTCATATATTATTTTTTTAACATCTTCTCCAAGTCTATCTTTGTATGGTTGCCTACAAATAGCTCTCCAACAAGCGAGTTCATCATTTACGTCTATTTGCAGTCGAAACTTTCGATGTTTGTGCAGAGTTTTTCGCGAGGTTCCCAGTGCTCGTGCCATAGATGTTAGATTCAAACGATTCTCTTAAGTACTTGGTGAAACCATTGCCATTTGTATTCCTCTACGTATATTTGAAACCTCTTTATCTCTAGATCTCTTAATTGACTCTATAGCACTACTCATATTTTTTATCACCTCTTCTTTCATTTTTTTTATCTTTGGTTGATTTTCGAATACCCAATAGTGTCGTCGCTTCTTTTAATTTCCTTGATGATAGGAGACCTTTCAACATTTGAGCTTGAACTGTCGTGATGTGTAGATGTAACGTGTGTAATGTAAATGTCGGCCCAATATATAGAGATGTGTAGATGTAATGTGTGTAATGTAAACTTTTGATATGTCAGGCCCAATATATAGAGATGTGTAGATGTAATGTGTGTAATGTAAATTTTTGATATGTCGGGCCCAATATATAGAGATGTGTAGATGTAATGTGTGTAATGTAAACTTTTAATATGTGGGAGTGTATATAGATGTGTAGATGTCATGTGAGTAATGTAAACTTTTGATATGTCCGAGTGTATAGAAATGTACCACTTAAATACCATGGGCTGAATACCATGGGCCAAATACCATATTTATAAAAGAGGTATGGTAAATAAATATAATATAAATAAACCATAGGTATGGTAAATAAATAAAAAATCTTTTTATATTTACTCCATAATCCTATTTATATTTAGGAACACTCAAAAAGTGGTTTTATTTAGGTGAATCCTCAGCTAAATACCATGGGCCAAATTAAAGTACAATATATGCATTGCCTATCTCACGTAACAATAAACATGTAAACGTAAATGTAAAAATAATGTTTAATATTTAACATTTAAAATTTAATCTAATTAATCTAATGTCTGCCCTAATGAAAAATCACTTCTCTCCCTACATATATAAATTTAACACAGAGGGCCAAATACCATATTTTTCTATTTCTCTTCCATTTTATATTGGAGGGAAAAGAGTGTGAGGGAGAGAGAAGAGAGATTAGGGAAGAGAGAGGGAGGTAGGAGAGGAAGGAAGAGAGAGAGGAGGAGAGAGGGAGGGATATATAGATGGAGTTGGAGGATGAGAGAGGGAGGGAAGAAGAAATACATAGAGAGAGCGAGAAGTGGAGAGAGAGAGGGAGTGACAAGGGAGAAATAGAGAGAGTATGTGTATGTTTGGGGGTGAGATAAAGAGAAAAATAAGGAGAGATGGAGGGAATGGGGGGAGACAGAGATAGGCATGGATATAGTAACATAGTTGGAGGGTGAAGAGAGGGAGAGAGAGAGATAGATGTGGAAGAGAAAGGGATAGAGGGGAAGGAAGAGAGAGAGGATGTGAGAGAGTGGAGAGGGAGGGAAAGAGAGATGGAGTTGGAGGGGGGAGAGAGGGAAGATGATTTCTTGCACTTGATGCATTTATTTCAGTGTGGATAGTGATTTCTAATGTAAAGTTTGATAGATCAAGAGTAATGTAAACTTTTGATATGGTGATTTCTAATCCTATTTTATTGCTTGCACTAGATGCATCCATATCAATGTAGATGTTGGTTTCTAATCTTATTTTCTTACTTGCACTAGATGCATTGATTTCAGTGTAAATATAGATAATATCAAACTCTGGATCCAGAGTAATGTATTTACATAGGGAGCGAGAAGTGAGAGAGAGAGGGAGTGACAAGGGAGAAATAGAGGAGTATGTGTATGTTTGGGTGTGAGATAAAGAGAAAAATAAGGAGATATGGAGGAAATGGGGGGAGAATGAGAGAGGGAGCGATATAGTAACATAGTTGGAGGGTGAAGAGAGGGAGAGAGAGGGAGATATAGAGAGAGATAGATGTGGGAGAGAAAGGAATAGAGGGGAAGGAAGAGAGAGAAGATGTGAGAGAGTGGAGAGAGGGAGGGAAGGAGATATGGAGTTGGAGGGGGGAGAGAGGGAAGATGATTTCTTACACTCGATGCATTGATTTCAGTGTGGATGGTGATTTCTAATCCTATTTTTTCTTGCACTATATGCATTGATTTTAGTGTAGATTTTGAGAGAGAGGGAGTGCGTGTGTGTGTTGGGGGAGGAAAGAGGATTGGAAGGCAAAGAGAGAGAGAGAAATAATTGGATTGCAAAGAGAGAGAGAGAGGAAAATATAGAGGAAGGTAGGAGAGGAAGGACAAGAGAGAGGACATGAGAGAGAGGAAGAGAGTTATGGGGGAAGAGAGAAAATTGGAGGGCAAAGAAAGAGAGAGAGAGGGGGGAGAGAGAGAGGAAGGACGAGAGAGACGAAGATAGAAGGAGAGATGGAAGGATGGAGAGATGGAGTTGGAGGGGGAGAGAGGGAGGGAAGAAGGAATACATAGAGAGTGAGAAGTGGAAAGAGAGATGAAGTGACCAGGGAGATATGGAGAGAGTGTGTATATGTTTTGGGGTGAGATAAAGAGATAAAGAAGGAGATATGGAGAGAAGGAGAGAGGGAGGGAGATAGTAACATAGTTGGAGGGTGAAAAGAGAGGGAGATATATATGTGGGAAAGAAATGGAGAGAGAAGAAGGAAGGGGGAGGATGTGAGAGAGTGGAGAGACGGAGGGAAAGAGAGATGTAGTTCGAGGGGGGAGATAGGGAAGTAGATGGTGATTTATAATCCTATTTGATTGCTTGCACTAGATGCATTGATTTCAGTGTAGATGTTGATTTCGGTGTATAGGAGGAGAGATGGAGGGAAAGAGAGATGCAGTTGGAGGGGGGAGATAGGGAAGATGATTTCTTGCACTCGATGCATTGATTTCAGTATGGATGGTGATTTATAATCATATTTTTCTTGCACTATATGCATTGATTTCAGTGTAGATGTTGAGAGAGAGAGAGAGATAGAGAGAGAGAGAGTAACATAGTTGGAGGGTGAAGAGAGAGGGAGATATATATGTGGGAAAGAAATGGAGAGAGAGGAAGGAAGAGGGAGGATTTGAGAGAGTGGAGAGATGGAGGGAAAGACAGATGTAGTCAGAGGGGGGAGATAGGGAAGTAGATGGTGATTTGTAATCCTATTTGATTGCTTGCATGAGATACATTGATATCAGTGTAGATGTTGGTTTCTAGTATTATTTATTACTTGCACTAGATCCATTGATTTCAATATAGATGTTGATTTCTAATCTTATTTGATTACCTGCATTAGATGCATTGATCTCAGTGTAGATGTTGTTTTGTAATCTTATTTAATTGTTTGCATTAGGTGCATTGATTTCAGTGTAGACGTTGATTTCTGATTTGATGTACATTGATGGTACATTAATTTTAAAGTGATTGGATTAAGATTGTGCATTGACTTCAGTGTAAGCACACAAAATTATTAACAATGTACATTAATATTTGTGTTATAGTAAATCAACCTATTAATATTGAAGAGCAAGAGAGACAATGTATGATGTTTAATACAATAGTTGAAGCTAAATATTTAAATGGTTTATTATTTCAATTGTCCTTTTCATATAATCTATATGAAAAGATGACAAAACTAACAAGGGTGACAATAAGAATAGAAAAAGAAAATAATTTGAGATTGATCACAATGAAGACTATTTGTAATTGACTACATTCTTATTATTTTCATTTTCTATCATTCAACACTAGTACATTGTCACTTTCAATTAAAAAATTGTTTCTTCATTAAATTTATTAACAATATTTATCATCGCAAAAAATTGAGGTAAATAAGAAAATTTTAAAATTAAAATGACCAGATAAATATCAGACATATTTAACATATATAAAATTATTATATTTATATTATTTTGTATTTACATATTATTGATAAAATTAATCATATTTTCGATAGATTTTCCTTGGCCACACACAACTGAAACCAGCCTAGATCCATCTTAACTTTGCATCTATCAAGCGCCAAGAGGGATCAAATCTCTCGAGGTGCAAACCTTTCCTCAAGTTTTGCACTGAAAAAAAGAGGTTTGCACCTCAAGAGATTTGATCTCTCTCGGCGCTTGATAGATCCAAAGTTAAGATGGATCTAGGCTGGTTATTTTTTCATCCAAGTTTTAAAGGTACCATGTTAATGATTAAAAACTTGATTTTTTTTAATATATGTTAATTTGTATTAGATGGAAAATATGTAAAATAAAATTTTATCAAATAAAACCATCTAAATGTTTTTTATTTTTTAATAAAATGTTTTCTTAATAGATATTGTCAAAACATTTGGTTATTATATTTATGTTATGAAATTTTATATCTAATTAAATTTAATATATATATATAATCATGAAAATAATAAGAGTAATTTATCAATAATTTATGTGCTAAAATATTAAAGATTTTTTTTACAAGTATTGATTAAATTTATATTTATAGAATTATGTCAAATAGAATATTGAAGTGTAGTTTAATTGGTTGAAGCCATTCATCTCTGACATTGTTATTAATAAGATATCTTATATTCAAGTTTTATGAACTTAACAAAGTCAAGATTGCTAGTTAGATTGGTTGTTAGACAAATTTATGCAATTTTAGGAATCCATTTCTATTGTTGATAGTGAAGTTTAGTGGCTAGTTCATGAAATAAGTTGTGTTTGAATTCTATTTCCTCATCAACGTAGCATCTTCAACCATTTTATGAGGGGAAATGGGATAGTTTGGACCCTAGGAGAGGAATGGGGTGGGGTGGATGTAGGGTAGGAATTAGGTATCTACTCTTGGGTGAGTAGACAAGTTTTTTGATAGAGAGCCCTTGTATGGGGTATTTTATCATTAATTTTGAGCATGGTATTTGTATTGGATAAAATGGATTTACTACTTCCTTGAGTAGTTATGGACAAGGTAAATTGCATTGGATTCATGGTTGTTTATCCTTCTTGATGCATTGAAGGTTGTGTAGTTAGTTAAATTGGCTCAGATAGACCTATTTGGTCAATTTTTGGAGGCATATCATTTCTCGTTGGTGGCTAAGAAGAAACTAAGAAAAAGGATGCACGAGGAAAGAAGAGTGAGTGTAGAGTGAATGTATGTAGAAGAGTAAATTGCCACGTACAATATCGAGAGTGTAGCAAGTAACACAGTCAATAGAAGAATCAACTAGGAAGGGATCAAGGGATATACTGTCCAAGGGATCAAAACCTATAATAAGGAAGGGACAAATGCAAGCAAACAAATAGGAAAATAATTATGAAAAAATTATTCAAGCTCTATGTTGATTAAAAGCACTTAGTGAGAATCAAAATATCTATCAAGGATGAAAATATTGAACATAATATGGATTGTCATTTTTATTTTGCTATTTATATTTTTATCTTATTAAAGTGAAATTAAAAATGTATAATTTTTCTATTATTAATCATGTTTCTTAACTAAACTATATATTACACAACTATTGAAATTGTAACTCATTGCATGATTTTAATCAAATAGTCATATGTAAAATTTTCTTAACTCAATTTATGAGAGAGTAATATATATGAAAGAATAGTTAAATGTTGTATTTTAGGTTAGAAACCATTTTTTCCATTGCAATTTTTTACATGTTAGTGGAATGTAGTTTATTTTATACTCTCCACCATAAATTCAATGTAACGAAATATGTACATAATACATTATACATACTATTATAATTTAAGGTTTATGAATTATAAAATTCATTTGCTTAAATTTTGGCATGTTTTAGATTCGTAAAAGTCATATTTCATTTTAATGATTTAAATTTATTTTTATATTTTAAACATTTATTCCATTAGAATTTTGAACTACTTCCATATTTTGAAATAAAATTATAATGAAAATAGAAAATTATTAAAATTTTACCATTTTAATTTACTTATACTTGGATTTGATTTTATTCCCACAATATAAAAGTAATATACAAATTGTAAACCAATTTTTTTTCTATGATATAGTATATCATTGTTAATTATTTTTCCATAACACCCATTTCCTTATATTCGTCTGGGAAATGGCAACTATAAAGGAGAGGAATGGAAGAAATATAACATTTTTCTTAACCTTGGAATGAAAAAATTAATCTTATGGACCGAAAAGGTAAATAAGTAATGAAAAAAAGCATATATATATGTGTAACTTATTTTTTTCTTTTCTTAAATTAAATATAATACATAGACTATAAATTTATGGTTTAAGAGGTAGTATATACAAAACAAATTGATAATATAATAGATACAAATAGAAATAACCGTCTATCAAACAATGTGTTCCATTTATATGAAATGTGTTAGTGACAAATTTAAGAATGGTATCATGATTTTTTATCAATAATTTCCATTTTCATCACTTACTTCTAATTTTCCCATTTTTTAACTAAAACCGAGTTGATATGACCAAATGACTATATTGGGAATATATAATATATGGTCATTAGTTATGAAAAAAATGTGTGTTTTACATTTCTTTACTTATTCAAAGAAATGTCCAATTAACACCATTGAACTAAACGTATTTGTATAGTTTGAAGGATCATTAAACTGTTGCATCAATATGATTTTCAACCTAGTGCATTGCAATAAATAATAATGCACTTTCTCTGTATTATTTTCTGGTGCAATGACAACAAATACATCATCTTATCTAACCATATTAGAAAAATGATAATAATCTCTCTGAATCATAGTTATTTCATTTTCCATATCCACATAAGTAAAATTTTGAAATGGGGGAAATGGTCTCAATTCTTCCTGTACCCATGGTTTGAAATATTTTTTATTATTTCTTAGGCACTCATTGATGGAATCTATATCATGAATACATGTAGGAAATAAACATGGGCACTTTAATTTTTTATTTTAGTATAAAATTTTCATATTTTCACTTCTAATTGAATGAAAACCTCTTGTTCTAGATATTTCTTCACAATTATGTGGAAACAGTCTATGAACCTCACCCATCATAAAATTCGAAAACTACTCACTTGAAAAAATCTCATGTAAGTAAAATTTCGTGAATTAAATATATTTTTTATAGAAACACACACACACACACACAAACCCACACAAACACACACACATATATTAATGTACATCTATATTCTTACCTAGGCACATGAGCAATCCTTGGATTCGATACATGGATTAAATTTTGTTTGAACCAGTTAAAAAAATCATATGAATCTACAAGTCATGAAGTAGATTGATTCAATCAATGGTTCCTAAGTGCATGTTTTACACATGCCCCAACAATATCGTGCTCTCCTAAAGAAATTTCATGTTGTAATACCCCTGATTTGCAGCTTTTATGTTGTGTAAATAAATCCAATGTTTAGGTGGACCTATGGAACAATTATGTATGAATATATTTACTTTTAAATTAAAAAATAATTATGAATTAAATGTTAATGTGGTGAAGAAAGATTAATGGAGACCAATAAATTATTATCCATGGGGATGGACTAGAATTCAAAACTTTCCCAAAACTCTTGAGAAAATCCTTGAAGAAAATTAAATAAATAATTTTATTAGATGAGAGAAAAAGACCTAATAAAATCCTCAGTAAAGTGGAAAGTTACTGAGAAGAGGTAACAAATTGTGCTGAGGAAAATCATGTTTTAGAGTAAAGTGGAAAGTTACTGAGAGGAGGTAAGAAAAATTGCGCTGATGAAAATAAAGTTTTAAAGAAAGCTTTTGTGGAAAAAAAAAGAAGCCTAGGCTATGGGAAAAAAAATCCCATAATAACAAGATGTTTTTATAAAAAAAAATCCGAGGGAAAGAAGGCTTAAAAGAGCTACCACTAGTGTGACAAAGGGGTCGTCTACACTGGGGAACATTAGTCTCTACTAAGGGAAGAGCTGAGGAGAAGCTTGTGGTAGGGAGGAAAATTTGTCTTTACACATTGCCATGTACCTACTGTGGTTTTCTAATGAAATTTAGATGATATAGAATTGTTGTAGATATTACAACTAGTCATAGATTACAACTAGAATTATGTCTGGAAGATATGATTTGATAGGTAGGTACTGCTAACCTCTCTAGAAGACATTAGGTACTGTCAACCTATAAATATTTATTAAAATATTCAGTAAGTACTTATTTATATTGTATAGTGTCCTCTCTGTAATTAAGTAAAGTGAACTCTATGTTTATGTTACACAAACTCAAACAATTGATAATAGATAAGATTTAGAATTGTTATAAACCGAGGGAAGGGTCCTATTCTGATAATTATTATTCAATGTAAATGCATGAGAGATTTCGATAAAGTACTACTGTCAGTAAATAATAATGAGTAATAAGGCATGTAGAAGTTAAGAATAGACTTATGTATGCAATAGTATGAGTATTTGTAAAGTTAAAAGATGTACATAATTATGGAAACTATGCAAAACTGATATAAATTACACATGGAAAGAAATATATGCCAAATGGGTATATATATATATATATATATATATATATATATATATATATATATATATATATATATATATATATATATATATATATATATTTCATCATGAAAATGTATTCGAGATAGTACATGAAATAAAAGAATTTGGTATTCCAAGTGTCCATGTATAAACTGTCAAGTTACAAACCCTCTTAAATATTGTGAGGACAATACTGTCACACAAATTTATAATTCTAGAGGACTAATAAAAATCAAGAAATAGTTACAACCAGATAAGTAGGGTCAAAGACCAAGTGTGTCCTTGACACCTAATTCCTAAAATACTGAACTAAGTTACGTGCCATAGAATCCTAAATGGTACAACAATCGACCTAAGAAGGAAAGAATCCAAATGTCAATTTGAGCTTGAAAGGTGACATATGAAACTTGTATCTAAATTAAAAGACTTAAGAGAAAACCTGTAAAAGACAAGCCTAGAGTTAGAAAACAATTTGACTAATTAATAAAAATAAATCATAATATGAATACAAGAAATAAGAGTTAAATTACTTGAGAATATTATTTATGACTCATGCATTTAGGGAAAGGCTATGAGTAATTATGACTCTATAGAGAAACATAAGAGTATAAATAAGAAATAGCTAGAAATTATTTAAGTTGGACTAACCTGGGTAGGGAAACATGTATGCATGTTGGAATACTGGTCGAAATCCGAGAAAGAGGAACAACCTAGGTAGTAGATGCCCATATTAGATCACATAAATTAAATTAAAAGAAAATATAGAACATGGAAATAATACAGTAATATTCCATGATCAACATAAAAAAGAAAATATTGATAAATAAGAAGGGTATTATGCCAAACCTTCATCCAGGAATAAACATGCATTACCAGACTGCGTAAGCCCAATGTAGGTAAGAATTCCCTCTAATCAATGAAAATGACAAGAAGAAGACGTAGGAAGACAAATGCATGTAATCTAGACTATGTGAGTCAACAGAATTCATGAATGGTATATGAAAACTATTTCTAAATACTCAAAGAATAACAGAATATAGTGGGTTAAGGCCTCTGATGCCAACATCTTGAACCAAGAGGAATTAAACAATAATATAACTCACATGTGAAACTCATATTGAAGATTATAGTTACCATTATATACTCAGTGCATGATACTCATAAATGGGAAGAGTACCATTATATTACGAATTTGGCTTCTGTGATCCATAAATTGTGTATAAAATCTTTTGGTGAAAATCACATTCAAGCAAATTTTGTCGACGCGTTTCAAACCAGCCAGTGTGGCTGATCATCAGGACAAGATGCGAAATCTGATCTAGGACACAGTTTAAATAGATAGGAAACTCCAACTAGCCATTGTGGAATAATGGCTAGTTTGACTGGAATAAGAAAATACAAAGACCAAATAATAGTTGAATTATTATTATTATATTCTTATTTAATTATTAAAAGATTTGAATATAATAAAATATTTATATATAGTTAATTAATAACAATAAAAAATTCTAAGATTCAAAAAAATAAAAATAAAAAAATAGATAAATAATTAGAAAATAAAAAATAAATAAATTAAAAAAAAAAATTAAATAAAACAAAAATAAATAAATAAATAAAAAATAAATAATAAATAAAATAAAAATAAAATTAAAAATAAAAATAAAATAAAATAAAAATAAAAAGAAATAGATAAATAAATAAAATGAAAATAAATAAATGAAAAATTAAATAAATAATAAAAATATTGATGATAAATCAATAAGTAAATAATAGATAAATACATAATTAAATAATAATAATAATAATAAATATCGGTAAGAAACTGTGGAAGAAAAGCGAAGGTCAAGCAGTCTCAGCTCGAGGTGCATCAGGAGGCCTAGGCATTATTTGGAATGCTAACAAATTCTCAAGGATCGAAGAAGTTACCAACACCCATTGGCTGTTCTCAAAACTACAGCACGTGGAAACAGAAATGACTCTCTCCCTCTTTAATGTGTACGCCCCTGTAAGCGTAGGAGAGAAAAAGACCTGCTGGGACTCCATTAGAAGTCTGGCAGAATCTGAAGAGTTGGCAAATATCATCATTGTAGGGGATCTGAATCTCACCTTATCAATGGCAGAAAAGCGTGGAGGAAGCATCGTAAGGGATCCGGCGTGGAAATGGGTTGAGGATCTACTTCAAGATTGGGACATGATAGACATCAAGCCTTCTTTGGGTAAGTACACTTGGTCCAACAAAAGACTCGGTCCGGGACATATTGCTGCAAGGTTAGACAGATTCCTTGTTCAAAGTTCTTTTCTTCTTCTTGGTATAGAGTATAGAATGCATATTCTCCCTTGCAGTGTTTCCGATCATCGACCCATAAAACTTGATCTGTTGGCCCATTTGGATCAAGGCCCCATTCCGTTTAAATTCAGTCCTCATTGGGTCAAGGAATAGTCCTTCTTGCATCTAATAAAAGAAAGCTGGAAGCACCCAGTCAAAGGCTCTGCCTTCTTTGTTTGGGAGGAGAAACTTAGGAGAGTTAAATAAATGCTTAAAGCTTGGGTAAAAACCTTACCTAATCCTGCAGTGGAAAGAAAAAAGATTCAGGAATGTCTTGAGATGCATCATCTGGTTATGGAAAATGTAGATATCACTAAAGAAATTCTAGACAAGGAGGCTGACCTTTAACATATGCTCCTTAAGGCTATCTTGGCAGAGGAAGACTACTGGAGAATGAAATCTCGCAGTCTTTGGCTTAAGGCGGGAGACAGAAACACATCCTTCTTCCATAAGCAAGCCCAAGCCCGAAAATGCCTCAACTCCATCTCAAAAATTAAGGTAGAGACTATCAAGCATAGAGACATCCGAAGCATAAAAAATGCTGCTTTCATCCACTTCAAAAATATCTATAGCGAAGAGGAGGCCTTGGGAAATGTTTCTAATCGAGTGAATGAGGTTCCCTCCCTAATTACCGACAGAAAGAATCATTTCTTGGAAGCAGAGATCTCTGACAATGAAATAAAAAACACCCTCTTCGTAATGGAACTAGACAAGGCCCCAGGCCTTGACGGTTTTACTGCCAGATTCCTACAGACTTGTTGGCAGATTGTGGAGAAATATTTATGCATAATGGTATGGAAATCTCAAGAGAGTCAGAAAATTGGGGGAAGCACCAATTCGGCTTTCGTAGCCCTCATCCCCAAGGAGAAAGGCGCCAACACCTTCAGTAGGTTTCGTCCTATCTCCCTTTGTAATATAGGCTACAAGCTGATTACCAAAGTGATTGCCAACAGATTAAAAACCATTCTTCCAGACATTATCCCAGAGAATCAGGGAGGTTTTATTCAGGGAAGACAGATTGTGGATAACTTTATTCTGGTCCAAGAGGTGATTCACTCAAGTTTGGTTCGCAAAGAGAAATGAATGGTTGTCAAGTTAGATCTAGAAACCGCCTTTGATAGAGTGAGACATAGTTTCCTGATGGATGTCCTGCGCAAATTTGGTTTTGGCCCCAAAATTATCAACTGGATTAAGGCTGTATCAGTGAGCCTTGGATAGCCCCATTGGTGAATGGGAGGGCCACTGATTTCTTCAAATCATCTCGTGGACTGAGGCAAGGGTGTCCTCTATCCCCGTTGCTCTTTGTCCTTCAAGCTTCAGTCCTCAGCTTCCTTTTGAATAAAAAGCAGCAGGATCAAGAGATAATGGGCCTGAGCATTGCGAGAGGAGTTAAAAATAAAAATCATGCGTTATTCGCGAATGATTCCCTCTTGCTGGGTGCTGCCACTGTGCCCTCAGCTAAAAGATTTAAAGAAGTGGTTTATGATTATTGTGAAGAATTAGGAAGCAACCTCAATAAAAGTAAATTCCATATCTACTGCTGGAATACCCCTACTAGCACGCTTCATTCCATTTCCTGTTTCTTTGATTTCGCTGCCTCCTCGACATGGTCATCCTTTAAGTATTTGGGCCTCCCTATCTTCCAAAAATGTGCTGTCAACAGAGACTGGTTACCCCTGCTGGAAAATTTTAAATCTAAGATATATTCCTGGGGATTCAACTGGCTTAACCTGGCAGGCAAGACAGTGCTAATAAAATCAGTCTTAAGCAGTCTCCCCATTTATCAGTTTGCTGTTATGTTGGCTCCAGCTGGAATTATGAAGAAAATGGAGGCTCACATAAAAAAATTCTTTTGGAAAGGCGGGAAAGCAAATGATAATAAAATCGCTTTAATAAGCTGGGACAAAATCTCCATGCCTAGATTGGAAGGTGGATTGAGCTTCAAGAGTTTTTGCATGCAAAACATAGCGTTGGGCGCAAAGCTGCTTTGGAGGATAATTGCCCCAAATCCGGGTTGGGCTCAGCTAGCCTTGTGGAAAAAATACTTTCGTGGGCAGAGGAAACAGTGCCTGGACAATCCCATAGCAATCTCTGGCTCGATGATCCATAAGCTCTGTGCAAAATCATGCTCATTAATTAGCCAGCATGCGCATTGGATTCCTGGAAATGGCAAGCGCATTAGAATATGGGAGGATCGTATTATAGGCTGCGATCCTCTGGCTGAAGATCATTCCCTGGTCTTGTTCAAATATTGGATGTCCAGAGCAGGTTTCAATACACTGTGGGATATTTCTAATTGGGAGAATGGAGATTGGCATAGTTGGATAAAGATCGAGGTGCCCCAGAATCTGTCCAAGGAGTACGCAATCTTCTTGGCATTCTTAAATGGCAAGGCTCCTTTGAACAACAGAAAATTGGATACCCGTGGCTGGGGGTCGACCCCTGGGTGTTATACAGTCTCATAGGGGTATTGGCAACTCTTATTGCACCCTCATGTTCCACTTGATCCGAAACCTTGGAAAGGGATTTGGTCCTAGCCTTCGATTCCTAAAATCGACTCCTTCTGCTGGCTCCTATGTCATCAGAGAATATTGACTGATGATAGACTTTAGAAAAGAGGCTATCTTGGCCCCTCTTGTTGCACGTTGTGTGGCGAAAACGCAGAAACAGCTGCGCACATTATGCTCAATTGTAAATTTGCTGTAGACATTTGGAAAGAGGCCTTAGGCCCATGGAGTTCTGATTTCGACCTCCCTAATTTCATATCAGATATGTTTTCGAATTGGATGTGTTCGTACCCTGGAGGCACTCCTCAGAATGTTCATATCAAAGCTGCCTAGCGCGTACTTCCTAAATTAATTTGTTGGCAAACATGGTTGGAAAGAAATCAAAGGATTTTCAGAGATAAGAAGAGCGATTACAAGATAGTCTGGGTAAAAATAAAAATCCAGTTAAAAGACTGTGTTGGAGAACAGCTCGATGGGGCAGATTTTAGTGATCAAGATGCTGCTTGGAGCGCTATTCTCGATCTCCACTTCATTGAAATAACCAGGCCTCCCACTACTCTAAAAGACTGGAAAATTCGATTTAATACATCATAATTCTTGGCTTTTTGCACAAAGCAGGCGCATAACATCCTTTTCTTTGACGGGGAAGCAAAAGGTAATCCGGGAAGATCAGGAGCAGGAGGAGTGGTTAAAAATGTTGATGGGAGAACTGATCTTAGATATGCCTGGGGAGTGGGCTTCAATACCAGCATCCAAGCTGAAGCCCTGGCCCCTCTCCAAGGTCTCAAGCAACTTAAATTTCTCGGTATCAACGATGCAATTGTGATGGGCGACTCTTATTCTATCATAAAATCCATTGTAGACAACACTTCCCCTTCAGACTTAAGACTGTCCAGATTGATAAACAGAATAAGAATCCTGTTGAAATCCTTTCGGATATTGAAATTCTATCATGTCAAGAGAGATAAAAACAAAGAAGCTGAAATTGAAGCTAATAAAGCTATTCTTCTCCCCCTCAGAGTCCTCCTCAGAGATGGAGAAGAAGGCTGAGACCCCATCCATTAACTGTCTGATTAATATGTTCTACTGTCTTTTATTAGAGTATTTTGTCTGCATTTTCAAATTGGGGAAGATAGATGCGTTTAATCAAATAATAGTATGTAAAAACCTCTGGCATAGCAAGGAAAAAGCCACTTTGGTCCTGGTCAGGGAGAAATCTGGGCACTGCCTAGAAGTATGTAAGCAAATTTGAGGCATTTAGGCTAGAAATTAATATATCACTCTATCCGTTTCTGTAAAAAATAAATAATAATAAATAAAAAAGAATAAAAATATAAAGAACAGAAAGGGAGGGAGGAATTGGGGACCAGAGGAGAGGAAAGGATACAAGGGAGAAATGAAGGGAAGAAAACCAATAACTAAGAATGAAGGGTAGGGATCCAAAATTTTCTAACACTCCACCCATCATCTCTGTTAAGGTTGACTGGCCTCTTTTCGATTTCTAAGGCCTCCCTCAACTTTTGGTGGTGGATATGGTCAATCCTTGCAATAACTTTCGCATCTTCAATGCAAACGTGATGCTTTGTCTTATCCGCATGCTCTACTAAGGCAGAGGAGCGAGATCTATTATGCTTAAGGTCAGCGGCATGTTCATGAATTCTTTGACTGATGGATCGACCAGTTTCACCGATGTAAGGTGTCCCGCGGGAGCATGGAATCAAGTAAACACCCTTACCATCCTTAGGGCAGATCCGATCCTTAACCGATCTAAGCGAACTCCGAATGGTGTGGAGGGGCCTGAAGGTTGCGGGAACTTTATGTCTCCTTAGGATCCTAGTGATTTTATCTGTCGTTCCTTGGATAAAAGGAAGGTGAACTCCGAATAACCTATCACAATGATCCTTCTTGACCCTAGGACCTTTTTCAGCTTTTTGAAAAGCTCTAAGACATTGAACCTTGCTACAACCATTTTTGAGGAAAACCTTAAGGAGATGAGATTTCTCATCTTCAAGATGGTGTACCATTATAATCTGGAAACTATATATATAGTTGAATGAAGAAAAATAGAGGATTGTCCTGTAGCCTTCCGAATATGAATAACATTACAGAACTTGAAATAAAAAATTATGGAAAGAATACTAAGTAGAAAATATAGCCACGTTGAAGTAGATCCACTTCAGTTAAGCTAATATTTTAAATTTTATTCAAGCCAGACATCAGATGGAACAAACATCATCAATAAAAAATGTAGCTAAACAAATCAGGAAGTCATAACAGAGATGGGGCGGCTAGTAATGGTATTGTATATTAGAAACAATACACACAACATGGCTATAATGCTGGGATAAGTATAAAACATGAAACCTACATCATAATAAACCAAAGAGGGATTCTAGCTAAGATTGACAGTGGATGGGTGTGCTTACCCTAGAGAATTAAGAAACTCAAAAATTATAATTACAAGTAGAAGTCAAGTATAGGAGAGAATCTTTAAATAAAAACCAAATTTGGAATCTATAAGGTTGTTACATTAATTTCTGGGGCATAGAGAGAAATTACCTCACCAAGTTTCACCATAGTCATGTAGGGCCCAATTGCTACACAGACTAAGAATTTTCAAGGCCACGCAAGAGTCAAATGCTAACCAAAATCTATTATCAATCCTATAAATAATAATACTAATGCGCTCATGCAGAGGGGAAGTTATGATACGAAGCTCTGTGAAAGGTATGAAATTCACCAGGGCCACATTGCCATATAAAATGAATACTTCATTGCTGAAATAGTTAAATATGGAAGGGTCGGGTAAGGCATCCTCATGCCAGTATAATAAATACAAACGTTGAAGGAGCAATACCATAAAAACCAAAATAAATAGGTGGACCAAGAAAACATTACACATCACAGAAGAACTATTCATCGTAACCCAAATCGGAAAACCTAGAAAGAGATTATCAGGTGTACTACCCAAATATATAATAGACATCACAGATATAGAATTAAACTAAACTAATTTCCATAGAGAGGCAAAGCTAAGAAAATCAAAACCCAGTAAAAATTCCATAGGGAGGTAGAGCCACCAAAGGAAAAATTAAGAGGGATTAAGTGGGCTTACCTCTCTGCGCGATGATGAACAACCAGAGATAGTGGTTTGAGGTGTGTCGTCGCAAAAATTGAAATGGGAAGCATACTCCATACCTTCGTGCAATGGACAGAGGACATTCCCTGATAAACACCAACAGAACCATGAGTAAATAGCTCGAAAATTCTAAACTAACATGTAGTAATAAATCTAGAGTTAGGAATAAATGGTTACCTAAAGGGTTGATGAGGGATAATGTCGAATCCTTTGCAACCTCTCCATAGTATGCATCCTCTCTTCAAACATGTCACACATAAATATTTATAACTCAACCAGAGAGAAGAGTAAATGATGAAAAAACATGAAAATCATGAAATTTCTTACCAGTTAGAGGATGGAAGCGAAACTCTTTGCTGTGCCAAGTTAAAACCATTTCTCACATAACCAGTGGTGAAAATCACCACAACACCTCCGTAATATGGGTTTCCAAGTCTAAACTATGAGGCAGAGTTCTCACCATAACGATGACAAAGACTTGAAGGGACAAACCCTTAGAAAATCCGTTATAGGTTGGCCATGGAGATCAAAAAATCAAAGAACCTGGTGACTGCAAGCCCACGCAGCCAAATGCGAAATGAGGCAAAGGAACCTAGGGTAAACCCCTTAGGGTTTCCATAGAAAATCCCCATCGTTGATCTCGCGAAAATGATATCCATCGAACATGTGGCTCATCAAAAAGTGCGAGAGGGCCATGTGAGGCCATGTGAAATTTCCACTTGGGAGACCATGAGTGGGACAAGTGAACAAGTGGGTCATGGCTATAAATTTGAATTAATATTAAGGTAGAGAATGGGTTTAATAAATCTGAAATTGATATGGTCACAGACCTTTAGGTTAATAATTGTGAAATAAAGAAGGTGATAAAGTATATAGTCTATTATAATTTTTAGATAAAACTATATCATTCATGAGTTGAACAATGTGTAATTATAGCATAGACTTAAGGATATAGAAATGGTTAGAGTGCCTAATTTATAAATGTGTGTAAAATATAACATAAGGTTAGAGGGTTTCTTTGTGATAAAATTATAATGATTCAATAAAGATTAGGGGTGGATACATGTATATGGGAATTTTTTTTAACCGTGATCAGTTTAATTAAAGTCAAAATGGATCCATACCCCTAGATGAATAGTAGATATTTCATGAGGATAATGTGTTAAGGAGGACTAGTAATGGTTAAGCACACAAATCGTATAATTTTTTTTTTTGGAGTTTTTACAAGTTGTATTAGAGCCCAAGTTAAAACACTAGGCTTATCTGGCCCAACACAAAAAAAATCTGTTGTCAGAAAGTTAATTTATCAATTAAAAATTATGAATCAATTTCATATTATAGTTTATAAATGCTAATTGTTTTCTGTGCATCAGATTAAAGTGCAGAAAGAGTTGCAGTTGTTGTCATATATGATAGAGAAGAGTTGTATATGTAACTGGGGGATGAGGATGCCCCACCAGATCCAAATGCTTAGATGCTGGAAATTATCAAGAATTTGCAGCAAGAAATGGTTCAGCTAAGAACTAGCAATGAACTTTTACTGCAAGCCAACAATGAGAAAGAGAGGTTGATAAGAGAATTAACCTCTAGATATAGTCATCAAGAGGGAGAACCAGAAAGTAAAAGGAAAGAAATAGAACCCAACTCAGAGAGGTCTGAGAGTGGGGAGGAGTCTGATAAAACATATTACAAATCCAAAAAGAAAAAGGAGTTGCAGGTGGGATTCCGCAAGATGAAGCCTCCAACCTTTGACAGGGAGAAGGAAGAGGATGTGGAATTTTGGCTCCTAAATATGGTCAAATATATTTAGGTATATGAATACGGAATTAATTTGAAAGAAATATCGGAAATTTACTGATTGCCAAGTAAAGCCGCACTTTGGTGGGAAGAGAGAAAAATCATACACTTGCTGGATGAAAAAATTGTTTCATGGGAGGTATTTCACCAAAAATTTAAATCATGATACCTAAATGAGAGGTATTATGATGACAAAGAAAAATAATTTCATGAGCTAAGGCTAAGAGATCTCACCATTGATGAATTTTTGAGGAATTTCACCAATTTAATTCGCTATGTGCCATACATAAGGGAAGAAAAAACTAAGGTGCATCGATTTTTGAACTGTTTACCCATTATTTACAAGGAAATGATTGAGTTGAAAAACCGAAAGTCTATGGATGAAGTTGTGCGGAAAGCGCAACTGTTCTACCAACAATTTAAAGATGGGAATGGTCAGCTAAAAAATTGGCAGAATAAGGAAAAAGGGAAGGGTGAACCAAGTTCAAAAAGATACAAACCATCTTATTTGAATAATTTCACGAGAAACCAGCAGCGAAAAATTTTCAATAAAGGTGGAAAAAATCAGACAGCCCATTCTCACACAGGTTCCAAGACCATGGAGGGGAACAAAAAGTGTGAAACCATGGTAAATACCAATGAACCATTGAAATGCTGGGGATGTGGTGAGCCTCACATGTTGCGGGACTTCTCACACAACACTCTTGCAATTCATAACATTCAATCAATGCAGGAAGCAACGACAATGAGTGTTTTTGCTCAGAAAATTCCCTGAATCAGTGCATCATTGGAAGAGAGACAAGTTGAGCATCAATCAAATATGATTTAAATTGAAGGTATCATTTTTGACCATCTTGTGTGTGTTTTAATTGATCCATGAGCTATTTTAACTTATATTATTCCACACATAGTGGAAAAATATAAACTGAAAATAGAAAAAATTCAGCATTCTTGTCTACTGCAGTTTGCTACAGGAACCAAAGAGAAGGTCACCAATAAACTACCCAAATATCCTATAAATTTAAATGGGTATGTTATATATTTCAATTTGAATATCCTTCCCTTAGGATCTTATGACCTCCTAGTTTGTATGGATTGGCTAGAACAACAGAAAGCAATAGTAAACTGTTTAGAAAAAATAATAAATTGTATGCATGCTCTAGGAAAGTCATTTGTGGTTAAATGGAAATAAAAAATTGTGTCTGTTAGGGAAATTTTTGAATTATAGCTAAAGAAAACATGAAGAAAAGGTTGTCCAATGTATGTTGTCCAAATTGAAAATTTGGGACAACAAGAAGAAAATGAACCTATAGAAAATTTACTAATGATTAAGGAGTTCGAGGATGTATTTCCTGAAGAAATCCCTTGACTTGACCCTCGGAGAGATATTCATTTTTCTATTAAACTAGTACCAGGGGCCACCCTAGTTTCTCGAGCCCCTTATATAATGAACACCCCTAAACTATTATAATTGAAACTTAAATTGCATGAATTACTCAACAAAAGGTACATCAGACCAAGTGTGTCTCCATGGGGAGCATTGGTTTTGTTTGTCAAGAAGAAGGATGGAACCCTTCGGAGGTGCCTAGATTATAGATAGTTAAACAACTTAACTATCAAGAACCAATATCCCCTCCAATGAATAGATGATTTGTTTGATCAATTAAGGGGAGAAACTGTATTCTAAAAAGTAACTCGTTATCATCAGCTCCATATCAAAGATGAAGATATTCATAAAAATCATTTCAAAACTTGGTATGGACATTGTGAGTTTGTATTTTTACCCTTTGGACTCACAAATGCCCTTGCTAATTTCATGTGCCTCATGAATAGTGTTCTGCACAAACATCTAGATAAATTTGTTTTAGTATTAATAGATGATATTTTGATGTACTCTAAGAACAAAGAGTAATACCAAGAACATCTTCGAATACTGCTTCAAACACTCAGACAACAACAAATGTATGCAAAACTTAGCAAGTGTGTGTTTTACAAACCAAGATTCAAAATCTGGGACATGTTATTTCCAAGGAAGGATTGGTGGTAGATCCAGAAAAGGTACAAGAAATCTTAAATTGGCTTGTACCCACTGATGTACCAACAATACGATAATCTTATTTCCAGATATTATCATAGATTTGTAGAAGGATTTTCTACATTGGCTTTCCCCATCACCTCGTTGTAGAAAAAAAGTGTGAAGTTTGAGTGGAAATCCAAGTGCCAAGAGAGTTTTGAACAACTGAAACAAAAATTAACTATTGCACCTATCCTAAAAATTGTTGATCCAACAAAAGAGTTTGTTGTGTGCACTGATGCTTGTATAGAGGGTTTGGGAGGAATATTGCTGCAAGATAATGCAGTGATAGCATATGAATCCAGAAAATTGGAGTAACATGAGAAAAATTATGTATTGTATCACTTGGAATTAGCTGTTGTCATACATGCATTAAAAATGTGGCGACAATACCTGTTGGGTAAGAATCTGTGTTGATTATTGATCATATTAGTCTGAAATATTTTTTTAGTCAACTAGATTTAAATGTAAGGAAAGCAAGATGGTTATCTTTCCTTAGCGAATTTGATATGTAGATCAAACACATTAAATGAAAGGAAAACTGAATTGTTGATGCTTTAAGTAGAAATTCTCATCAAGTTTTTTCATATACAGATAGTAGTGTAAAATTTGATGTGGAGGAAAAAATCCAAGAAGTGTTGTCACAAGATCCTCAATATTTGAAATTGCAAGTAAAATTATAGAAAATTGAAATTTCAGGATACACCATTAATCCGAAAGGAGTAATAATTTATAAGTACAGTATGTATGTTCCAAAGACATCTACCTTGAAACAAGTGATTTGAGATTAATATCATAAGATACCTTATTTAGGTCATCCAGGTAATCAAAATATGTTGACATCCTTGTGGAAAAACATGTTTTGGCCAGGAATGAAGAAGGAAATAACTGATTACTTGGCAAGATGTTTGGAGTGCCAAAAAATTAATGTAGAGCATCAAAATCCTATCGATTTATTGAAACCTCTTTCTATTCCAGAATGGAAGTGGGAAGTGGTATCCATGGATTTCATTATTGGACTGCTATGTACTAAATAACAACATGAATCCATTATGGTGGTGGTCGACACATTAAGTAAGTCAACTAATTTCTCCTGTACAATCCACTTTTGGGAAAACATAAGTAGCCAATGTGTTCATGAAAGAAATCTTTAAACTTCACGGAATAGCAAAGATGATTATCTCTAATAGGGATGCAAGGATTACCTCTGCATTTTGGAAAACATTGTTTGGAGGAATGGGAACAAAGCTGAACTTTAGTACATCTTACCATCCTCAAAAAGATGGGAAGATAGAAAAGACAAAACAAATATTAGAGGACATGCTTCTCATGTACGTAATGGATAGACCACCAATTAGGAAGAATTTCTGCATTTGGTGGAATTTTCTTACAACAACAGTTACTAGGCCTCTATTAAAATGAGTCCATTTGCAGCTTTGTATCACAGAAAGTGCCACACGCCACTTAACTGGAGTCAAGTAGAGGAAAAAATGGTACTTGGACCAGACGCATTACATGAGATGGATCAAATAGTAAAAGGAATCCAACAGAATATCAAAGCTACTCAAAACCACCAGAAGAGTTATGTAGATAAGAAAACAATTCACAGGGAATTCAACATTCGAGATCATGTGTACTTTAGGATTAAACCTCGCAAAAGTACATTCCATACCGACAGTTTTGCTAAGTTAGCACCTCGATACTGTGGGCCCTTTGAGGTTTTGGAAAGAGTGGGCCCAATAGCTTACAAACTGGCTCTACCTAGTGATATTAAAGTTCATAATTCTTTCCATGTATCATTGTTGAATAAATATGTGCATGAGCCTTCTCACATATTTGATTGGAATTTAATATAGGTGGAAACATATGGGGAATTTCTTCCAAAACCACTTCATATATTGGAACGGGAAGCAACCCTGCTTCAGAATAGAGCAATATCTCGAGTGAAAGTGCAATGGAAATACTTTGCACCTGAAGAAGCGACCTGGGATCAAGAAGAAAGTATCAAGGGAGTGTATCCAGTGCCTCTGAACTGTGTTAAAATGAGGCTCAAAGTCCTTTTAATATTGAAAAATAAGAGAAATCCCTAGGAAAACAAAAAAATAACCTAAGGATATGTAACACCAAGAGTTTATGTGCCCCATTGGTGTTAGTTGGGTAGCCAAATTATCGAGGTCATAGCTTGGTCATATTATCTCTATTTGACAGGTATGATACATCATTAAAAAAAATTATCCAAGCACTAAAACTGTTGATAGCGAATGCTGAGTTGAAAATTCACACTTTCTAGAAGTGATTTTCAGAAGAAAAAAAATGTTGTTTAGGGACTCAAAATGGCTTCGGAAGTTCAGGACTCGAAAAACTGCCAAAAATATTAAATTGTTCTACAATTAAAGAAACTGGAAAAACGAAACAAAAAATGGTGGGGGTCGAAGTGGAATACGTGGGTGGCCACCAATATCCACTTAGATCATTCCTCCCCCCTTAGGAAGCAATCGTACCCATTGCATTGAGTTCCACCATGACATGAGGAAACTTCTACCGAAGTTGGTTCCTAGTGAACCACTTGCCTTGGTGAAGGAGTTGGCCTACTTTGACAACTTGATATTGTTGAATATTTTGTTGTTGGGTGTTCATGATCTGTGTGTCCATGATTCAATTAGTTATGGCTTGTTCCATGCCATCTAGGTTTAACTTTTTTGGTGTGAGTTGATCTGCAAGGTCGATATGTCCAATAATGGTGGAATGTATGGCCGAAGTTTATCTACACTGAACACTGGGTGTCATCCGAGGAATGGGGGAATGCTGAGCTCAAATGCATTGTATCCCACAACCTTTACAATGATGTAAGGCCCATATTAGAGTGGTATGAGCTTCCAATGAGCTCCGATTAGGTGTTCTTTCTACAAATGCAATGAAACTTTCTCATCCACATGGAACTTGTGTTGCACTCGATGTTGATCATGTCGCTTCTTGTACTTGGAATTGGATTTCTCCAAGATATCGTGGACCTGCTAGTGAACATGTTGGATATGTTCAATAAATAATTTCACTTTATCAGCCTCAGATAGTACATGTGAGGAGCTTGGCATAATGTTCCCTTTCCACAACAGCTCTTGGATCTGCCTCTTGATTTCACCATTCTCCAGAATATAACGTTGATAGATCGGTCCATTAGGCAATGGCACACCTGGAGCCAAATCAATGGATTACTTGACCTGACATTGTAGAGTAACCCCTGTGGGTGAGGAGAAAATGTCCTTGTATTCCTCCACGACTTTGTCCATCTACTGCTGCTGCATAGGGGAGCCCTATTTGGAGGCTACGACCACAATCTTCTTCTTGCCCCGTGGGTGAATCATAATGAAAAAAATTCCTATTTTGGGAAACAATATTTATGCATTTCTTTCCAGTACTCGAAGAGATGGTAGAAGGCGGTACTACCTCTGGTACCTTGCACAACTTATTTCCCAAAGTAATAATAACAGAACGAGGCCTAGACTCATACATAGTATGTAACTTCCACAATTATGGTTTGCCTAATAATACAGTGGACACGTCAATGTTAGAAAATTGTATATTACAAAGCAATGCAACACATAAAATATGCAAAAAAGACAAGCACAAAAAAAACATAAAACCAGAGAGATATAGATATTCGTGGTTCACCCATTTTGGGCTACATCCACCCGAAACAACCAGTCCTTCCTTTCTATTATCCAGCAAAATGAAGAGACACAACCTACAACAAATCTGCTGTAATATCCTATGTTCTCTCTCATAGTCTCCCTATATGTTTCTCTCTTTGAGAATACACATAAAATACACAGCCATAATACAATATCCTAATATAAGTGAGGGGTTTCCCTCTAGGGAAAAAAAGCCTAAACTAAACATAACTTCTACCATCAAATCATCCGCTTAATGAATGGCCTAGATTGACTAGAAATTACTATACTTTTACAAGGCAATTTTACATATGTTTTTATCTTCGAGGGTGCTTCCCTGGCGGGGGGTGCTCCATAAAGTTACAGTCACCACCCCTAGACCCCCCAGGAAGCATTTAATTACGGGCAGTGTTTCCACCCCATTAAGGTACATGCGTCCAACGCTGTGATACAAAATAAAGAAGATAATCAAGGCTCCACACCCAACATGCAAGAGGAGAAACATCCCACAATACCTCATTCGTGAAGGGCTTGATGCCGTATGGGGGGAAACACTACTAGCTGAAATGGAGATATATTCCTTGATGAAGCGACTCAATGGTATATAAATACGGGTGTGCTATGGTCGATAGGCCTAGCCACTTCATGAACTCCGTTGAAATGAGATTCTTTCGGCTTCTGCTATCGACAAGGCATTGTAGTGGAGAACCCTTCACCCACATCTGGGAATGGAAGAGGCACCCCCCCTCCTCTGGATCCTCTAGCTCCTCCCTTTGGAGCTTGTTTAAATAGTGGCATTAGGTTCTGCATCAATGATATGCTACCCTTTGTCATTTCCCTTATCCAGTTTTGGCTCAGAATCATAACATGCATCTGATTTAGATGTGTCCAGTTCAACTAGCAGTGACTGTTTGGCTCGACACCCACTTGTGTTGTGACTAGAGCTATTATGAAATTCACACTACTTCCCCGTGTCATTATTTGTATTTTTGGTGTTCTTATGAGTTACCCCGCTTTGGCTTTGCTTATTTTTCTGCAGTTTGGGGGCCCTTTTCCCTGGATTTAGATACACGGATCTAAAGTCTCACTTCTTCTGCTTAAATTACTGACCGATATTGGTGGCATATTGATATGCTGTGCCAAGAGAGGTAATGTCAAGGAAATCCATTTCCTCCTGAATGTATCAGTGCAAACAGCTATGGTACTTGAGCACCAACTGTTTCTCTAAATATTTAATACCCAACTTTATGAGCAGGGTATGGAACAAATTTTCTCCTCATGGACATCTTGATCACGTTTCTACTGCAGTGTGGTCCATTGGATGCACTTGTCCTCATAGCTCCCCAAGGGGTAATATTATTCCTTGATTCCATATTAGAACTAATTCCAAGTGGGTGCGACCGAGAATAGAGAGGGTTCCCTCTTAACCTTTTTCTCACAGTAGGTTTCCCACTAGTCTTGACATGGTGGGTGGCTTTGAGGAGTGCAAAAGTAATATTTTAGTGGTAAAATAAATCATAGACCAAGAAATACCCTTCCAAAAAATTTAACCATCTATCTACAGTGTCTACATCTCTCTCAACATCAAATACAGGAATGTTGAAGCTGACTTGTAGCTTGAAAGGAGTGGCACCTCGAGAGTGGTTGTTGGTTGCAGATGCATCGTGGGTGGGCAGCTATTGAAGGATTTTGGAAAAGTTATCCATCATCGTGTTCCTTTGTTTCTCGAGGGACTCCTCGAGGAATACTTTGATAGGATCTCCTACTCCCTCGTCTTCCTTTTCTTCCCCCATGGGTAGTCGTCGGGGTTTGCGAGGCTGATCTTGCAAAGGTTCAACCATATTGAGCCCTAACTCCTTATACCCTAACCCTGTTGGGGACATGCAAGGAAGGATTGAGAAATATCACATCGCTTTGATATCACTGATCCAGATTTATGTAGGAACACAATAAAATACATAAATAGACATAAATGCAGAGATATAACAAAATCAAAACTTCATTTCATTAATATCAAGTAACTGAAATATGCTTACAGATAGAATGGACGTAAACTAGCTAGTGCAATGGTAGTTTATCTCTGAGAAGAGATGTGGTGGATACATGCCTATGAACAGTGTTACAATGAGGCTCAAGGGAATTTTTTTTATTGAACATTAAGAGAAAACCATCAAAAACCAAAACCATAACCCGAGGAGATATAACACCAAGAGTTTATGGGCCTCGTTGGGGTTAGTTGGGCAGCCTACTTCCCAGGGTCATAACTTGGTCATATTATCCTCGTTTGGTGTGTATGATACCTAATTAGAAAGATATATCCTTTGTCAATTAATTATTGAAGCTGCATATTTATCTCAGTTAATTCAAGAATACTCATTTAGTAAGGATTTTCTGACAAAGGTGAAAGCCCTGGGATTAATTCTATAATGAAATCGATATCTCGCTTGGGAGGTAGGCTTGGAATTTCTTTCGGAAACACATCAGCGAAGTTCTGAATAACTGGAAAACTTTCCAGAGGGGATGAATTATCTTTGGAGTTAGTAAAACCAATCTAAACTTCATATATTTGAATCCCCTTCCTAATACACTTCCCTAACTGAGAGGCGGTAATTGGTCGCATTTTTATAGGTATTTTTACCCCTTGAATTTATTGTATAACACCTTCCTTGTTAAGGTAACTAGTGGTTTTATCCTTGAATTCACTAACAACTATTTATTTTCCAACCATTCCATCCAAATTAGAACGACATAATACCCTTGAGTTAACACATTCAGACTCACATTAATTAGTTGGCGTGCTATATCAATGTGACAATCATCTATTTTTTGTTCTTACCCTTCTTCTTTCCACAGTGGCCAGCAGTACCAACCAGGGGTTTTTGAAGTTACTAGTTTTCAAATGGCACATTTCCACAATTTTAGGGCTAATATAACTTAAACTGGCTCGTGGGTCTTTCAAAATTAACATTACATGGTTATGCATATTACCTTCAAGTTCGATCATAGTAGGCCATTATTAAACTTGATGATCGTCTAAGGTAGCATTAATATTAGGTATTTTTTGAGCCACCATATAAACTATAGAAGCCTCTTTAATGTTGGAAGTTTGTCTTGTTCTAGTGTAGTGAGGGCAATTTTTATAATAATGAGGATCCCCATAGCCCCAAAACTACAATGGGGTCTTCTGCGATTGAATGAACTATGGTTTACTAGAGAGCTCCACTAGTTTAAATTTATTTTGTGATTTAAATTTATGTTGATTCCTTCTAGCAAATTTACTATGCTAATTCTTATGTAAAATATATGGCATATCCACCTTTAATATTTTTCATGTTTTGGGAGTTTTTTTGCATTTTTTTACTAGCCCAACTCTTATTTCTTTCTCCCTTCTGTTTCATCTATTGATAACAGATTCACACCTTTCTAATAGCCTCATCCTTGGTTTTAGGGTTATCAAATTCCAAACATCCTTTTATGGATGCTAGTAGGTTTCTCATGAAATGTTGTACCTTGGCCTTCTCATATGGGATATAAGGTACATACCTCCACAAATATGTGAACTTGGTCACAAACTCATTCATAATATGTTTTCCGAGTCGAACATGGTGGATTTACTTCACCTTCTTATCATAAAGTAACTCAGTTAGGTACTTTTCATTAAAGTGTTCATGAAAATCTCCCAAAGTCAGCCCCTCCTCATCAATTACATGAACAACCTTAACAAAAAAGTTACCAATCAAGCCAGAACTATTACCTCAAAATGAAAACTCTAAAAAAAAAAAAAAAAAAAACCATTAAAAAACAACCCGAAAATGAAGATTTGTATTCTGGAATAACTTTTTTTTTTCATGGTAAATTTTCAACAATTTAAAAAAATGGAAGTAAAAGCCTATTTTTTTGTGCAAAAAACAACCTGAAAACGAAAAGTGTTGATGTCGGAATAACGTCGCCATTTTTGTGTGTGCAAAAAACAACTTGAAAATGAAAAGTGTTGATGCTAGAATTACGTCACCAATTTTTTGTGCACAAAAACCAACCTGAAAATGAAACGTGTCGATGCTCGAATAACGTCGTCAATTTTTTGTGTGCAAAAACACCTTGAAAACGAAAAATGTTGATGTTGGAATAACGCCTTTTCTTTTCGGGATAAATTTTCAACAATTTTTAATAATGACATTGAAGATAAAATTTCAAGATTTAGAAAAACGTTAAAATTTAAACAATGAATGTGATATTAAAGATATAAAATATCAAAAGTCTTAAGATTCCAACGATTTTTACGCATGATATTAAAGATAAAAAATCATGTCTCTTAAGAGCCTTAGAAATCCAAGCTTAACATTAAAGATAAAATATCACCTTTATGAAAATGAAATTCCAATGATATTTAGGCTTGGTATTAAAGATAAAATATCACTTGGAAAAAAAAAGAAAAATTAAAAAATATATGTATAAAGGTTTTTTTTTTTAAAGTTATATAAAAAATAATAATAATAAAAATCGTATAATTAAAAAAATTATAAAATACAATAATTAAAATAGAAAATTTAAAAATAATAAAATTAAAATAATTAAAATATTATGGTAAAAAATAATTTAAATTTAGAAATTAGCATTAAGAAAAAAATGAAAATTGAAAAAGAAAATCGAAATAAAATCTAAATTAAAAAAAAATTTAAAATTAAAAACGAAAATTTAAATAAAAATCTAAATTAGAAAAAGATATATATACATATATGAAAAATACATTTTTAAATAAAAAAAAAATTATTTTTAAGTTAAAATGAAAAATTTAAAAATATTAAAATTATAAAAATATTTTTAAAATTAAAATTTTAAAAAATTAAAAAATTTTAAAAAATATATGTATTAAATTTTAAAATAAAAAATAAACAAGTAAATAAATAAATTTAAAAATATAAATTAAGTTTAATGGCTTACTTAACGAAGTTGAATTCCAAAAATGATATCTAATACACTGCACTGCGGAAGTCCCTTATACTTGAAAATAAATTAAGCTAAAAAAAATGAAATGAAATTAAAAGTAAAAGTAAAAAAAGAAAAAAGAAAACAAAATATTTTAATTAAAAAATACCACTGCCTTGGGGTCGTGGGGCTTGGCGACCGGGCGGTAGAAGAGCTGGCATCTCTCGGCCACCCGATGGCGGAGCCCTGCACCTCCCACAACAGTGGAGTTTTTTAATTTTAATGTTTTTTTAATTTATTTTTTAAATTTATTATTATTATCATTATTATTTTAAATTTATTTATTTTTAAAATTTGTTTATTTACTTAATTTTTTAATTTGAAAAAAAATGAATTATTATTCTATTTTGAGGGGTTTATTTTTGATATATATATATATATATATATATATATATATATATATATATATATATATATAAAATTAAATTTTGATTTTTTTTTAAAATTTAAATTTCAAATTTTATTTATTTTTTAAAATCGGGTGCTTCTTTTGCTACCTCAAAAATATGTGTACCAGGTAATTTTCTCGTTTGATCGGTAACTTTGTTTTAAACCTCTTCCCAGTATCCTTCCCTTAAAGCTGGTAGATGGCCAATCTTGCCTTCACGTTATTATGATATTCATAAATTTGAAAATATTTGTTAATGTTAATCAACCATGCCTCAATAGTTTCGACACATTATCACATTCTTCCTCATTTCCAGCCTTATCTAGTTCCATTCGCCATGTGTGACTTCCTTCAAGCACATTTTCACCTACCTCCCTCTGCTCCTCATCCCTATCATCATTTCCGGAGTTGGGCATAAAATTTATATGATTATTGTGATCAGAAAGACTCTTATATTCATTATTTACATTGCATTAACCTCTCATTGTCCATGCATAGACTAGCTATCTCAGAACTTAACTTTTGAAAAATTTCCAACAGCATGGCAGTGGAGTTTTGGTGGAATCCTTTGAATTGAACCCACATTTTTGGATTAGCTCTTGAAATAGGCACGGAACCAGATTCAAAATATGTTCATTTTGGATATGTACTTCCAACTCCTTTTCTCATCATGCATCCCTTATGTGGTCACAACATATATTTATTTGTGAATCAACTTCCAAAATACATCACAATATTGTAACCTAGGTGATTTGATACCACTTTGTAATGTCCCTCAACTTCCACATATGCAAAAAAAAAAAAAATTTCCTCGAAGGTTGTCTCTCTAAGACTAAACTCTCCTCTCATTTTACAATTTTCATAAGAATCGATGAGACTCAATTCTGTCTATTTAACTAATACATAGGTATTCAGACTACCTTTTTAATTTTAAATTTAATATGCTGGTTATTAAACATAATTTATATGTTTAATCTATTCTCCATTGTATATATGTTCCCATAGAGTAATAACATATGAAAGTTTCCTTATAAATCTCTTTGTTATATTACCTGGTATATTTCCTACCATTAAATCTTTAATTCTATTTCATCTATATATATATCCACCATCCATATATATATAATCCACAATATGTAAATAATATAAATTCCATCATATATATATATATATATATATATATATAAGCCACCATATATATATATATAATCCATCACATATATATGATGATGATTTTTATTCTATGGGTGAGTTCTTTTTATTTAGATTCATTATAAAAGTTCCACTTCTATAATTCGTATTCTTGGCACTATTGTACTTATCCAACAAATTATATATTGTTCTTTGTAAAGGCTTTGGCATACCTTACTATAGCGTTAGAATATAGGACTTTATCATTCCCTTACTTGGGTGATATGGAGTAAATCTCAAGTACTTTATCGTGTATTGGTTTGATGGTTTCGTATTACCTGCATTGAGACGTTTATGTCAACTACATTGCCTTTCTCCTACACTGCTCATCGTACATTTGAATCTGATTTATGGATTTGCTCGTATCGTCGAGCTCTGAATTAAAATATATTTTCTAGCACTATTTGGTTACGGTTCTGAATACATATTAAATTTCTTGTGGTAGTTGTACGTTTGGCTTTTATTGAATTCCTACCGAAATCAAATTGTCAAGATCGTCGTCGATCCATGTGAGAGTCTACAGATGTATGCCATTTGTATGGTCAGATTTTATTAGGGTTCTCGTTTATGATTACTACAAGGGTTGAACAGTAAACCCTTGTTCGCTTCTTTATTCGGACCTCCGTTCCTAAGATCACCCTTTGTTCGTTATCGCCTTGGTGTCTCTGCTCGATCTTTGAGAGTTAATGGTGCAATAAGCCAGCTTCGTAGCACTTCCTTGGCAACACACAGAGGTAGCTCAAGTTTTCCATCGTTTTGTTCTTCAGATTATGGAATTGTAATATGTATTTGGTCGCTATGATTTTATTTTCATATTATCAGATTTAGGCATTTACCACGAACTCTCTCCTCGTTATAATATTCAGAGTGAAAATCTGAAGGCGCTTTATATTCCTGGTATTCGTTCAGTGATCACTTTCATTCAAAATTTATTGGCATTTTACAGAAATGGTTGTATCGTTATATAGTTTTATAATTGTTTTCATTGCCTATTCGGTATATGATCATTAGTCCATCTCATATTTTTAATTTCTCGTTTCTCAGAACCAATGGAATGATACTGATTGTTGCCTCATCTGATTCATGGTAATTATGGGTATTCGACTTCCTACTAATATGAGGCGAGGGTTTTCATCCTCAGTAGTCCTCGATTCCCCACTGGTTTCTGCGATGACTAAGAACGTTAATAATGAACTCTTATCAGAGATTGGGAATTTATCTAGGTACGATTTCTCTTCTGTGTATAGAGAATTCGCCTGTCATAAACTCCTTCTATAAATAAATACGTTTAAGTTATATTGCCATATCTTCTAATCTATTTTGATTTTTCTTCTATGTTTTTAACTCAGATTGATACTATCGAAGCCATTCATTGCCCAGGTAATAATTTTGTTAAAACTCAAAATCATTCAGTCCTCTAGATAAAATTTCCCCTTTTTTCTCTTTTGTTTATTTATTTACTTGTTTATTTAGCTGATACAATTTCACTATCTTCATTCACAGTCACTGACATCTTGAAATTAACATAATGTCCTTCATTTATAGGTAATTATTTGTTACCTACTTCGTCTGAGTACTTCCCGAGAGCTCGTTACATTTTTCGTTGAAGAATTTGTAATACTTTTCTCTCTGATATAGGTCGGTACTCACGAGAAACTTCAGCTATGTGTTAACTCGTTGCCTATGAAACAACTTGTTTAACATTTGATTGATATCAGCTCATGGATAATATCGTCGAATCCAAGGAGATTCGTACCATTGTTTCCATACTTTTTCTTATTATTTACACCGGACTTTATATATCGTGACTTGGGGTTAATTTCCCATATCTGGACGATATAAGTTTTCTCCATACTGTTATATATATATATATATATATATATATATATATATATATATATATATATATATTTTCCTAACTGATAATTTTGCATATACTTTAACTTCCGCTTTGGACCTTCTGTATATGAGAAATTATTTTCATCGGTTCGTGGTCTTTCCTATCTGAAAGTTATAATCCTTTATACTGATGGTATTTTGTTTTCTATGTATTGACAACTATGCCAGTTTAATTTGACTCTTTTACTTTATTTCTGTTAATTCCACATAGTATTTGAGTCAAGCAAAATTCTTTTCGTTTGCTACAGGATTTCGAAATAGTCAGAAATTATATATAAAATTCGATGTAATAAGTGAGAACTCTCTCACGTTTAGTAATTGTAATCCACATTACAAAATTAATTTTCCAGTAACATGTTGTCTTTTCAAATATAAGATTTTAATTATTACATAACCATTTTCCGCAATACTTCGTTCATTCATTTTTAGTACTGTTATAACTCCAGATCTTTGGAATACTATGATGGCAATGAGTTTATAAGGTTTTAGTACTCATCTCATTAGAATTTTTATTTAAATTTTGCTAGATAGAATTTGTGTACTATAATTGGTTCTCGTGTTTAACATGCCATGTTAATCAGTACTGTTATCGCCTATGTATCATAAGCCTTTGATTTCAGTATAGATAGCTGTGTATTGTATTAAATATACATTTGTGTTTAAATTTGGAATTAGTTTAATTCTGTTGCTAAACATATAGGTATACCACTTGATTAAATGACCAATCCACCCAACCTTAGAATTCGTCTATCTCCAGAATTCACCCCCGAGCTGAGATCCCTCCAAGAACACATCAACCTTTAATCTGTTCAGGAATAGCTTATTTAAGCTATTTCTCCCCAAATCCTGTTTCTAATTCTGCATCTAGAATATCAGGATGCTTTTCTTCCTATTTGCCTAGGCTTCCCTATTTAGGGACTTTTAAAGCTGCTTTATGCTTTTCCCAGCTTTTTACCTCTTCCCAAATACTCTCCACATCATTGGGGAAACTAGATTTTCCTCAAAATGTAATTTGGAAATAAATTCTTTCAAGGATTTTTGAAAGATTGTGGGGAAAGTATTTGCCTTTATCCATCCTCATGGATTTAACAAATGATCTCATAATTCTCATTTTGGTCAATCTGCACAGAATTATTTTATTCATTTTCTCAATTTAATTATTTAATTACATCCACAAAACACTTGTCCTTTGGGGTCCACCCCCTTAGGATTAAAGTTCAAATGTCTAGTTTTTTTTGAAAATCAAACACATAAACTAGGGGTGTTACACACTTGTAACACCCTTAATCTTAATTATAAAATTTAACCCTTAAATTGTCTGATTAAGATTCCTAAACAACATATAAGTAAAAAACAATTGCTAGCTTTCCTTTGAATCAGTCATAAAAACCAAGACTTAACTTTACTACTTTGATATTTGTAAATTAATGTTAAGGGCATGTAATAGTAGAGCATTGGTCATTGGGTGCACTGTTAAGGCACTCCGTCTGCAAGGCCACCGGTTCGAAACCCATAGGTGATTGAGATTAGGCTAAACTACCCAAATATATATATATATATATATATGTTAAAGATATGTAAAAATTAGTTTATATCCTTTCTCGCATATAGTATTATTATTCTCACTCGAGCTGCAGGGTAAACTCATTATATTCATTTTCTATGTTGCGGTGTAATTTATATCATAGCCCTTGGATGGTTATGTGTTATGTTGTGGGAATTAAATTCCACATACTTCCCTACTCCTGAGAAGACTCTAGAGGCGGACAGACACTTTTTCCATAGCGCTTTGATTGCCGTGACATGGTACATTTGGCATGATCCTTACCATCTTGATCTAAGGTTTCTATCGGATGGTCCATGTTCAGGTAATGTGGTTGAGGGTAGTCGCTCCTAACCTAGATCCTCAAGTGGAATTCTCACTTTTTCCAAACACCGAAGTGGCTCTGCAGCTTTCGTGCTAAGATTTTCTTGCTCAGGTATGATGAATTTCCCCGACACATTATGATTCGTAGCTAGATCTTAGAATTTTTGAGCGCATAAAATAGGTTTCATGGTTCTTATCGGGGTTTGATATTATTTGCTGCAAATCTCAGGTACATGGATCATTTCCAAGTTCTTGCTAGCAGGAACCCCTGGACTGATATGCAACACAGACACACCCCTTAATAGGTAACTCGTCCCTTATACTTTAATTATTTCCCGCTCATTCAAACTGTTGGGGTAAATCTCTCTGCGTGTCTTGCTCTAATTTACTTTTCTTACCATATGTGCTCTCTATGCATTTCAGCCGTTGTGGTCTCTTTCCATAGGAATTCCGCCTTGTCTGATGCTAGGGTTTGGTTTTTTGGCATTTATATTCTCCCTCACGGTTTGGTAAAGATATAGGCTCAAACCCTTTTCTTGTTCTGTGTACAGGTGAGAGGGTTTATTTCTGGTTTGAAGCTCACTTCTACTCTATCTACAACTGCCCGATCGACTAAAATTCTTGGGGTTTTCTCTTGTTCCAGGTTCTTCATGAGTTTTATAGTATTTTCTCATACATTTTCATTCTTACGGCTACCAGCCAAAGTATTGGACATATCTTATTTGGTTTGTATCTTTAGGGTTATTAACAAAATTGCAGGGTTAAACTTCCTCAAAATGTTGTAATATATTTTGGCAACAAATTTTGTTTTCTTGATCAAATTTTCAAGGTTATAGGGAGCATGAGGGTTACCCCCTCCTTCTTTGTGTTGTTGTATAATAGATACTCTAGTATTGAAATATTAGATAACATTTGTTAACGAAAATGCCAAAGTGATTATTAATATTATGTTCTTACTCTTTATTTTCTTCCGTGTGTAATGAAAGTTTGTTTGGTCTTTTACTTAATAAATTGTCGATTATGTTATTCGGGTTTTTTGGGTTATGATGTAGCATTCTTGAAGGTCTATGGAGTTTAATATTCATCTAGATTTATGTTCGACTGTCACTGTTTTTTTTCGATTACCGTAGATCTGTTTCTTTATATATATATATGAAACTCAAACATTTAAGAGTATTATTTTTTAAACAGGTTATTATCATAGGACTCACAGAGAAATGAGATTTGCTCCCCAACGAGACTTATTTCATATGCCCATAGTGATTTTTTGGCACAAGAAGAAGGATTGTCTTCGTGGTGGGCGACTGACCTGCAATATAAGACTAACCTACTTAAGTTATTTGGTAATATCTTTCAAACTGTTTACATCAAGATCTCGTCAAGCAATAGAGGGTTTTCCCTTTATTTTGCTAAGAGTCCCTTTCTCTTAAACCAATAATTCCAATACTTGATATTGCCTTAGCACATAAGAAGGGTCTATACTTAAAACATATTTAGTTAATATCTTAAGCTTTGCTTGGTTTTGGGTTTCTTTACAATAAAAAAAAAAAAAAATTCTGCCAACAAAATTTTTAGCATCATGAAACTTATCCTAGATACATTCGTAGAAATTATATCTTTCCTAACAAAGATATTCCTATTAGAGGGTTCCGCCTGTACGGAACCCATAATAAATGGGTTTATGTTCCGCCTGGACAGAACTCATTAAAAACCCATTTATTATGGGTTCCGCCCAATATATAGCCGTTGAACTGTTTGTGCCCTCATCTTATTTCAGGGTGGCTGGTGGTCTATTGAGGTCTCCCTCCGGCTACTCATTTTTGCTCAAAGTTCAGTATTGTAGCCTAGCAAGAAACCTCTAAAGGATCGATCAGAGGGCTCATGTAACTTTTTAAAAATAATTCATCCAAAGTGTACTTTCCAATCAATCTCTGTGGATCCTATCTCTTATTTTTTTACAGATAATAAATAAATACTCTAAGAAATAAAGAGGCTTTCTTCATATTTCAGAGTAGAATAATCTTATTTCCTTTTTGGAAAAAAACATCTAAAAGAAATCACATCAGATTTAGTTCAAATAAACATACTTATTTGTCTATAGTTAGCTATCCCAAGATTCAATTCAAATAAACAATACTTATTTGTATTATTGAGCTCGACCACATAAATCAACTCAGGAAAAGACTTCTTAATCCACCTAACTTGTGACACTACCACGTCCAGGTCTCCCCGAGCCTCTTCAGTTCCAGAGCACTTTAAAATAGTAATCATTCTCAGACTTCATGTCCCCGACTCCACTCCATAATTATTTTAAGGTTTCCACGGATTTCTACTTGTTATGACCAGCACGAGTAGACTCTCACAACACTGAAACTGACAGCATGTTGTTGTCACGAGAATTTTTTTTCCCTACTACTTGAATTTTTTTTTCCTTCTACTTCTTCTTTTTAACCACTGGAGGCTTCTCCTAACTCGAATATTTTGTTTTAATCTCTAACAAGAAAGAAAGTATCTCTCTAATATGTGGAAACTCAAGGTTTTCTTTTTTGAAGTATTTCCCTATTAATGGTCTAACTAAACATAACTTCACTGTAAAGAAAAATAAAAAAAATAACAACTGCACTTCTTTTTCTAATTTCTACCAACACAATTACAAAGTCTTACCTTGTAAAAATAAATAAATAACCATTATTTACATACTCAGGGCTCTCATTATATTAAGCATGTCATCTAATTAAACATTTAAATAAAACAATTTTAAACTTAAATATGAAGCTCTCGCAAGATAAAATGGGGATGCATTAATGAAATCGTTGGAATAAGATGATGAAGTAATTTAGCAACGTTGTACTTCAGGAGAGTTATTTGATTTTGACTTTTAAATTAAAAGTCAAGGATACAAATCCATATTGATTTTAAATTGAAAATCAAGGACACTAATTCATACTTAATTTACATAAAAAAAATAATGTTTTTATTATTAAGTTAGAATTTTGATAACTTTATTAGTTAAGTGGTGTGTATGGTACTTTGTAATCATCAATCAATTAACCCAATTGAAATGGATAGCTAGTTGATTGATGATGTCACTTGACATTTAATATATGATATCAATCATATATGTTATTTTATTTTCACATGAAATTTATTTTAACAATAGTATCTTTCTTTTAATTTGCATATGACACATCAATAATATTATTTTTATTTTTCTTTTAATTTTCATATGATATATGTATAATATTATTATTATTATTTATAAGGTATTCTCATTGTATTATTTAACTATATAATTTTCATTGAGTTATTTAATTACATAAGAATACAATAAATTTAATTGAGAAATCAATTAAAAAAAATTAAAAATAGAATGATGTATAAATAAATATTTTTCATGGCTCTGATGCTCCTTGGTGCTCTTGGTGCTCTTTCTTGTTATGGTTGCTGACAAACAAATCATGATAGCATAATTAAATATTTTTTATTTGTTTTACTAAATATTAACCGTAGTGGGTGGAATGCTTTCTTTTGGAGCTATATACGTTCACATTAGATATCAATATTACCATGAAGGGTTATTTGTCAGTTATTTTGGCAGCATAAACATTTCGCTGTATTAGTTTGTTTTGGGCGTTAATTTCATTCTGCATAGTAGAAATGCTAAGTAAATTTTTATTGGGTGGAGTGTGGACAAAATATAATGAAATTGATATATTAATTTTGTCTAACTTATATTTATAGTTATACCGTTGTTCCATATACAATATTGTTGATTGTTTTATTGGTTTCTATTTTTTTAATTTTCTTGGCAAATGTATATATATATATATAAACCTTTAATTTTCATTGTAAAAGATGTAGAGGTGAAAAAATATTTAGTTGTGACCACTGTTGAATTGCCATTTACATAAATAAAATATACAAAAATTAGACCCACACAAAAAAAAAGACAGTAGCTATGCTATTATGCAGTCATTACTCTACTTAATAATACTAAACCTTAAAGCCATATATACAAGGAAATATTGCACTTTTTATTTTTATATAAGAACAAAAATGAAAATTGTGTTTTTAAACTTAGAAACTGAGCATACAAGTTCTATTTCATTAATTAAATCAAGTTACATATATACATAAGGAATTGTCTCAAGAGAGAGAAGCTATCTTAGAGGCACAATAATTTGGTTGAGAGAATATCTAAACCTCACACTAAACTAGGAACTAACCTCTCAAATAAGAACAGACTCTATACATAGTGAAAAACCACAACTAACGACAAGTAGGAATTACATATTTCAACACTCCCCCTTAATGACTACTTGTCTCAACATCTATCTGCAAAATCTACAACTGGTACTAACTGGTAATTACACTGGTTCTATTTGGTAATTACACTTTGTATTTTGTTCATGTTGTTGTGGATGTCCATATAAAGAAACAACCATCTACCAAAATGCATGGGTTCCAACCACTGTAACTACTAGTTTACTAGGAAGTCTTTCACATACATGGTTCATCCAACCTCTCAATTAACTCCCCCTTGATATAAAATTTCACCTTATGGAGTCTAAAACCAATACAACCCACCCAAGTGTATCCATCCCACATGGAACACTCTTCCAGGGTGTTAAAACTCTCTGATAGAGGGAACATATAACAAAGTGGTATGCATGCCTCTTTGGGTCTTACAGCACGTACAAACAATAAATGACATGTAGATTTGCTTTTAATTACAAATTGTGACTCATACTCATGGTCATGAGTCTATTCCAAGAAACTCACACAAAAAAAACTCTCACAAACGTTATTTTCCGTCATCCTTTGCACTCGCCATATCATTCATATGCTAGAGCTTTCTCGCTTGAATATTTTTGTCATAGATCTTGTACTTTTGAATTTTGGATGTATTCGTCTCGAATCTCTGTGCTATACCTGTCATTAGTTAGAGTCGTGAATACTAACAAAATGACTTCATATTGAGGTCGTGAATCTCAAGATGTATACAAACTTTCAAGACATATTCCCTTCAAAAAAATATGAAAACACATTCCAAAATCAAAATATTACCGTGATTTTTATGCATTAAGACAAAAGCACCAACTTAACTGCACAATCATTCAACCTGGGTCTAAATATGTGCTCACTAGTACCAATGAGTAAACACTCCCTTCTTTGAAATGGTAGTATTGCCATGAAATTCACCTCAGGTTCCTAACACCATTAACTCCTGTGAACAGAGCACTCTAACACTAGCACATTTAACACCTATGCTGACTGCATATTGAAACCGGCATTTGAGGACTCCGCCTTTCTCATTGGCCTCATCCACCCTCTTGCCATAAAACAACTGAACACTCCAAATATCAATGCCCAATCATAAGAAAACTTTTGCTTTTCATATCACTACTTTCGATCTACAATAATTACAAATCGATATCTGCAAACTCACACTAAACCAGAATTATTCCTCTATCAGCACTCTTACCTAGCGGCAACAACTCCTCCATGATCAAGTCTCACTTTGCCAATTCTCTTCCTTATACACATGGTGTACGATGGCAACACAACAATTTCCACCGAGAGGCACAACACCACTGTACCTTTTGATTTGATCCACAACACCACCAACAAGCCGTCACATGCATTGTTGATCAACAACAATGAAAAATGTTGCAGGAAGATCCACATCAATCAATTCATCTCTCAGAGATGCATTGAATATTGACGTAGCTTTCAGAATATAATTTTGTTTTGCACTTCAGCAAAGAATCCCATATTATTCACCATTTTGACCACAACTTCCAATATCTCCCCTTTAAAAGGTCTAAAAATCACATGCTAGTATTTGACTGGGAATGTAACAAATCTAGTCCCTTCTTGAATAAGTCCCTTTCCAATGTTCTCGACACCAGTTATTGCAATTACGAATCCATAACGGTCACTGCAAGTTCCTTCGACGTCCTGCATGAGCTTAGACATGTCGCGCAAGTGATGCCCGAAGTGGTGGGGATGCAGCGGCATATTCCGCTCTAGCACTATGTGGAAAAAAACAGTTTCTACTTTTTAGGGTTTGAACTCTTGTCTCTGCAAACTGGCGCTGTCAGGTTTACAACTCTAGATCTCACATAACGCTGCAGCTTTTCGGTTCAATAGCAATCTACAGACGAGATCATGGCACATCGAATCTGCACCTGGGCACCAGATCAATTCCTGAAAAAAAAAACTAACTAGACAAATCGAGGATCCACAGTCACCACGACTCGCGAAATAAAAAATGTTTCCTCTCTCAGCATGTATCCCTTCAACATGCTGGAATTTGCAAATCCACGGTATGAACACAATGCTCAATCTGTTGCGCAGATCCTCACACAGATCCACTAATCACACCTCCAAGGATGCCAACTCGAATCAATCTCTCACGCAACCAATTTTTCTACAATCACACAGCTAGACATAGCAATAGGCGATCTAACACAATCATGATCGCTGATTATTAGGTGATCTCTCTCACTGTTTCAAGTGTTTTTATCCTACGCCACAACAAATCTATCTCGCTGATGGACAATCCCCGAGGGATGGAAAGAGCGCTCTATCTTCAAAGTATAGAAGGGCACGAATGGCACTGACAGTGAATTCTTCAACCTCAAGCGGAAATCCAAAAATGAATACCTCACCTTCCTCGCCGGGTTACGAACCCTTGCCGCTAAGGACTCTGTTGGCTTCACTGGAACCTCATTGTCCAAACAAGCATCGCAGGTGTGATCTGCTGGCTTCACTGCACTTACATATGTAGAGCGAATATACCAACACCACCTTGCTTCACGTCGGGTTCATCAAAGTAGCCAACACGTTTCCGATCGACACACTCACCCAGCACAATTCTCTATCAAAAAATGAATGGCCTGTTACAATTTAATTATGACGGACACACAACAAAAACTATTATTTCCTTCAGCCCAGGAGGGCCAAGGCCAGGCCCAAACGGGCTCTGATACCAACTTAGAAACCGAGCATACAAGCTCTATTTCATTAATTAAATCATGTTACATATATACATAAGGAATTGTCTCAAGATAGAGAAGCTATCTTACAGGCACAATAATTTGGTTGAGAGAATATCTCAACCTTACACTAAACTAGGAACTGACCTATAAAATAGGAACAAACTCTATACATAGTGAAAAACCACAACTGAAGACAAGTAGGAATTACATATTTCAACACTCCCCCTAAATGACTACTTGTCTCAACATCTATCTGCAAAATCTACAACTGGTACTAACTGGTAATTACACTGGTTCTGTTTGGTAATTACAATTTGTATCTTGTTCATGTTGTTGTCGATGTCCATATAAAGGAACAACCATGTACCGAAATGCATGGGTTCCAACCACTGCAACTGCCAGTTTACTAGGAAGTCCTTCACATACATGGTTCATCCAACCTCTCGATTAACTCCCCCTTGATATAAAATTTCACCTTATGGAGTCTAAAACCAATACAACCCACCCAAGTGTATCCATTTCGCATGACACACTCTTCCAGGGTGTTAAAACTCTCTGACAGAGGGAACATATAACAAAGTGGTATGCATGCCTCTTTGGGTCTTACAGCACGTAAAAACAATAAATGACATGTAGATTTGCTTTTAATTACAAACTGTGACTCATACTCATGGTCATGAGTCTATTCCAAGAAACTCACGCAAAAAAATCTCTCACAAACTTGATTTTCCGTCATCCATTGCACTCACCATATCATTCATATGCTAGAGCTTTCTCACTTGAATATTTTTGTCATAGATTTTTTACTTTTGAATTCAGGATGTATTGGTCTTAAATTTTCGTGTTATACATGTCATTAGTTAGAGTTGTGAATTCTAACAAAATGACTTCATATTGAGGTCGTGAATCTCAATATGTATACAAACTTTCAAGACATATTCCCTTCAAAGCAATATGAAAACACATTCCAAAATCAAAATATTACCGTGATTTTTGTGCATTGAGAAAAAACCACCAACTTAACTGCACAATCATTCAACGTGGGTCTAAATCTGTGCTCACTAGCACCAAGGAGTAAAAAATCCCTTCTTTGAAATGGTAGTATTTCCATGAAATTCACCTTAGGTTCCTAACACCATTAACTCCTGTGAATAGAGCACTCTAACACTAGCACATTTAACACCTGTGCTGACGGCATATTGACACCGGCATTTGAGGACTCTGCCTTTCTCATTGGCCTCATCTACCCTCTTTCCATAAAACAACTGAACACTCCAAATATCAATTCCCAATCATAAGAAAACATCTTCTTTGCATATCACTACTTTCGATCTACAATAATTACAAATCGATCTCAACAAACTTACACTAAATCTGAAT